>JASVEL010013442.1:0-115997 GCA_032618575.1 Nicotiana noctiflora | reverse complement strand
TAACGTTGGTAGATATGAGGATGATATTCTTTGTGACATAGTGCCTATGCAAGCTTGTCATATATTACTGTGTCGTCCTTTTTTTTTTTTTTTTTTTTTTTTTTGCAAAATATACCACTAGGCATTGTACCTAGTGGCTAATATATAAATAAACGAATAAAAATCCCAATCCGGGTCCAAAAGGATACAATTTGTCCTGCTACTACCAGTAGACTGTGAAATAAATCTATGTAAACATAGAATCTAATCGGAAAACTAATATCATCTATAACATGAAGTCTAAATGAATATTTCCATGTCCTGCAGCTATGATTGACTTCTCCTGCCCATTTCAAGTACCATGTAGCACCACTCAAGCTCTCACCAGGTGCCAAGGTATGCGGAGTGTAGGCAATGATCAAGTCGATCCAAGAGTACCACAGTATAGGAACAAGAATTGACTTCCCATCCGATAATTCACTGCAATGAAAAGATATTGTCTCAATCACCTTTAGTATATGTTGCCCTTGTACATTGTATACTACTATGTCACCTCCAGAATGAGTGTGGAACCACACTAATACCACTGAAAAATGACATAATAATATCCAATATATTCCAAACACATAAATAAGCCATATCTTGACACTAGTCGATCGTGAACTCCAAGTATCTGTTGTAGCTTCCATGTTGTATGCCATGATTGTTGATATTCGATGAACTAGTGTAATTGAATCAAACCAAGTGAGCGTGTCCCTTGAGCTATCTAACAGTGACATCTTTGTCATTGCAATGCAGAAAGCCCAGCCAATGATGCTGATGATGATGTTGCCTGTGTGCTTTTCACCTCTTGCCTCGATTTCCTGCAATAACCATAGCACATATATATTGTCTACTACTATATCATCTCCAGACTGAGTATGAAAACATACTAATACCACTGGAAAATGACACAGCAATATCCAACATATTCCAAACATATAAAGCAGCCATAACATAACAGTATGTAATCGCGAATTCCAAATGGCTGTTGTAACTTCCATTTTCATATATGTCCTTGTTCGATGAGACAATGTAGTTCGAGTGCATACCATGCCTAGCAATAGCACAATTGATCTTCCAATGCAACTCATGTCAAAGTGTCCAAAACTGCTCAGAAACCATACCATGTCTGTGAATGATCGTGAGTTCCAAGGAATTGTTATGATTTTTATGGTGTGCTGCAAAACCTTCAAACTTAATCCTTTTCGATGAATCAGTGAAATCAACAGAAGCCAATTGATGTTACTGATAATTAGAATAGCTAATACTATCTCCATTCCCATGCCAAAACAAATGATCCTGCAAATAATGCTCATGATGTTCCTGCATGTATTGCTTTCACAATTGATCTGCTCATCTAGTGAAACCTTTACTGTGCACACTCCCTTCCTGAAAATTATCAAAACACTCTCAGATTGAGCATGAATACATGCTGATACCACTGAGCAGTGATTTAACAACCTCCAGTAAGTTAATGAGCACAGTGCTGACGATGGTTGCCTCTCCATTAGTCTGGTGCTTTTCTTTTGGCAATCCGAACTCTTAAATTAGGAATTTGAGCTTTGTCCATGTTGATCAATGCTTTTCCTTTAGCTGGTAATTCTTGAAATGAATGAAAGTTAATTGTACCTGCAAAAGAAAAAACCAAGTTAGCTAAATAGTGTGCTACTGTGTTTCCCTCCCTTAGTACATGCTGAAATATGACATTGTATGTCCTCTTGAAGTCCTTGATCTTTTTCACATCTGCTGCTATACTCCATGGTACCTCCCATTCATCTTCAATCACTTTTTTCATCACCAACGAGTCAGTTTCCAGGATCAATGGGTGTAACTCCTTCTCCACACAGTATGACAGCCCATGTACTATTGCCTTTGCCTCTGCTACTATGTTTGTTGTTTCACCTATCTCCCTTGCACTAGCAAAAATCATATCTCCATTGTAATCCCTCACACAAAAACCAAAAGAGCTAAGGCCTGGATTCCCCCTCGATGCACCATCGGTGTTGCATTTGAACCATCTATCATATGGAGTCTGCCATGTTACTCTTCTTGTCACTATAACTGGCTTGTATTGCTCGAAGAATTTGATCATATCTGGCCACAACATTGGAATCCCAGTGAGCCATGGATATCTTACCTTAGCCAAATAATGCAGTGTCCTATTTACTTCATGAATAACCCTGCTACAAGACACTGAGCCTCCATGTTTCATTGTATTTCTCCTCTTCCATATCTCCCATAGAATAGCTGCAGGGACTGCCTGAAACAAAGGTTTCAGCTTGGGACAACATTTAGCATTCCACCACTCCCTTATAATTTGATGCACTTGTATCATGTTGATCATTAAACCTGCAGCCTGGCTAAATGTACTCCACACTTTTTGTGCAGTATCACTGTGCAAGAAAAGATGCTGAAAAGAGTCTTCTCTAGGTGAAAGACAACACAAGCATTTAGAAACCACCATATATCCTCCATTTCTCCATATATCATCTGTTGGAACCTTTCCTTTCCAAACTCTCCAACAAAAGAATGAGATTTTGAAGGGCAGTCCTTTTGTCCATAGCCTTGCATATTCTGAACTAACTGGTTCTCTATGTCTCAGTATTTTCCAAGCACTACTCACTGTAAATTTTCCTGATGTTGAAGGCATCCACCTTGGAGTGTCCCAGTACTCATCAGTAGGCATAAACTGTACTTCTTCTCGGATGTGATTTACAATATCTGCTGGAAAAGTTTGATTCAACAGTGCATCATTCCACTGCCCTTCTTCTCTTAAGTCTGCCACCTCCTGAAGCTCCTCATTGATGTGAAAATCTGAAGGGACTACATGATACAAAGGCCCCAATCCGGTCCAATTTTCATGCCATATATTAGTAGCTCCCCTGTTCATCTCCCAAAATATTTCATGCTCGACTTCATCTCTGGCTTTCAATATTTTTCTCCAAACATGAGAACCATTCTTCCTATATTGAACCACAGTAGGTGCCTCTTTCTTGCAATATTTGTTCCACATGTAGTTGGACCATAGTGATTTTGTTGTCCTGAATCTCCACCATAGCTTTGCAAACATGGCTTTAGACACATCAAAGAGAGATCTGAAACCTACACCACCTTCTTCCTTTGGCAGGACATAAGTTCTGCCACTTTGTCCAATGCCTACTTCTTCCTTCTTCCTTGTTACTCCAAAAAAATCTTGCAAATGTCTTATGGAGATGCTCAATGACATTGTTTGGTGGATCTAGGACAGACAAGATGTGAGTTGGCATGCTTTGTAATACACTTGATATCAATGTAGCCTTTCCTCCATATGACAGTAACTTCCCTTTCCATGAGTGCAACTTTGCCTTCACCTTCTGAATCGGATCATTATAGTAGTTCTTCCTCCTCCTTGTGTAAAAGATTGGACATCCTAGGTATGTAAATGGGAATGTGCCTTTAGAGAAACCAGTTATATTAGCTACTATAGCTTTCAATCCTGCTGCAATATTTGAATGTACATAGTAAGAGCTCTTTGCCTTGTTTATCAACTGTCCTGATGTTTTCTCATATAATGCCAAGACTTCCATAATTTTCTGCAAGGAATAAGGATCAGCTGAGGCAAATATTATAGTGTCATCTGCATAAGCAAGGTGGTTCAATGGATCAGACCACTTTGGCATTCCAAATCCTTTAAACTGCCTGTCTTCAAATAACTTATTCGGTGATCTAGATAGCACCTCTGTTGATAGAACAAACAATGCTGGGGATAGAGGGTCTCCCTGCTTCACCCCTCTTGTCGAGTGAAAGAAACCTGTAGCCTGGCCATTCACCATCACTGAGTACCAATTATTTGATATCAAATTCCACACCATGTGTATAAAACACTCTGCAAATCCCATCTTCCTTAGTACATGCATCAAAAACTTCCAAGACACCCTATCATATGCCTTGGCCATATCTAACTTGATCACTACATTTGCTGGCTTTCCTCTTATTCTGATGTCAGTCACAATCTCCTGAGTCAGTAAGATGTTTTCAAAAATGCTCCTTCCTTTGACAAAGCCAGACTGGTTCAATGAAACTAATAACGGTAGTATCTTTTCAAGCCTATCATGTACTACTCTGGAGAAGATTTTGTTGATAAAATTACTCAAGCTGATGGGTCTAAGATCAGAAAATGTTTGCACTTGAGGCTTCTTAGGTAGCAACACTAAGTTTGTGTGTGTTATTGATTTGGGCAAAGGTCTACCCTCAAAGAACAACACAACCAACTCATGGATATTCTGCCCCACAATCTCCCAGCATGCTTGAAAGAATAAGCCCGAGAAACCTATCTTCTCTTCCTCTCTGCATTTGGCCTACCATTCCAACATGTTTTTCATGGTGGGAGAAAGAATAGATATTCGCTTGAACTAAATGGCAGGAAATTTACTCTTGCACCTTTATCTCCTTCTCAAGTGTTTGAAGATCAGAAGAGATTAAAGGAAACAATGGGAAAGTCAAGGGGAGGGATAAAAAGTGAGCTTGAGGAAAAAGAAAAGAAAGAGAGAGAGGGCAGCAATTTGAGAGAAGAGATAAAAGAGGGTTCGAATAAAAAAATAGACAGTCTTGGTGAGAGGAAAGAGGCTAAGGAAAGAAAAAGAGAGAGTTTCTATATAAAAGCCGAAGAGTGTTTAAATGCAAGAAAAGAGGGGCTGCCCATAATACTACTTACTTACAAAGAGGCTTTGATTAACTCTGAGTTGCTAACTTCTTCTTTGCCAAGTAGTATTTCTTCTCTTTTGCAGGATTTTGAAGATGTCTTTCCAGAAGATATTCCTAGTGGATTGCCACCTTTACGTGGCATTGAGCATCAAATTGATTTTGTACCTGGATCACAAATCCCAAATAGGCCAGCCTATAGGAGAAACTAGAAGGGACAAAGGAACTTCAAAGGCAAGTTGAGGAGTTGCTTGAGAAAGGCTTTGTGAGAGAGAGCATGAGCCCTTGCTCTGTTCCGGTCCTATTGGTACCCAAAAGGGATGGAACTTGGAGGATATGCGTGGATTGTAGAGCAATCAAAAAGATTACGGTAAAGTATCGCCACCCTATTCCTCGTCTTGATGACATGTTGGATCAATTACATGGATCCAAAATCTTTTCTAAAATTGATCTAAAAAGTGGTTACCATCACATTCGAATGAATCCAGGAGATGAATGGAAAACTGCTTTTAAGACCAAATATGAGCTTTATGAGTGGTTAGTTATGCCTTTCGGCTTGACTAATGCACCTAGCACTTTCATGAGATTAATGAATCATGTTTTTAAGGATTTTCATGGAAAATTTGTTGTGGTACTTCGATGATATCTTGGTCTTTTCTAATACTTTAGAAGAGCATGTAGAACACCTAAGACAAGTTTTTGAAGTTCTTAGAAAGCACTTGTTATTTGCTAATCTTAAAAAGTGTACTTTTTATGTGGATCGTGTGATTTTCTTGGGTTTTGTGGTTAGCTCTAAGGGTGTTGAGGTTGATGAAGAGAAAATCAAAGCAATTAAAGAATGGCCTAAACCTAAGAGTGTAACTGAAGTTAGGAGTTTTCATGGACTTGCTAGTTTTTATAGGAGGTTTGTGAGAGACTTTAGCACCATTGCTTCTCCTTTAACTGAAGTTATCAAAAAGGATAGGATTTTTAAATGGGGAAAAGAACAAGATGATGCTTTTAACTTGTTGAAAGAAAAGTTATGTTATGCTCCGTTATTACAATTGCCTGATTTTTCTAAATCTTTTGAAATTGAATGTGATGCTTCTGGCAAGGGAATAGGTGCTGTTTTGATGCAAGATTCTAAACCTATTGCCTACTTTAGTGAGAAGTTGAATGGAGCCACATTGAACTATTCAACTTATGACAAAGAGCTTTATGCTTTGGTAAGGGCTTTAGCCACATGGTAACATTACTTGTGGCCAAGGGAGTTTGTCATTAAAACTGACCATGAATCCTTGAAATACTTGAAAAGTCAAGGTAAGCTTAATAGAAGGCATGCTAAGTGGGTTGAATTTATTGAAACTTTTCCTTATGTAATTTCTTACAAACAAGGGAAAGAGAATGTTGTTGCTGATGCACTTTCAATGAGGTATGTCTTAGTTTCTACCCTCACTTCTAAATTGATGGGTTTTGATCAAATCAAGGAACTTTATGCTAATGATGTTGATTTTGGCAAAACTTTTGCAGATTGTAAGTTGGGTCCTCTTGATAGGTTTAACCTACAAGATGGGTTTCTCTTTAAGGAAAATAAGTTGTGTATCCCTAATTGCTCTTTACGTGAAGTATTTGTAAGGGAAGCACATTGTGGAGGGCTTATGGTACACTTTGGGGTCCCAAAGACATTAGACATACTTGCTGAAAATTTCTTTTGGCCTGGAATGAGAAAAGATGTTGAAAGAATGTGCACACGGTGTTTGGAATGTAAACAAGCTAAATCTAAAGTGTTACCACATGGTCTTTACACGCCATTACCTGTTCCTACTTCACCTTGGATTAATATATCCATGGATTTTGTGTTAGGTTTGCCCAGAACAAGGTATGGTAAGGATAGTATATTTGTTGTGGTAGATAGGTTCTCCAAGATGGCTCGTTTTATTCCTTATTTAAAGACTAATGATGCCTCACATGTTGCTAATCTTTTTGTAAAAGAGATTGTGAAATTGCATGGTATACCTAGAACTATTGTTAGTGATAGGGATGCAAAGTTTTTGAGTCACTCTGGCGTGTATTTTGGGGGAAGTTAGGCACTAAATTGTTGTTTTCCACTTCTTGTCACCCACAAACTGATGGACAAACTGAAGTAGTTAATAGAACCTTGGGAAACATGTTGAGGGCTGTTTTGAAAGGTAAATTAACTTTATGGGAAGATCAGTTACCTATGATTGAATTTGCTTACAATAGAACAATCCATTCTTCTACAGGTATGTCTCCTTTTGAAGTTGTTTATGGCTTTAATCCCTTTACTCCACTTGATTTATTACCATTACCTATTTTTTTTTTAAAACCCCTCCCAAATTTATTCCACTTGATTTATTACCATTACCTACTAATGATATTGCTAGTCTTGATAGTAGGACGAAGGCTGAGATGATGAAAAAAATTCATGAGCAAACAAGGCTTGCAATTGAGAAGAAAAATGAGCAAACCGCCTTGAGAAAGAATAAGGGTCGAAAACAAGTTATTTTTAAACCTGGAGATTTAGTTTGGGTTCACTTTAGAAAGGAGAGATTTCCTTCCAAAAGGAAGTCACAGTTGCATCCTAGAGGACATAGCCCCTTTCAAGTCCTTGAAAGGATTGGAAACAATGCTTACAAGTTGGACCTTCCTGGTGAGTTTCAAGTAAGTGCTACATTCAATGTTGCTAACTTATCTTTGTTTGACGTAGGATCGAATTCGGGGACGAATTCTTTTCAAGAAGAGGGGAATGATAGCATCACTGATAAGGATAGAGTTTTGGAAGCTCCAAGAAGGCCATTTACAAGATCTCAAGCTAAGGAATTGCAAACTAAGGTTGCTGGACTACAATAGCAAATAAAGAAGCTTCTAACTATGGAGGAAGAGCTCATGCCCAAAGGAGAAGAGTTGTCGAAGTTTTACAACTATTTGGTTGCTCAAATTGAAGTCAAAGAGGAGGAAGATTTGGTTACCCAAATCTGCCCATGGAGTCACCAAATGGGCTCAAAATGAGCTTAAATGAGTTCCAAAAAGAGGTGTTACAAGAGCAGCCCAATTGGAGTCCAAACAAATGGCCCAAAACTAGTTGTTTAAAGGCCCAAATCTGCCCCAAAGGGTCTTGGCCGCCCCTCACCTACCAAAGACTTTTCTTAGACTTTAGAAACCACCTACCTCATTGCAATAATTGTGTTTTCCACTACAACCACCCCATCTAGTTTTTAATGTTATTTTTATGCCTTTGTACTCCTATAAATAGGGTGTTCTTCCCCTTCATAAGACACATTATTATTGAGTGAGTATATCATACTTTGAGAGTTCTTTTGAACCTTTGTTACTTGTGCTTTGAGATTTATCTTCCAACCTTTACTAGTTCATAGTTCAAGGTAGTAAGATTACTTCTCTTTTGTGATATCTTCGATTCCTTTGTGGTATTCTTAGAAGGCGATTAATACTAGTATTAATTGTTGTCTCAAGTAACTCGTAAAGTGGTCAAGATCCGAATCTATTGTTTTGATTTGCTTTTAAGTAAAGGCGTTTGATTTCTTTCATAAATCAAGACATTGTTACTTTGATCTTGTCAAGGCTATAGAACTTGCGTTCTTGAAAGTTCTCGGAATTCATTCCTTGAATCTTTCCCATATCCTTTATTTTCGTCTCTTTAATTGTAATTGTTCAATTCCTGTTGTTATTGCTTCCGCATTTACTTCTCAAATTCTTACTCTAGTTTGGATTCCCGACCTAGTTGTTATCAGCATCGGCCTAGGACAACCACATAAATCCATTTGAGTAATACGAGTGTAGTCATAACAGATTGGGTGTAATGTAATACGATTGTAGTAGGACTTATATCCCCATAAGTCCATTTGACTAATACGATTGTAGTCATAGGAACTTCCGTTTATATATCGTGGTTGTTATTTAGTAATTGACTGTGAATGAATGTTATTTCATTCATATTATAGGACGCATTGGCCGACGACAACCACATAAGTCCATTTGACTAATACGATTGTAGTCATAGGACCTTCCGTTTATATATCGTGGTTGTTATTTCGTAATTGACCGTGAATGAATGTGATTTCATTCATATACTAGGATGCATCGGCCTACGACAATCACATAAGTCCATTTGACTAATACGATTGTAGTCATAACAGTTTGGGATAAATGTAATAAGATAGTAGTAGGACGCATCGGCCTACGACAACCACATAAGTTCATTTGACTAATACGATTGTAGTCAAAATAGATTGGCAGTAATGTAATACGATTGTAGTTGGACGCATCGGCCTACGACAACCACATAAGTCCATTTGACTAATACGAATGTAATATAGGACCTTCCGTTTATATATCGTGGTTGTTATTTAGTAATTGACCGTGAATGAATATTATTTCATTCATATACTAGGACGCATCGGCCTACGACAATCACATAAGTCCATTTGACTAATACGATTGTAGTCATAACAGATTGGGAGTAATGTAATACGATTGTAGTAGGAGGCATCGGCCTACGACAACCACATAAGTCCATTTGACTAATACGATTGTAGTAATAGAACCTTCCGCTTATATATCGTGGTTGTTATTTAGTAATTGACCGTGAATGAATATGATTTCATTCATATACTAGGTCGCATTGGCCTACGACAACCACATAAGTCCATTTGACTAATATGATTGTAATCATAACAGATTGGGAGTAATGTAATATGATTGTAGTAGGACAAATCGGCGTACAGCAATTACATAAGTCCATTTGACTAATACGATTGTAGTATTAGGACCTTCCGCTTATATATTGTGGTTGTTATTTAGTAATCGACCGTGATTGAATATAATTTCATTCATATACTAGGACGCATCGGCCTACGACAACCACATAAGTCTATTCTACTAATAGGATTGTAGTCATAGGAACTTCTTTTTAAATATCGTGGTTGTTATTTAGTAATTGACCGTGAATGAATATGATTTCATTCATATACTAGGACGCATTGGCCTACAACAACCACATAAGTCCATTTGACTAATACGATTGTAGTCATAGGACCTTCCGTTTATATATCGTGGTTGTCATTTAGTAATTGACCGTTAATGAATATAATTTCATTCATATACTAGGACACATCGTCCTACGACAACCACATACGTCCATTTAACTAATACGACATAAGTCCATTTGACAAATATGATTGTAGTCATAACAGATTGGGATAAATATAATACGATTGTAGTAGGACGCATCGGCCTACGACAACCACATAAGTCCATTTGACTAATACGATTGTAGTCATAACAGATTGGCAGTAATGTAATACGATTGTATTAGGACGCATCGGCCTACGATAACCACATAAGTCCATTTGACTAATACGATTGTAGTAATAGGACCTTCCGTTTATATATCGTGGTTGTTATTTAGTAATTGACTGTGAATGAATATGATTTCATTCATACACTAGGACGCATCGGCCTACGACAACCACATAAGTATATTTGAGTAATACGAGTGTAGTCATAACAGATTGGGTGTAATGTAATACGATTGTAGTAGGACTTATAACCCCATAAGTCCATTTGACTAATACGATTGTAGTCATAGGAACTTCCGTTTATATATCGTGGTTGTTATTTAGTAATTGACTGTGAATGAATGTGATTTCATTCATATTCTAGGACGCATCGGCCTACGACAACCACATAAGTCCATTTGACTAACACGATTGTAGTAATAGGACCTTCCGTTTATATATCGTGGTTGTTTTTTAGTAATTGACCGTGAATGAATATGATTTCATTCATATACTAGGACGCATCGGCCTACGACAACCACAGAAGTCCATTTGACTAATACGATTGTAGTCCCTATGACCTTCCGTTTATATATCGTGGTTGTTATTTAGTAATTCACCGTGAATGTATATAATTTCATTCCTATACTAGGACGTATCGGCCTACGACAACCACATAATTCCATTTGACTAATACGATTGTAGTCATAGAACCTTCCGTTTATATATCATGGTTGTTATTTTGTAATTGACCGTCAATGAATGTGATTTCATTCATATACTAGGACACATCGGCCTACGACAACCACGTAAGTCCATTTGACTAATATGATGATAGTCATAGGACCTTCCGTTTATATATCGTGGTTGTTATTTTGTAATTGACCTTGAATGAATGTGATTACATTCATATACTAGGACGCATCGGCCTACGACAATCACATAAGTCCATTTGACTAATACGATTGTAGTCATAATAGATTGGGATAAATGTAATACGATTGTAGTAGGACGCATCGGCCTACGACAACCACATAAGTTCATTTGACTAATACGATTGTAGTCAAAATAGATTGGGAGTAATGTAATACGATTGTAGTTGGACGCATCGGCCGACGACAGCCACATATGTCCATTTGACTAATACGAATGTAATATAGGACCTTCCGTTTATATGTCGTGGTTGTTATTTAGTAATTGACCGTAAATGAATATTATTTCATTCATATACTAGGATACATCGGCCTATTATAACCACATAAGTCCATTTGACTAATCCGATTGTAGTCATAACAGATTGGGAGTAATGTAATACGATTGTAGTAGGACGCATCGGCCTACGACAACCACATAAGTTCATTTGACTAATACGATTGTAGTCATAGGTACCTTCCGTTTATATATCGTGGTTGTTATTTAGCAATTGACCGTGAATGAATATGATTTCATTCATATGCTAGGACGCATTGGCCTACGACAAGCACATACGTCCATTTGACTATTACGATTGTAGTCATAGGACCTTCCATTTATATATCGTGGTTGTTATTTAGTAATTGACCGTGAATGAATATAATTTCATTAGGACGTATCGGCTTACGACAACCACATAAGTCCATTTGACTAATACGATTGTAGTCATAGGAACTTCCGTTTATATATCGTGGTTGTTATTTAGTAATTTACCGTGACTGAATATGATTTCATTCATATACTAGGACGCATCGGCCTACGACAACCACATAAGTCCACTTGACTAATACGATTGTAGTCGTAGGATCTTCTGTTTATATATCGTGGTTGTTATATTGTAATTGACCGTGAATGAATATGATTTCATTCATATACTAGGACGGCCTACGACAATCACATAAGTCCATTTGACTAATACGATTGTGGTTATAACAGATTGGGAGTAATGTAATACGATGTAGTCATAGGACCTTCCGTTTATATATTGTATTGGGAGTAATGTCATACGTTCATACTAGGACGCATCGGCCTACGGCAATCACATAAGTCTGTTTGACCAATACGATTGTAGTCATAGGACCTTCCGTTTATATATCGTGGTTGTTATTTAGTAATTGACCGTGAATGAATATGATTTCATTCATATACTAGGACACATCGGCCTATTACATCCACATATGTCCATTTTACTAACACGGTTGTAGTCATAACAGATTGGGAGTAATGTAATACGATTGTAGTAGGACGCATCGGTCTACGACTGCCACATAAGTCCATTTGACTAATACGATTGTAGTTATAGGAACTTCTGTTTAAATATCGTGGTTGTTATTTAGTAATTGACCGTGAATGAATATGATTTCATTCATATACTAGGGCGCATCGGCCTACGACAACCACATAAGTCCATTTGACTAATACGATTGTAGTCATAGGACCATGATTTTATTCATATACTAGGACGCATCGGCCTACGACAACCACATAAGTCCATTTGACTAATACGATTGTAGTCCCTATGACCTTCCGTTTATATATCGTGGTTGTTATTTAGTAATTCACCGTGAATGAATATAATTTCATTCCTATACTAGGACGTATCGGCCTACGACAACCACATAATTCCATTTGACTAATACGATTGTAGTCATAGGAACTTCCATTTATATATCGTGGTTGTTATTTAGTAATTGACCGTGACTGAATATGATTTCATTCATATACAAGGACACATCGGCCTACGACAACCACATAAGTCCATTTGACTAATACGATTGTAGTCGTAGGATCTTCCGTTTATATATCGTGGTTGTTATATAGTAATTGACCGTGAATGAATATGATTTCATTCATATACTAGGACGCATCGGCCTACGACAACTACATGAGTCCATTTGACTAATACGATTGTAGTAATAGGACCTTCCATTTACATATCGTGGTTGTTATTTAGTAATTGACCGTGAATGAATATGATTTCATTCATATACTAGGACGCATCGGCAGACAAGCACTTAAGTACATTTGACTAATACGATTGTAGTCGTAGGATCTTTCTTTTATATATCGCTGTTGTTTATTTAGTAATTGACCGTGAATGAATATAATTTCATTCATATACTAGGACGCATCGGCCTACGACAACCACATACGTCCATTTGACTAATACGATTGTAGTCATAAAAGATTGGGATAAATGTAATACGATTGTAGTAGGATTCATCGGCCTACGACAACCACATAAGTCCATTTGACTAATAAGATTGTAGTCATAACAGATTGGGAGTAATGTAATACGATTGTAGTACAATGCATCTGCCTACGACAACCACATAAGTCCATTTGACTAATTCGATTGTAGTCATAGGAACTTCCGTTTATATATCGTGGTTGTTATTTAGTAATTGACCGTGACTGAATATGATTTCATTCATATACTAGGACGCATCGGCCTACGACAACCACATAAGTCCATTTGACTAATACGATTGTAGTCGTAGGATCTTCCGTTTATATACCGTGGTTGTTATATTGTAATTGACCGTGAATGAATATGATTTCATTCATATACTAGGACGCATCGGCCTACGACAATCACATAAGTCCATTTGACTAATACGATTGTAGTCATAACAGATTGGGAGTAATGTAATACGATTGTAGTCATAGGACCTTCCGTTTATATATTGTATTGGGAGTAATGTCATACGTTCATACTAGGACGCATCGGCCTACGACAATCACATAAGTCCGTTTGACTAATACGATTGTAGTCATAGGACCTTCCGTTTATATATCGTGGTTGTTATTTAGTAATTGACCGTGAATGAATATGATTTCATTCATATACTAGGACACATCGGCCTATTACATCCACATATGTCCATTTTACTAACACGGTTGTAGTCATAATAGATTGAGAGTAATGTAATACGATTGTAGTAGGACGCATCGGCCTACGACTGCCACATAAGTCTATTTGACTAATACGATTGTAGTCATAGGAACTTCTGTTAAAATATCGTGGTTGTTATTTAGTAATTGATCATGAATGAATATGATTTCATTCATATACTAGGACGCATCGGCCTACGACAACCACATAAGTCCATTTGACTAATACGATTGTAGTCGTAGGACCATCCATTTATATATCCTGGTTGTTATTTAGTAATTGATCGTGAATGAATATAATTTCATGCATATACTAGGACGCGTCGGCCTACGACAACCACATAAGTCCATTTGACTAATACGATTGTAGTCATAGGAACTTCCGTTTATATATCGTGGTTGTTATTTTGTAATTGACCGTGAATGAATATGATTTCATTCCTACTAGGACGCATCGGCCTACGGCAACCACATAAGTCCATTTGACTAATACGACATAAGTCCATTTGACTAATATGATTGTAGTCATAACAGATTGGGAGTAATGTAATACGATTGTAGTAGGACGCATCCACCTACGACAACCACATAAGTCCATTTGACTATTACGATTGTAGTCATAACAGATTTGGAGTAATGTAATACCATTGTAGTAGGACGCATTGATAGCATCACTGATAAGGATAGAGTTTTGGAAGCTCCAAGAAGGCCATTTACAAGATCTCAAGCTAAGGAATTGCAAACTAAGGTTGCTGGACTTCAATGGCAAATAAAGAAGCTTCTAACTATGGAGGAAGAGCTCATGCCCAAAGGAGAAGAGTTGTCTAAGTTTTACAACTATTTGGTTGCTCAAATTGAAGTCCAAGAGGAGGAAGATTTGGTTACACAAATCTGCCCATGGAGTCACCAAATAGGCTCAAAATGAGCTTAAAAGAGTCCAGAAAGAGGTGTTACAAGAACAGCCCAATTGGAGTCCAAACAAATGGCCCAAAACAAGTTGTTTTAAGGCCCAAATCTGCCCCAAATAGTCTTGGCCGCCCCTCACCTACCAAAGACTTTTCTTAGACATTAGCAACCACCTACCTCATTGTAATAATTGTGTTTTCCACTACCACCACCCCCCCTAGTTTTTAATGTTATTTTTATGCCTTTGTACTCCTATAAATAGTGTGTTTTTCTGCTTCATAAGGCAGATTATTATTGAGTGAGTATATCATATTTTGAGAGTTCTTTTGAACCTTTGTTACTTGTGCTTTGAGATTTATCTTTCAATCTTTACTAGTTCATAGTTCAAGGTAGTAAGATTACTTCTCTTTTGTGATATCTTTGATTCCTTTGTGGTATTCTTAGAAGGCGATTAATACTAGTATTAATTGTTGTCTCAAGTTACTCGTAAAGTGGTCAAGATCCGAATCTATTGTTTTGATTTGCTTTTAAGTAAAGGCGTTTGATTTCTTTCATAAATCAAGACGTTGTTACTTTGATCTTGTCAAGGCTATAGAACTTGCGTTCTTGAAAGTTCTTGGAATTCTTTCCTTGAATCTTTCCCATATCCTTTATTTTCGTCTCTTTAATTCTAGTTGTTCAATTTCTGTTGTTATTGCTTCCGCATTTACTTCTCAAATTCTTACTCTAGTTTGGATTCCCGACCTAGTTGTTATCAAGTGGTATCAAAGAGGTTCTATCAAGATTTCGTTCTTGATAATTCTTGGGATATTTTGAAAACAAAAAAAAAAACAAAAAAAAACAAAAAAAAACAAAAAAAAACGAAATCCAATTTAAAACAAGAAGAAATACAATTGCTTGCTCTCCAGGATATATCTTTTGTATCTAAGTGTTTCCAAAAATTAACAAAGGAAACAAGAAGAGGGGATCCTTGATTTTGTTACTCTCTGTATTCTACACATTTATATTCTTTCCTTTTTGTTCGTGTCTTATTTCAACCGAGCCTAAAAGTTCTGGGATTTGGTTCTTTCTTCTTTTAATTGTTCCCAAAAAAACAAAAGAAAAATCTGAGTTTTACTACTAAGAACTACATACAAGTTAGGTTTAACTATAAATCTATAAAGTACTTGTTCAAAGGTTATTTCGAGAAAAAAAAAAGAAGAAGCTAATTTGTGTGATACAATTTTTAAAGATGTCACATACAGGTAGTGATAATGAACGAATGGTTCTCCAAGAAGCTGAAATCAAAGCAAGGAATGATTTTACCTTGCAAGCCATGCATCAACAGTTTGAAAGGCTGAATCTCCAACTCCAAGAAATGAGGGATACCATTGCGGATCAAAATGATACAATAGTCTGAACTTAGGAGGGATAATAATGTTAGGCCACCTGCTAGAAGAAATGTACCCCATGCTCCTATTGTAAATCAAGCAAACTTTATTGATGATTTTAATGATATTGATTTTGATAGGGTGAGAGGAGATAGGAGGGGACAAAGAGGTAGGATAGAGGATGATAATATAAGTAATATAAAGATGCGGATGCCATCTTTCAAGGGAACAAGGGATCCAGACTTGTATCTTGATTGGGAGAGAAAGGTTGAAGCAATCTTTGACTGTCACAACTACTCGGAAGGTAAGAAGGTTAAACTTGCTGTTGTTGAGTTTTCTGATTATGCTTCTATTTGGTGGAAAAAGCTTAATAGGGATCGATTGCAAGAAGGACAAGCACCAATTGCTACTTGGACTGAGGCTAAAAGGGTGATGAGGAAGAGATTCGTACCATCACACTTTCAAAGAGAGCTACAACTACGTCTTCAAACATTGAAGCAAGGGTCCATGTCAGTAGATGATTACTTTAAGGCTATGGATATAGCTATGATCCAAGCTAATTGTATGGAGGAAGAAGAGGCTACAATGGCTAGGTTTTTAAATGGTTTAAATAAGGAAATAGCTGATGTAGTTGAATTACAACAATATGTAACAATAGATGAGTTAGTTGATTTGTGTATAAAGGTAGAAAATCAAAATAAAAGAAAGCAAACTGGCTCATGGAGATGTCGAACAAGCACCATGCCTAAGAAACCATGGCCAAATCATGAGATGAAGAATTTTTCTCGGCCTCAAGAAGACAAGGGAAAAGGTAAACTGGAGAACAAAGAGGGAGGTAAAACCTTCAACCCTAAACCTTTTACACCTTCTAGTTCTATTCAGTGTCATAAATGTAAAGGAAGGGGACATATGATGCATGAATGTCCAAGTAGAAGAAACATCATTCTAAAAGAAGATGGAGGATATGAGAGTGAAAAGAGTGAGGGAGATGAAGAGGGAGATATGAGTGATGAAGGTGATTTAGAACTACCTAATGATGGAATGGTTGGGGTAGTTAGGAGGATTATGACTATCAATTTAGGAAGCAATAGTGAAGCACAAAGAGAGAATATATTCCATACTAGGTGTGGGATAAAAGGAAAAACTTGCTCTATGATCATTGATAGTGGTAGTTGTGCTAATGTGGTTAGTTCATACTTTGTGGAAAAACTGGGACTTGCATGCATGAAACACCCTACTCCCTATAGACTCCAATGGTTAAATGATAGTGGTGAACTAAAGGTAAATAAACGGTGTATGATTTCATTTAACGTTGGTAGATATGAGGATGATATTCTTTGTGACATAGTGCCTATGCAAGCTTGTCATATATTACCGGGTCGTCCTTGGCAGTATGACAGGAATGTTTTTCATGATGGGAGAAAGAATAGATATTCGCTTGAACTAAATGGCAGGAAATTTACTCTTGCACCTTTATCTCCTTCTCAAGTGTTTGAAGATCAGAAGAGATTAAAGGAAACAATGGGAAAGTCAAGGGGAGGGATAAAAAGTGAGCTTGTGGAAAAAGAAAAGAAAGACAGAGAGGGCAGCAATTTGAGAGAAGAGATAAAAGAGGGTTCGAATGAAAAAATAGACAGTCTTGGTGAGAGGAAAGAGGCTAAGGAAAGAAAAGAGAGAGTTTCTATATAAAAGCCAAAGAGTGTTTAAATGCAAGAAAAGAGGGGCTGCCCATAATACTACTTACTTACAAAGAGGCTTTGATTAACTCTGAGTTGCTAACTTCTTCTTTGCCAAGTAGTATTTCTTCTCTTTTGCAGGATTTTGAAGATGTCTTTCCAGAAGATATTCCTAGTGGATTGCCACCTTTACGTGGCATTGAGCATCAAATTGATTTTGTACCTGGATCACAAATCCCAAATAGGCCAGCCTATAGGAGTAATCCAGAAGAGACAAAGGAACTTCAAAGGCAAGTTGAGGAGTTGCTTGAGAAAGGCTTTGTGAGAGAGAGCATGAGCCCTTGCTCTGTTCCGGTCCTATTGGTACCCAAAAAGGATGGAACTTGGAGGATGTGCGTGGATTGTAGAGCAATCAACAAGATTACGGTAAAGTATCGCCACCCTATTCCTCGTCTTGATGACATGTTGGATCAATTACATGGATCCAAAATCTTTTCTAAAATTGATCTAAAAAGTGGTTACCATCAGATTCGAATGAATCCAGGAGATGAATGGAAAACTGCTTTTAAGACCAAATATGGGCTTTATGAGTGGTTAGTTATGCCTTTCGGCTTGACTAATGCGCCTAGCACTTTCATGAGATTAATGAATCATGTTTTTAAGGATTTTCATGGAAAATTTGTTGTGGTGTACTTCGATGATATCTTGGTCTTTTCTAATACTTTAGAAGAGCATGTAGAACACCTAAGACAAGTTTTTGAAGTTCTTAGAAAGCACTTGTTATTTGCTAATCTTAAAAAGTGTACTTTTTATGTGGATCGTGTGATTTTCTTGGGTTTTGTGGTTAGCTCTAAAGGTGTTGAGGTTGATGAAGAGAAAATCAAAGCAATTAAAGAATGGCCTAAACCTAAGAGTGTAACTGAAGTTAGAAGTTTTCATGGACTTGCTAGTTTTTATAGGAGGTTTGTGAGAGACTTTAGTACCATTGCTTCTCCTTTAACTGAAGTTATCAAAAAGGATAGGATTTTTAAATGGGGAAAAGAACAAGATGATGCTTTTAATTTGTTGAAAGAAAAGTTATGTTCTGCTCCGTTATTACAATTGCCTGATTTTTCTAAATCTTTTGAAATTGAATGTGATGCTTATGGCAAGGGAATAGGTGTTGTTTTGATGCAAGATTCTAAACCTATTGCCTACTTTAGTGAGAAGTTGAATGGAGCCACATTGAACTATTCAACTTATGACAAAGAGCTTTATGCTTTGGTAAGGGCTTTAGCCACATGGCAACATTACTTGTGGCCAAGGGAGTTTGTCATTAAAACTGACCATGAATCCTTGAAATACTTGAAAAGTCAAGGTAAGCTTAGTAGAAGGCATGCTAAGTGGGTTGAATTTATTGAAACTTTTCCTTATGTAATTTCTTACAAACAAGGGAAAGAGAATGTTGTTGCTGATGCACTTTCAAGGAGGTATGTCTTAGTTTCTACCCTCACTTCTAAATTGATGGGTTTTGAACAAATCAAGGAACTTTATGCTAATGATGTTGATTTTGGCAAAACTTTTGCAGATTGTAAGTTGGGTCCTCTTGATAGGTTTAACCTACAAGATGGGTTTCTCTTTAAGGAAAATAAGTTGTGTATCCCTAATTGCTCTTTACGTGAAGTATTTGTAAGGGAAGCACATTGTGGAGGGCTTATGGGACACTTTGGGGTCCCAAAGACATTAGACATACTTGCTGAAAATTTCTTTTGGCCTGGAATGAGAAAAGATGTTGAAAGAATGTGCACACGAGTGTTTGGAATGTAAACAAGCTAAATCTAAAGTGTTACCACATGGTCTTTACACGCCATTACCTGTTCCTACTTCACCTTGGATTGATATATCTATGGATTTTGTGTTAGGTTTGCCTAGAACAAGGTATGGTAAGGATAGTATATTTGTTGTGGTAGATAGGTTCTCCAAGATGGCTCGTTTTATTCCTTGTTTAAAGACTAATGATGCCTCACATGTTGCTAATCTTTTTGTAAAAGAGATTGTGAAATTGCATGGTATACCTAGAACTATTGTTAGTGATAGGGATGCAAAGTTTTTGAGTCACTTCGGCGTGTATTTTGGGGGAAGTTAGGCACTAAATTGTTGTTTTCCACTTCTTGTCACCCACAAACTGATGGACAAACTGAAGTAGTTAATAGAACCTTAGGAAACATGTTGAGGGCTGTTTTGAAAGGTAAATTAACTTTATGGGAAGATCACTTACCTATGATTGAATTTGCTTACAATAGAACAATCCATTCTTCTACAGGTATGTCTCCTTTTGAAGTTGTTTATGGCTTTAATCCCTCTACTCCACTTGATTTATTACCATTACCTACTAATGATATTGCTAGTCTTGATGGTAGGACGAAGGCTGAGATGATGAAAAAAATTCATGAGCAAACAAGGCTTGCAATTGAGAAGAAAAATGAGCAAACCGCCTTGAGAAAGAATAAGGGTCGAAAACAAGTTATTTTTAAACCTGGAGATTTAGTTTGGGTTCACTTTAGAAAGGAGAGATTTCCTTCCAAAAGGAAGTCAAAGTTGCATCCTAGAGGAGATGGCCCCTTTCAAGTCCTTGAAAGGATTGGAAACAATGCTTACAAGTTGGACCTTCCTGGTGAGTTTCAAGTAAGTGCTACATTCAATGTTGCTTGACTTATCTTTGTTTGACGTAGGATCGAATTCGGGGACGAATTCTTTTCAAGAAGAGGGGAATGATAGCATCACTGATAAGGATAGAGTTTTGGAAGCTCCAAGAAGGCCATTTACAAGATCTCAAGCTAAGGAATTGCAAACTAAGGTTGCTTGGACTTCAATGGCAAATAAAGAAGCTTCTAACTATGGAGGAAGAGCTCATGCCCAAAGGAGAAGAGTTGTCTAAGTTTTACAACTATTTGGTTGCTCAAATTGAAGTCCAAGAGGAGGAAGATTTGGTTACACAAATCTGCCCATGGAGTCACCAAATAGGCTCAAAATGAGCTTAAAAGAGTCCAGAAAGAGGTGTTACAAGAACAGCCCAATTGGAGTCCAAACAAATGGCCCAAAACAAGTTGTTTTAAGGCCCAAATCTGCCCCAAATAGTCTTGGCCGCCCCTCACCTACCAAAGACTTTTCTTAGACATTAGCAACCACCTACCTCATTGTAATAATTGTGTTTTCCACTACCACCACCCCACCTAGTTTTTAATGTTATTTTTATGCCTTTGTACTCCTATAAATAGTGTGTTTTTCTGCTTCATAAGGCAGATTATTATTGAGTGAGTATATCATATTTTGAGAGTTCTTTTGAACCTTTGTTACTTGTGCTTTGAGATTTATCTTTCAATCTTTACTAGTTCATAGTTCAAGGTAGTAAGATTACTTCTCTTTTGTGATATCTTTGATTCCTTTGTGGTATTCTTAGAAGGCGATTAATACTAGTATTAATTGTTGTCTCAAGTTACTCGTAAAGTGGTCAAGATCCGAATCTATTGTTTTGATTTGCTTTTAAGTAAAGGCGTTTGATTTCTTTCATAAATCAAGACGTTGTTACTTTGATCTTGTCAAGGCTATAGAACTTGCGTTCTTGAAAGTTCTTGGAATTCTTTCCTTGAATCTTTCCCATATCCTTTATTTTCGTCTCTTTAATTCTAGTTGTTCAATTTCTGTTGTTATTGCTTCCGCATTTACTTCTCAAATTCTTACTCTAGTTTGGATTCCCGACCTAGTTGTTATCACGCATCGGCCTACAACAACCACATAAGTCCATTTAACTAATACGATTGTAGTCATAGGAACTTCCGTTTATATATCGTGGTTGTGATTTAGTAATTCAGCGTGACTTAATATGATTTTATTCATATACTAGGACGCATCGGCCTACGACAACCACATAAGTCCATTTGACTAATACGATTGTAGTCCCTATGACCTTCCGTTTATATATCGTGGTTGTTATTTAGTAATTGACCGTGAATGGATATAATTTCATTCATATACTAGGACGCATCGGCCTTCGACAACCACATACGTCCATTTGACTAATACGATTGTAGTCATAAAAGATTGGGATAAATGTAATACGATTGTAGTAGGACGCATCGGCCTACGACAACCACATAAGTCCATTTGACTAATAAGATTGTAGTCATAACAGATTGGGAGTAATGTAATACGATTGTAGTACAATGCATCTGCCTACGACAACCACATAAGTCCATTTGACAAATACGATTGTAGTCATAGGACCTTCCGTTTATATATCGTGGTTGTTATTTAGGAATTGACCGTGAATGAATATGATTTCATTCATATACTAGGATGCATCAGCCTACGACAACCACATTAGTCCATTTGACTAATACGACATAAGTTCATTTAACTAATGCGATTGTAGTCATTACAGATTGGGCTTGTAGTAGGAAGCATCGGCCTACGACAACCACATAAGTCCATTTGACTAATACGATTGTAGTCATAACATATTGGATGTAATGTAATACGATTGTAGTAGGACGCATCGGCCACATAAGTCCATTTGCCTAATACGATTGTAGTAATAGTACCTTCCTTTTATATATCGTGGTTATTATATAGTAATTAACCGTGAATGAATATGATTTCATTCTATACTAGGACACATCGGCCTATTACAACCACATAAGTCCATTTTACTAACACGATTGTAGTCATAACAGATTGGGAGTAATGTAAAACGATTGTAGTAGGACGCACTGGCCTATGGTAACCACATAAGTCCATTTGACTAATACGATTGTAGTCATAGGACCTTCCGTTTATATATCGTGGTTGTTATATAGTGATTGACCGTGAATGAATATGATTTCATTCATATACTAGAACGTATCGGCCTACGACAATCACTTAAGTCCATTTGACTAATACGATTGTAGTCATAACAGATTGGGAGTAATGTAATACGATTGTAGTCATAGGACCTTCCGTTTATATATCGTATTGGGTGTAATATCATACGTTCATACTAGGACGCATCGGCCTACGACAATCACATAAGTCCATTTGACTAATACGATTGTAGTCATAGGACCTTCCGTTTATATATCGTGGTTGTTATTTAGTAATTGACCGTGAATGAATATGATTTCATTCATATACTAGGACACATCGACCTATTACATCCACATAAGTCCATTTTACTAACACGAGTGTAGTCATAAGAGATTGGGAGTAATGTAATACGATTGTAGTAGGACGCATCGGCCTACGACAGCCACATAAGTCCATTTGACTAATACGATTGTAGTCATAGGAACTTCTGTTTAAATATCGTGGTTGTTATTTATTAATTAACCGTGAATGAATATGTTTTCAATCATATACTAGGACGCATCGGCCTATGACAACCACATAAGTCCATTTGACTAATACGATTGTAGTCATAGGACCTTCCGTTTATATATCGTGGTTGTTATTTAGTAATTGACCGTGAATGAATATAATTTCATTCATATACTAGGACGCATCGGCCTACGACAACCACATAAGTCCATTTGACTAATACGACATAAGCCCATTTGACTAATACGATTGTAGTCATAACAGATTGGGAGTAATGTAATACGATTGTAGTAGGACGCATCGACCTACGACAACCACAGAAGTCCATTTGACTAATACGATTGTAGTTATAACAGATTGGGAGTAATGTAATACGATTGTAGTAGGACGCATCGGCCTACGACAACCACATAAGTCCATTTGACTAATACGATTGTAGTCATAGGAACTTCCGTTTATATATCGTGGTTGTTATTTAGTAATTGACCGTGACTGAATTTGATTTTATTCATATACTAGGACGCATCGGCCTATGACAACCATATAAGTCCTTATGACTAATACGATTGTAGTCAAAGGACCTTCCGTTTATATATCGTGGTTGTTATTTAGTAATTAACCGTGAATGAATATAATTTCATTCATATACTAGGACGTATCGGTCCACGACAACCACATAAGTCCATTTGACTTATACGATTGTAGTCATAGGAACTTCCGTCTATATAACGTGGTTGTTATTTAGTAATTGACCGTGACTGAATATGATTTTATTCATATACTAAGACGCATCGGCCTCTGACAACAACATAAGTCCATTTGACTAATACGATTGTAGTCATAGGACCTTCCATTTATATATCGTGGTTGTTATTTAGTAATTGACCGTGAATGAATATAATTTCATTCATATACTAGGACGTATCGGCCTACGACAACCACATAAGTGCATTTGACTAATACGATTGTAGTCATAGGAACTTCCGTTTATATATCGTGGTTGTTATTTAGGTGGATCAGTAGCAGGCACTTCAGCTCGTCGGCAGTAGTATTCTTCTCCTTCCCCTGCCCGTCTTGGTGAGCCCCTTTCTTCCTCGGGGCCTTGTGTGGTTCTTGCCACTTCGGTTTGGATTTCATTTTGGTTTTGAAAGGTATAGCCGGAGCCTTGTTACCGGCAAGTATTGTATTTCCCTTTTGTATCCTAGAGGCTCTGTAGACATGTAAACTGGTGGGACTCCAGTCTTATATATATAAGGTGTTATGTCGGGCGTTGTAAAAGTTGAAATCTTGTTAATGAATCACTCGTATCATTTTATTTGTTTAATGTGAAATCAATTATGATTAGTAATATATTTGGTTAATGAGAAACAGTCATCACAAGGGTAACGCGTGGGAATGAAAGGCACCCAGGTCCGCTTGACTGGGGCAACCCGGTCAGGCGCCGGTCATGTCCCTCGATTTGGGGCGTGACAAACTTGGTATCCGAGCTTAAGGTTTTAAAGTGTCCTAGGATGTCTCGGAGCCGTGTCTAGTAGTGCCCTTCTTATAGGTGTGTTGTCGACCACATCATATAAGTAGGGGGCTACACGGGCATTTAGGAATTTACCTACTTCTTTGTTAATCTATATCGTGCGGTAAAATGCAATGTTGAGATACCTGTGTCTAATTCGTGCCTTGTTCCCAAATTTTCAGAATATGGCACCTAAGAAGAAGGCTAGACTCGGCCTTAGGGCCAATGCCGGCCCAAGTGCAGCTGTTAATCATGTACCCGATGCCGTGGGAGAGAATGACCCACCAGCCCCGAATTTGCCTGGCCCATCTGTTCAAAACCCAAGTGTCCCTATTCCAGCTGCGGCAGAGGATGCCACCATTCCTCCTGCCGGTGTTCCTGACTCAGATACAGTTTCCGCTTCGGGCTCTGGTATCTCTAATGAAGAACTTAGGGGAGCCATCCATATGTTAACACGGTTAGTGGCTGCCCAGGCCCAGAGATCCCATGATGCCCCTGCATCCTCTAGCGGACAGGGAGATTCCTTTGGCTCCAGAGTCCATCAATTCTTGCGATTGGCCCCTCCAGAATTTTCAGGCACCGATCCAGAGGCTGACCCACAGGAATTCCTTGATGACATATACAAGACCCTCAGAGTGATGAAGGCTACAGATATAGAGGGGGTAGAGTTGCCCTCTTACAGGCTGAAGGGAGCGGCACGTTCATGGTTTGAAATGTGGGAGGATTCCCGTGAGGAAGGGGGCCCTCCGGCCGGATGGGATGAGTTCGTGGATGCATTTATGGACCACTTCTTACCTGCTGAGGCAATGGCAGCCCGTGCCACTGAGTTCGAGGTTCTCAAGCAGGGCAGTATGAGTGTTTGGGAGTATCACATGGAGTTCGTAAGGTTGTCCAAGTACGCTCCTCATTTAGTGTCGACCATGGATGCCCGGGTTCGACGGTTTGTTCAGGGCCTTAGCCCTTTGGTGGTGAATGAGGCCGCCACAGCAGCTTTGCACTTAGACATGAACTATGGGAGGATTGCGGGGTTTGCTCAGTCCACAGAGGCCAGGAAATTGAAGATTCGTGCAGAAAGAGAAAGTAGCAGCAGGGCCCGGTCAATGGGTCGTTCGGGGAGATCACTTCCAGGGAGGGGGTCATCAGGGCCATCCCAGTCATATGCTCAGTCCTCCGCGAGTGCACCGCCATCCGTGCACAATCATCAGCAGGGCAGTTACTCGAGACCTGGTTCAGACAGCAGGAGGTCTCGTCAGTCTGGTCATCCTGGGGTGAGATCCCAGCAGCAGGGGAGACCTACATGCCCCAAGTGTGGGAGATTTCATACAGAAACTTGCTACCTTGACCTTCCGGTGTGCTTCGGGTGCGGGGTGAGAGGTCATATTCAGCGGGACTGCCGTGCACCCCGTCAGGGTATAGGTAGGGGATCTGCTCAGTCATCCGGTTCTTCAGCTGCTACATCATCGGCGCGTACTCCAGCAGCAGCAGGGCGTGGTGCAGCTAGGGGTGGAGCTCAGGGTAGGGGTGGACCTAGCCGATTCTATGCGTTGAGTGGCCGCCAAAATGCCGAGGCTTCTCCAGATGTTGTTACAGGTATCATGTCTGTTCAGACTATTGATTGCTATGCCCTTATTGATCTAGGGTCCTCCTTGTCTTATGTTACTCCATTCATTGCTTCAAGTTTTGGGATAGAACCCGAACAGCTTCATGAGCCGTTCTCTGTGTCGACACCTATTGGTGATTCTATTACAGCCTCACAAGTCTATAGGAATTGTGTTGTTACGGTAGGTGGTCGTGATACCACGGCCGATCTTATTGATCTTGGGATGGTAGATTTTGATGTTATTATGGGGATGGATTGGCTCTATTCGTGCTTTGCCAAACTTGACTGTCGAACGAGAGTTATGAGGCTCGAGTTCCCTAATGAGCCAGTTATTGAATGGAGAGGAAATGGTGTAGTGCCAAGGGGTAGGTTTATTTCCTACCTTAAGGCTTCGAAGATGATTAAGAAGGGGTGTATCTATCACCTGGTTCGGGTAACGGACACCACCTCGGAGGTGCCTACCCTCGAGTCCGTGCCAATTGTGAATGAATTTCCTGAAGTGTTTCCAGATGAGCTTCCAGGCATCCCGCCGGATAGGGAGATTGATTTTGGAATTGATGTATTGCCAGATACTCAGCCAATATCCATTCCACCATACAGAATGGCGCCAGCAGAGTTAAGGGAGTTAAAGGAGCAGCTGAGGGATTTATTAGAGAAAGGGTTCATACGACCGAGTGTGTCGCCGTGGGGTGCTCCGGTTCTCTTTGTCAGAAAGAAGGATGGGTCACTTCGAATGTGTATTGATTATCGGCAGCTCAACAAAGTCACCATCAAGAATAAATATCCTTTGCCTCGAGTGGATGATCTGTTTGACCAATTGCAGGGAGCGAGGTTCTTCTCAAAGATTGATTTACGGTCTGGGTACCACCAGTTGAAAATCAGGGAGCAGGATATTCCTAAGACCGCCTTCAGAACTCGTTATGGTCACTTCGAGTTTTTGGTCATGTCTTTTGGGCTAACCAACGCCCCAGCAGCTTTCATGGACCTTATGAATCGGATTTTCAAGCCATTCCTAGATTCCTTTGTGATTGTATTCATTGACGATATTCTCATCTACTCTCGGAGCAGGGAAGATCATGCCGTTCACCTCAGAGCAGCATTGCAGGACCCTTCTTCAGCATCAATTGTATGCCAAGTTCTCAAAATGTGAGTTTTGGTTGGAGTCCGTAGCTTTTCTAGGGCATGTTATTTCCAGTGAGGGAATTATGGTGGATCCTCGGAAGATTGCGGCAGTGAAAGATTGGCCTAGACCCACGACCCCGACAGAGATTCGCAGCTTTTTGGGTCTGGCAGGTACTATCGGAGGTTTGTAGAGGGATTCTCAACCCTCGCCTCCCCATTGACTAAATTGACGCAGAAAGCAGTTAAGTTCCAGTGGTCCGAAGCATGTGAGAAAAGTTTCCAAGAATTGAAGTCAAGATTGACCTCGGCACCGGTATTGGCCTTGCCAGAAGGCACAGAGGGATTTGTAGTCTATTGTGATGCCTCCAGAGTCGGTTTGGGATGTGTATTGATGCAGCACGGAAAGGTTATAGCTTATGCTTCCAGACAACTCAAGAACCATGAGAAGAATTATCCGACGCATGATTTGGAACTTGCAGCTGTTGTGTTTGCCTTGAAAATATGGCGGCACTATCTTTATGGAGTGCATGTAGATGTGTTTTCGGACCACAAGAGCCTCCAGTATTTGTTCAAGCAGAAGGAGCTAAATCTGAGACAGCGGCGGTGGTTAGAATTACTCAAGGACTATGATATGGACATATTGTACCATCCAGGGAAGGCAAATGTGGTAGCCGACGCTCTTAGTCGGAAATCCATGGGTAGTTTGGCTCATTTGGGTGTAGATCAGAGACACCTGGCTCGAGAGGTTTACCAATTGGCCAGTTTGGGGGTTCGTATCTCGGCGTCGGACGAGGGGGATGTCTTGGTGCATAATGGAGCAGAATCATCATTGGTCGCGGAAATCAAGGAAAAACAGTTCATGGATCCAGCATTGGTTCGGGTGAAGGAAGCAGTCATGAATGACAAGACCTCAGCATTTGTACTTAGCAGCGAAGATGGTGTATTGCGGTGTCAAGATAGGCTATGTGTTCCGAATGTGGACGAGCTTCGGGAAAGAGTGATGGCAGAGGCTCATACTTCCCGGTATTCTGTGCACCCTGGTTCAACGAAAATGTATCACGATCTCAAGGAGAATTATTGGTGGAACGGTATGAAAAGGGATGTAGCAGGCTTTGTAGCTAAATGTCCGAACTGTCAACAAGTGAAGGCCGAGCATCAACGACCCGGTGGATTAACTCAGCTTATAGAAATACCAAGGTGGAAATGGGAGATGATCAATATGGATTTCGTGGTAGGGTTACCTCGCACTCGGCGTAAGTTTGACTCAATATGGGTGATAGTGGATCGACTCACCAAATCAGCTCACTTCCTGCCTGTCAAGTCCACTGATACCGCGGAGCAATATGCAAGATTGTACATCAAAGAGATAGTAAGGCTTCATGGCACTCCACTTTCTATCATCTCATATCGCGGGGCTCAGTTCACCGCTAACTTTTGGAAGAAGTTTCAGCAAGGTTTGGGAACTCAGGTGAATCTCAGCACAGCTTTCCATCCACAGACCGATGGACAGGCCGAGCGGACCATTCGGACGCTTGAAGATATGTTGCGGGCTTGTGTCTTAGATTTTAAAGGTAATTGGGATGAACACTTGCCACTGATAGAATTTGCTTATAATAACAGCTATCATGCTAGCATTCAAATGGCCCCGTTTGAGGCATTGTACGGGAGAAGATGTAGATCGCCAATCGGGTGGTTTGAGGTAGGTGAAGCGGAATTGCTAGGGCCGGATATGGTGTACGAAGCTATGGAAAAGGTCAAGGTTATTCAGGAGAGAATGAAAACAGCACAGAGTCGTCAAAAGTCCTATGCGGACGTTCGTCGAAGGGATTTGGAGTTTCAAGTCGATGATTGGGTGTTCTTGAGGGTATCTCCTATGAAGGGAGTCATGCGATTCGGGAAGAAAGGAAAATTGAGTCCTAGGTATGTCGGGCCATATCGGATCGTTCAAAGGATTGGTCAAGTTGCTTATAGGCTAGAGTTGCCTCCTGAGATGTCATCAGTGCACCCGGTATTCCATGTGTCCATGTTGAAGAAAGTGATTGGAGATCCATCCACCATCATGCCAGTTGAAACTATAGAGGTTAATGAAGATTTGTCATATGAAGAAGTTCCAGTCGCCATTCTTGATAGGCAAGTCCGATAACAACTAGGTCGGGAATCCAAACTAGAGTAAGAATTTGAGAAGTAAATGCGGAAGCAATAACAACAGGAATTGAACAACTAGAATTAAAGAGACGAAATTAAAGGATATGGGAAAGATTCAAGGAAAGGATTCCGAGAACTTTCAAGAATGCAAGTTCTATAGCCTTGACAAGATCAAAGTAACAACGTCTTGATTTATGAAAGAAATCAAACGCCTTTACTTAAAAGCAAATCAAAACAATAGATTCGGATCTTGACCACTTTACGAGTAACTTGAGACAACAATTAGTATTAATCGCCTTCTAAGAATACCACAAAGGAATCAAAGATATCACAAAAGAGAAGTAATCTTACTACCTTGAACTATGAACTAGTAAAGGTTGAAAGATAAATCTCAAAGCACAAGAACAAAGGTTCAAAAGAACTCTCAAAGTATGATATACTCAATCAATAATAATGTGTCTTATGAAGGAGAAGAACACCCTATTTATAGGAGTACAAATGCATAAAAATAACATTAAAAACTAGGTGGGGTGGTTGTAGTGGAAAACACAATTATTACAATGAGGTAGGTGGTTGCTAAAGTGTAAGAAAAGTCTTTGGTAGGTGAGGGGCGGCCAAGACCCTTTGGGGCAGATTTGGGCCTTTAAACAACTAGTTTTGGGCCATTTGTTTGGACTCCAATTGGGCTGCTCTTGTAACACCTCTTTCTGGAACTCATTAAGCTCATTTTGAGCCCATTTGGTGACTCCATGGGCAGATTTGGGTAACCAAATCTTCCTCCTCTTGGACTTCAATTTGAGCAACCAAATAGTTGTAAAACTTCGACAACTCTTCTCCTTTGGGCATGAGCTCTTCCTCCATAGTTAGAAGCTTCTTTATTTGCCATTGAAGTCCAGCAACCTTAGTTTGCAATTCCTTAGCTTGAGATCTTGTAAATGACCTTCTTGGAGCTTCCAAAACTCTATCCTTATCAGTGATGCTATCAAAGTCCGTAAGTTGAGAAATAAGGAAGTTGCCTCTGTTAAAGTATTGTGGCGAAGTCAACAAGTTGAGGAGGCCACATGGGAAGCAGAAAAAGAGATGAAAGAAAAGTACCCCCATTTGTTTGATCAAGCCTAGAAGAAATTAGGTGACCCTCCTACTCCTAGTAGCTGTCATCTTGCCTAAGTTGTTTCCCTCTTAGTATTAGTAAGTCTCCTTTATTTGTAATGAGTTAGATGTGTTGTTACCTTGGGTCACTTGAACCGTTCTTGATAAATGAAAGCCTTATAAAGATTTACGTGTTTAATAAACAACTAATAGTAAGTGTAGATTGGTAATGATTTGTTAAGCGTACATGGTGTGTTAAAATGGTTAAATAAGGTAAGAATTCATTGAAGTGACTAGTTTATGTGCAATTGTAACAATGTGATAGAATATGTGCATTCGTTGAGGTAAGAAGGTGTATACCAATTGTGAATAGTGTTGTTGTTGTATATTGTTGTTTGGTGATGTGTTTCGGGGGCCCTCTGACAGGTGGATATGTCCATAATACAAAGGAAACTCTGGCGAAATTTTTCTAAAATATAAGAGTTAGTCAAAATTTTGATGGTTGCATATCATGTCTTTTAAAACCAACTCATTTATTTCAAAATCCTCATTCGAGGACGAATGATCTTAAGGGGGGGAGGATGTAAGGCCCCGTGAAATTTTTGTGCATAAAACATAGTAGATGTGGTGTCATGGTCCGAATGATGTGTTAGGAATGCATAGAATTCTTCGCGGCGAGCTTGCGAGCCGCGGTTCGGACCCTTGGTGGTGATTTAAGTTTCAAAATGTAGAATAAAAATTTTTTCCAGAAAAATGTCAATCTGCGGTGCACTTTTGCGACCGCAGAATCAATATGCGGTCCGCATAGTGACCGCAAATCGTTCCGGAGAGTTGCCCAAAATTGTGTCCAATGTGCGGTCGATATGCGATCGCATGTCAATCTGCGGTGCACTTTTGCGACCGCAGAATCAACATGCGGTCCGCATAGTGACCGCAAATCGTTCCAGAGCCTGCGTAATTCTTGAGCCATTCTGCGGCCACTATGCGGACCGCATGTTGATTCTGCGGTCGCATAGTGACCGCATATTTGACCCCGGCCCAGATTTTGTAACATTTTGACCCGATCTCTTCTTTAATATAACACCTTTCTTCTTCATTTTATCATATCATCTCACCAAAATTAGAGAGAGAAGAGAGGGTTTTTAGAGAGAAAAGTTCTTCATCTTCAAAGATTGTTCCAACTACTTAATTCCAAGGGATTCTAGGGCAAGGATTCAACTTCCCCAATATTTTCAAGGTAAAAACCCTAACTATTTTCTTTGATTTTCAGTTTTAATTGGGTAAAGAGAGGTTTGCATATAATAGCTTTTGAAAATAGAATTTTTACACTCATGCATGATTATTGAACTTGATTTCTAGTAAAAAGAAGTGGGTAGAAGTAAGAGTCTTCAAGAACAAGGTTGGCAAGAGTAGGATATCTTGGGTAAGCATAAAGTAGGAGGAAAAACATCATCACCAGGTATGTATGGCTAATTTTGATTCTTGTGAAATCGCCTATGTGTGTGAAGTTGTTTGTTTCGGGTTAAATTGACAAATTGTGTGAACTTCTTGATGTTGTTGTTGGATATTCAAAGTTTGTTGTTGAGTTATGAGTAATGTAAAATGAGGGTTTAATTTGGCAAAAGAATTGTGAATAATGACTATGATGGCCTATATGGCACCTTGTGGAAAACAAACGAAACACTTGAGAATTGGTTTATTGTGGAAAGAGATGAAACACTTGAATTGTGGAAATATTGTAACATGGTTGTGATATTGAATTGAGAAGAAATTGAGAACATGAACCAATGTGTAAGTTGCTATTTGAACTTGTTGAAATTGTGTGTAGTACCTTATCTGCGTTGTTTGAAATTGTTGTGTTTTCAACTGTAAGGCGGGGTCGTGTTGCGCGCCGCAACGTGGTGAAATAAGGTTTGGGTTGGGGTGATAAGGGTGGCCGAGGTAATAAGGGTGGTCAGGGGCAATAAGGATGGAAAGCGATCGAAATCGCTATTGAAAATTGATACATAAATCAATAATGTGAAATTGTGAAAGGAGACAGCAGGGAGAGTTTGCAACCTGTGGGGCACTGATTGCCCCTTTGTTTGACTACTTGTGTTTTACGTGATTGATTGGTTATTGTTAAATTGGTTGATCGTGGAAAGTGCTTTGTGTGAGAATTATTTGAAATGAGGAAAATGTGGAAACATGGTTGGCGGGCTTAATTGATTGTTGATGTAATTTAATGGCTTGAGTTTACTTGGGACAAAGTTTGTCCATACATACCAGTACAATTTAAGTGTACTGACGTCCCTTTTGCCGGGGCGCTACATTCGTGTCATGATTGTAGGTGGATCAGTAGCAGGCACTTCAGCTCGTCGGCGGTAGTATTCTTCTCCTTCCACTGCCCGTCTTGGTGAGCCCCTTTCTTCCTCGGGGCCTTGTGTGGTTCTTGCCACTTCGGTTTGGATTTCATTTTGGTTTTGAAAGGTATAGCCGGAGCCTTGTTACCGGCAAGTATTGTATTTCCCTTTTGTATCCTAGAGGCTCTGGTAGACATGTAAACTGTGGGACTCCAGTCTTATATATATAAGGTGTTATGTCGGGCGTTGTAAAAGTTGAAATCTTGTTAATGAATCACTCGTATCATTTTATTTGTTTAATGTGAAATCAATTATGATTAGTAATATATTTGGTTAATGAGAAACAGTCATCACAGGGGTAACGCGTGGGAATGAAAGGCACCCAGGTTCCGCTTGACTGGGGCAACCCGGTCAGGCGCCGGTCATGTCCCCCGATTTGGGGCGTGACACCTATTCCTCGTCTTGATGACATGTTGGATCAATTACATGGATCCAAAATCTTTTCTAAAATTAATCTAAAAAGTGGTTACCATCAGATTCGAATGAATCCAGGAGATGAATGGAAAACTGCTTTTAAGACCAAATATGGGCTTTATGAGTGGTTAGTTATGCCTTTCGGCTTGACTAATGCACCTAGCACTTTCATGAGATTAATGAATCATGTTTTTAAGGATTTTCATGGAAAATTTGTTGTGGTGTACTTCGATGATATCTTGGTCTTTTCTAATACTTTAGAAGAGCATGTAGAACACCTAAGACAAGTTTTTGAAGTTCTTAGAAAGCACTTGTTATTTGCTAATCTTAAAAAGTGTACTTTTTATGTGGATCGTGTGATTTTCTTGGGTTTTGTGGTTAGCTCTAAAGGTGTTGAGGTTGATGAAGAGAAAATCAAAGCAATTAAAGAATGGCCTAAACCTAAGAGTGTAACTGAAGTTAGGAGTTTTCATGGACTTGCTAGTTTTTATAGGAGGTTTGTGAGAGACTTTAGTACCATTGCTTCTCCTTTAACTGAAGTTATCAAAAAGGATAGGATTTTTAAATGGGGAAAAGAACAAGATGATGCTTTTAACTTGTTGAAAGAAAAGTTATGTTCTGCTCCGTTATTACAATTGCCTGATTTTTCTAAATCTTTTGAAATTGAATGTGATGCTTCTCGGCAAGGGAATAGGTGCTGTTTTGATGCAAGATTCTAAACCTATTGCCTACTTTAGTGAGAAGTTGAATGGAGCCACATTGAACTATTCAACTTATGACAAAGAGCTTTATGCTTTGGTAAGGGCTTTAGCCACATGGCAACATTACTTGTGGCCAAGGGAGTTTGTCATTAAAACTGACCATGAATCCTTGAAATACTTGAAAAGTCAAGGTAAGCTTAGTAGAAGGCATGCTAAGTTGGTTGAATTTATTGAAACTTTTCCTTATGTAATTTCTTACAAACAAGGGAAAGAGAATGTTGTTGCTGATGCACTTTCAAGGAGGTATGTCTTAGTTTCTACCCTCACTTCTAAATTGATGGGTTTTGAACAAATCAAGGAACTTTATGCTAATGATGTTGATTTTGGCAAAACTTTTGCAGATTGTAAGTTGGGTCCTCTTGATAGGTTTAACCTACAAGATGGGTTTCTCTTTAAGGAAAATAAGTTGTGTATCCCTAATTGCTCTTTACGTGAAGTATTTGTAAGGGAAGCACATTGTGGAGGGCTTATGGGACACTTTGGGGTCCCAAAGACATTAGACATACTTGCTGAAAATTTCTTTTGGCCTGGAATGAGAAAAGATGTTGAAAGAATGTGCACACGAGTGTTTGGAATGTAAACAAGCTAAATCTAAAGTGTTACCACATGGTCTTTACACGCCATTACCTGTTCCTACTTCACCTTGGATTGATATATCTATGGATTTTGTGTTAGGTTTGCCTAGAACAAGGTATGGTAAGGATAGTATATTTGTTGTGGTAGATAGGTTCTCCAAGATGGCTCGTTTTATTCCTTGTTTAAAGACTAATGATGCCTCACATGTTGCTAATCTTTTTGTAAAAGAGATTGTGAAATTGCATGGTATACCTAGAACTATTGTTAGTGATAGGGATGCAAAGTTTTTGAGTCACTTCTGGCGTGTATTTTGGGGGAAGTTAGGCACTAAATTGTTGTTTTCCACTTCTTGTCACCCACAAACTGATGGACAAACTGAAGTAGTTAATAGAACCTTAGGAAACATGTTGAGGGCTGTTTTGAAAGGTAAATTAACTTTATGGGAAGATCACTTACCTATGATTGAATTTGCTTACAATAGAACAATCCATTCTTCTACAGGTATGTCTCCTTTTGAAGTTGTTTATGGCTTTAATCCCTCTACTCCACTTGATTTATTACCATTACCTACTAATGATATTGCTAGTCTTGATGGTAGGACGAAGGCTGAGATGATGAAAAAAATTCATGAGCAAACAAGGCTTGCAATTGAGAAGAAAAATGAGCAAACCGCCTTGAGAAAGAATAAGGGTCGAAAACAAGTTATTTTTAAACCTGGAGATTTAGTTTGGGTTCACTTTAGAAAGGAGAGATTTCCTTCCAAAAGGAAGTCAAAGTTGCATCCTAGAGGAGATGGCCCCTTTCAAGTCCTTGAAAGGATTGGAAACAATGCTTACAAGTTGGACCTTCCTGGTGAGTTTCAAGTAAGTGCTACATTCAATGTTGCTTACTTATCTTTGTTTGACGTAGGATCGAATTCGGGGACGAATTCTTTTCAAGAAGAGGGGAATGATAGCATCACTGATAAGGATAGAGTTTTGGAACCTCCAAGAAGGCCATTTACAAGATCTCAAGCTAAGGAATTGCAAACTAAGGTTGCTGGCTGGACTTCAATGGCAAATAAAGAAGCTTCTAACTATGGAGGAAGAGCTCATGCCCAAAGGAGAAGAGTTGTCTAAGTTTTACAACTATTTGGTTGCTCAAATTGAAGTCCAAGAGGAGGAAGATTTGGTTACACAAATCTGCCCATGGAGTCACCAAATGGGCTCAAAATGAGCTTAAAAGAGTCCAGAAAGAGGTGTTACAAGAGCAGCCCAATTGGAGTCCAAACAAATGGCCCAAAACAAGTTGTTTTAAGGCCCAAATCTGCCCCAAAGAGTCTTGGCCGCCCCTCACCTACCAAAGACTTTTCTTAGACATTAGCAACCACCTACCTCATTGTAATAATTGTGTTTTCCACTACCACCACCCCACCTAGTTTTTAATATTATTTTTATGCCTTTGTACTCCTATAAATAGTGTGTTCTTCTGCTTCATAAGGCAGATTATTATTGAGTGAGTATATTATATTTTGAGAGTTCTTTTGAACCTTTGTTACTTGTGCTTTGAGATTTATCTTTCAACCTTTACTAGTTCATAGTTCAAGGTAGTAAGATTACTTCTCTTTTGTGATATCTTTGATTCCTTTGTGGTATTCTTAGAAGGCGATTAATACTAGTATTAATTGTTGTCTCAAGTTACTCGTAAAGTTGTCAAGATCCGAATCTATTGTTTTGATTTTGCTTTTAAGTAAAGGCGTTTGATTTCTTTCATAAATCAAGACGTTGTTACTTTGATCTTGTCAAGGCTATAGAACTTGCGTTCTTGAAAGTTCTTGGAATTCTTTCCTTGAATCTTTCCCATATCCTTTATTTTCGTCTCTTTAATTCTAGTTGTTCAATTCCTCTGTTGTTATTGCTTCCGCATTTACTTCTCAAATTCTTACTCTAGTTTGGATTCCCGACCTAGTTGTTATCATTTTCTGCAAGGAATAAGGATCAGCTGAGGCAAATATTATAGTGTCATCTGCATAAGCAAGGTGGTTCAATGGATCAGACCACTTTGGCATTCCAAATCCTCTAAACTGCCTGTCTTCAAATAACTTATTCAGTGATGTAGATAGCACCTCTGCTGATAGAACAAACAATGCTGGGGATAGAGGGTCTCCCTGTTTCACCCCTCTTGTCGAGTGAAAGAAACCTGTACCAATTATTTGATATCAAATTCCACACCATGTGTATAAAACACTCTGCAAATCCCACCTTCCTTAGTACATGCATCAAAAACTTCCAAGACACCCTATCATATGCCTTGGCCATATCTAACTTGATCACTACATTTGCTGGCTTTCCTCTTATTCTGATGTCAGTCACAATCTCCTGAGTCAGTAAGATGTTTTCAAAAATGCTCCTTCCTTTGACAAAGCCGGACTGGTTCAATGAAACTAATAAGGGCAGTATCTTTTCAAGCCTATCATGTACTACTCTGGAGAAGATTTTGTTGATAAAATTACTCAAGCTGATGGGTCTAAGATCAGAAAATGTTTGCACTTGAGGCTTCTTAGGTAGCAACACTAAGTTTGTGTGTGTTATTGATTTGGGCAAAGGTCTACCCTCAAAGAACAACACAACCAACTCATGGATATTCTGCCCCACAATCTCCCAGCATGCTTGAAAGAATAAGCCCGAGAAACCATCTGGCCCGCTTGCACTCTCACCACTTAGTGCAAAAACAGCATCTTTAACCTCCTTCTGAGTTGGAATTCTACATAACTCCATGTTGTGTTCTGTTGTCACCATGGTAGGCACATTGTTCAGCATTTCAAAGTTCTCAGCATCACCCTCACTTGTGAATTGCTTCAGGTAAAATTCTACAGCAGACTGTGATAGCTTATCTTGATCTTCTATCCATGCACCATCACTATCCATGATCCTTTTCAATTTCAACTTTTGTCTTTTTCCATTTACACAGTTATGAAAGAACCTTGTATTTCTATCTCCTTCTTCAAACCAATTTATACCTGCCTTTTGTTTCCAATATTGTTCTTCAAGGGCCAAATACTTCTTCAACTCTGCCTGAGCTTGTTGTAGGACTATTCTGTTTTCAATCGATGGTTCCTCCTCAAATAGCTGCTCCTTGATTCTCACCACATCTTCTCTAATAGCCAACTGTTTGAAAATATCCCCATAAGTGAGTTTACTCCACTTTGACAAAGCAATTTTCACTCTTTTCAACTTTTGCTTGAACATCAAGAAAGGATCTCCAGTGAAGTCAGCAGCCCAGTTCTGCTTCACCACCCCTAAGAACTCTTCATGTTGTGTCCAGAAGTGCAGAAATTTAAATGGCTTTATAAAGCTCATTGCTTCTTCACCACAGCTCATCAACAGAGGAGCATGATCAGAGCCTGTTCTAATAAGATGTTCCACTTCAATCGTTGGGAATAAGTTCTGAAATGGCATGTTCACCAGAATTCGATCAAGCCTTTTAAAAAGGCACTCTGCATTTGGCCTACCATTCCACCATGTAAAAGGGCTCCCTTTGTAACCATCAAAAAGTCCACATGAATTAGCACAGAAAGCAAAATCCTCATATTCAGGAGGATATACTGGCAGACCACCTATCTTCTCTTCCTCTCCCATCACAACATTAAAGTCACCACCAACTAGCCAAGGTAAATCCATATCACTTGCCAGATAGTATAAATTATCCCATAATTCTAATCTTTCAATTGCACAACACTTGGCATATACAAATGTCATCATTATGAATTTACCAAGTTCCCGATGATATACTCTTAGTGTCATTTGTTGTTCAGTGTCTATTAATAGATCCCATTCTACCACAAGCATCAAAGAACAACCAAATCTTACCATTCACATTTGAGATTGCAGCTTCCATACCTAGCCTTCTTCTATACTTCTGGAGAAATTTCAACTTTTGCATTGGTTCCATCAGTGCAACAATAAAGAAACCATGCTCCTTCTGCATATTAATAACCCTTTGAAAGGCCTGCTGAGTTTTTACAGACCTTATGTTCCAAATGAGAGTCTTGACCTTCATCTTGACACATTAGAGGCTGCCCTTCCGGGCAAAATTCTAACAGGTGGTTGCAGCTCTTTATGTTGTTTTTTTGTGCTTTTCTTCCCACTTGCAACTGCTGACTTAGGAGATAAATCCCCCTCCCTTGCAATAGCTTTGAAATTTTCAGCTAGAGATTCATTTTCTTCCTCATCTTCTATCTGTGCTTGTTGTTTCAATATGGTCTGTTGTATATCAACTGGTAGCTCCTTATGAGTAATAATATCATGCAACACTTGATTTGGAGTCCTTAATGGCATATTAAGATGGATCTGCATTGGCAATCCTGTGCTTGAGGCACATGCCACAGGAATAGGTTCAATCTCTCCAGTATCCTTGGCAACAATTGCATGTTCTGTGACCTCAGTACCATGTTGCAATCCTGAGGTATTTCCCATGGTCTCTAAATTCTCTTGCATAAGTTTAAATTGCAGCTCATACACAGATCCTAGGTCGGGGTTCACTGTAGCATTACATGCAGCATTTATTGTTTCTTTACGACCAACTCCTGTGTCTTGCTCTAGTTGTTTGTGTATAACCTCTGATTCTTTTAATACATCTGTAGAAACATCCCCATCAATCTCTTTTCCATATACAGATGCCAAAATCTTCCCAAGTACACTAGATTTTACTGTTCCATTGGCTTGCTTGTGTAGACTTCACTTGTAAAGCTGTTCCATCTTGTTGTAGATCTTCCTTGCTTACTCCTTGAACTCTCCCCGGTGATATTTCATGTTGATTCATCATGCAGTTTGCATTATCTTCATCATTAGCTTTACCAGTGCTATCGTTTACTGTAGCATCTCCCCTGGCAGCATGTCTAGCATTGTTTTTCTTTTCCTTGCCTCCAAACACTTGCTCTTTTGCCGTCTGCTTATCTGTAATCTCAATCTCTTCACTCCATAAGGTCTTAACAGAGTTGACCTCATGAAAATCTTCCTTTTGTCCAGAGTTCTCATGAGTTTGTGATGGTATTTCTTGACAGGATCGATTTGTAGCCACATTACATAATTGAAGCTCCTCTTTACTTGTCCAAATCTCCTATGCACCCAGTCTATGGTTTGTTCCCTTCTGACTGCAACATCATCAGTAGATTCACCACCTGATTCCCTTACCATATTGCTCTTCTCCACTGCTTTCCTTTTTATTTTCCTAGCTGCAATTTCCTCCTTGCCAACAGATCCTTTTCCACCATCCTTTTAATCAAAATTTCCTATATGACCTTCTCCAATCCCAAATGAAGTAGGATTAGGAGAGCAATTCCCCTTACTTTCCCACTGCTTTACTTTGTTATTCTCCTTATTATTTTGGTCTTGTCCTATTGCCTTGTCTCCTCTATCTTCTGTTCCATCTATAATTTGCATAATTGGTTGCACTTCTTCTTCCATCTCTAATGCTCCAAATCTGTTATCTGAAATCACAGCACCTTCTTTAAGCTTTCCTTTACCCTTGTGATCTTCATTTTCCTTATTCTCCTCAATTATGTAGCCTCGTTCATCTCTATGATACTTATTCTTTCTGGCCTTCCACTCCTGTTTAGCATGATTAGTGACTGGCTTCCCAAGTACTTTTCCACTTGATAATACCTTGGAAGTTTGCTGCTGTGCCAACAACATCAGTACTCAGAATGATTGCTTGTTCCTTCGCCTGTTCCTTGCCTGCTCCAGTAGCATTCTTATGTAATTCTGGGTGAATTATCCAGCATTCTCGTTCATTATGGCCTTGCTTTTTACAGGTCTTACAATATTTAGGCATATAGTCGTACCTGATTTTGATCCATTTCGACTCCTCTGGACCTGTTTCATCAGCTTCTTCAATAATCTTAATCCTTTGTGGCAATGTAGCAAGTAAATTCACCTCCACCTTCACTTTCGCACAACTAGGTCATGTACCATTTTGAGTAACCAAATCAACATGTAACGGCCTACCTACTGTACTTGCCAATGAAAATACAAACTCCTTACCAAAGAAATTAGGTGGTAGGTCCCGAAACGAGATCCATGCGATTGCAATTGGTGTCTCAACATCCGGAGTCCACCATGGACTCCACTTCGTGCATCGCATCTGCCAGTAATCACCTTGCGCCTTCAAATAAAATGCTGGTTTTGATAACAGGTGAATATAATCCTCCATCAACGATAGCTTGATCAGGACATGTGATTCTTCGATCAAACCAACAGAACAAGCACCCTTTAGTTCACATTAGATTGGTATAACCTTCCTCAGCTCTTGTATCGCAGGTTTGCCGTATGAGAATTTGCCAAGCACTGCTAGGTTCAGGCCTTGTTGTATTATTGATTGCTTAACTTCTGCCTTCTTCCATCGAATCATTGGCTCACCATGTAAGATCTCAATTGGCTTCAAGATAAACCTTTGTACTTGCATTGGATTGTTTAGTGCTGACGGCTGGAGTAGGTTAGCGTAAGTTTGGTTTGTTTGATGATTAGCAGATGTTTGTAGGGCTGTTGTATGATTGAGAGACGACCGCCCAACCTCAGGAGGAGGCTGGGCAGTGGCCGACGAGGCCATTACAGTGAAGCTCGTCTCTCCCTAGGCTCCCAGGTTTTATCCAGAGCTGATGAAACAAGGCCAAAATGTGCTAGCAGCTCCTCTTTGCTACAATATGTGCTTTCAAGTGACAAACTACCGTAAATCAAGGTCTCCAATAGAGCAGTGTTGAGCTGATGACAGTAGTTCACAGAACTTCAGCAGCAAAACTCCATGAAACTCAATGGAGCAGTAGTTCTTCACCTAGCTGAGCTGCTCGAATTAGAAGCTCAAATGAAGAAATTCAACGTCGATGAGCAGTGAGGCTTAGGCGATGAATCAAAAAGTGAACAAACGCGACGCTACAGTAGGCTCGAGTTGCTACGCTACAGTAGGCTCGAGACGCTACTGGGTCGTCCTTTTTGAGCCGATGAACAGTAGTTCGTCAAATTAAACTGGACAAAAAATGAAAAATTTGTGGATGGAAACTACTGGGGATTGTTGGCAATAGGAAATAACAGTGTTTTGGTCTACAAATTGAGAAGAAAACTTGAAAGATGAAGGATTTATGCCTTGAACATTGAAATCACCCCTTTCTCTCTCTAGTCCTAGAGAGAAGGCAGAGAAAATTTTGTCTCCATAAAGTGTCGAAATCAAATCCGCCCTTGGAGTCACCAAATGGGCTCAAAATTAAAAGAGTTCCAGAAAGAGGTGTTACAAGAGTAGCCCAATTGGAGTCCAAACAAATGGCCCAAAACTAGTTGTTTTAAGGCCCAAATCTGCCCCAAAGGATCTTGGCCGCCCCTCACCTAACCAAAGACTTTTCTTAGACTTTAGCAACCACCTACCTCATTGTAATAATTGTGTTTATCACTACAACCACCCCACCTAGTTTTTAATGTTATTTTTATGCCTTTGTACTCCTATAAATAGGGTGTTCTTCTCCTTCATAAGACAGATTATTACTGATTGAGTATATCATACTTTGAGAGTTCTTTTGAACATTTGTTACTTGTGCTTTGAGATTTATGTTTCAACCTTTACTAGTTCTTAGTTCAAGGTAGTAAGATTACTTCTCTTTTGTGATATCTTTGATTCCTTTGTGGTATTCTTAGAAGGCGATTAATACTAGTATTAATTGTTGTCTCAAGTTACTCGTAAAGTGGTCAAGATCCGAATCTATTGTTTTGATTTGCTTTTTAAGTAAAGGCGTTTGATTTCTTTCATAAATCAAGACGTTGTTACTTTGATCTTGTCAAGGCTATAGAACTTGCGTTCTTGAAAGTTCTCGGAATTCTTTCCTTGAATCTTTCCCATATCCTTTATTTTCGTCTCTTTAATTCTAGTTGTTCAATTCATGTTGTTATTGCTTCCGCATTTACTTCTCAAATTCTTACTCTAGTTTGGATTCCCGACCTAGTTGTTATCAAGTGGTATCAGAGCGGTTCTATCAAGGTTTCGTTCTTGATAATTCTTGGGATATTTAAAAAAAAAACAGAAAAAAACAAAAAAAAAAAACGAAATCCAATTTAAAACAAGAAGACATACAATTGCTTGCTTTCCAGGATATATCTTTTGTATCTAAGTGTTTCCAATACATAACAAAGGAAACAAGAAGAGAGGATCCTTGATTTTCTTACTCTTTGTATTCTGTGCATTTATATTCTTTCCTTTTCGTTCGTGTCTTGTTTCAACCGAGCCTAAAAGTTCTAGGATTTGGTTCTTTCTTCTTTTAATTGTTCCCAAAAACAAAAGAAAAATCTGAGTTTTACTACTGAGAACTACATACAAGTTAGGTTTAACTATAAATCTATAAAGTACTTTGTTCAAAGGTTATTCCGAGAGAAAAAAAGAAGAGGCTAATTTGTGTGATACAATTTTTAAAGATGTCACATACAGGTAGTGATAATGAACGAATAGTTCTCCAAGAAGCTGAAATCAAAACAAGGAATGATTTTACCTTGCAAGCCATGCATCAACAGTTTGAAAGGCTGAATCTGCAACTCCAAGAAATGATGGATACCATTGCAGATCAAAATGATACAATAGCTGAACTTAGGAGGGATAATAATATTAGGCCACCTGCTAGAAGAAATGTACCCATTGCTCCTATTGTTAATCAAGCAAACTTTATTGATGATTTTAATGATATTGATTTTGATAGGTTGAGAGGAGATAGGAGGGGACAAAGAGGTAGGATAGAGGATGATAATATAAGTAATATAAAGATGCAGATGCCATCTTTCAAGGGAACAAGGGATCCAGACTTGTATCTTGATTGGGAGAGAAAGGTTGAAGCAATCTTTGACTGTCACAACTACTCTGAAGGTAAGAAGGTTAAACTTGTTGTTGTTGAGTTTTCTGATTATGCTTACGACAACCACATAAGTCCATTTGACTAATACGATTGTAGTCATAACAGATTGGGAGTAATGTAATACGATTGTAGTAGGACGCATCGGCCTACGACAACCACATAAATCCATTTGACTAATACGATTGTTGATAGCATCCTAGGAAGCTCAATTCTATTCAAGTACAAGGATGAAGCATTGCAATCTCAAAGAGGACCTTTAACAAGATGTCAAGCTAAAGAATTTCAAAACACGATCATTGGACTTCAAGTGCACATAGAGAATCCTTTAATTGTCAAGAAAGAGCTCCAGCCCAGAGGAGAAGAATTGTTGAAGTTTTACAATTATTTGAAGATCAAATTGAAGTCCAAGAAGAGGAAGATATGGTCACCCAAATCAGCCCTTGGGTACAACAAAATGGCTCAAAATGAGCTTAAAAGAAGTCCTAAAGGAGGTACTACAAAAGGAGCCCAATTGGAATCCAAATAAATGGCCCAAACTAGTTGTTTTAAGGCCCAAATCTGCCCCAAAGGGTCTTGGCCGCCCCTCACCTAACCAAAGACTTTTCTTAGACTTTAGCAACCACCTACCTCATTGTAATAATTGTGTTTTCCACTAGAACCACCCCACCTAGTTTTTAATGTTATCTTTATGCCTTTGTACTCCTATAAATAGGGTGTTCTTCTCTCTCATAAGACACATTATTATTGAGTGAGTATATCATACTTTGAGAGTTCTTTTGAACCTTTGTTACTTGTGCTTTGAGATTTATCTTTCAACCTTTACTAGTTCATAGTTCAAGGTAGTAAGATTACTTCTCTTTTGTGATATCTTTGATTCCTTTGTGGTATTCTTAGAAGGCGATTAATGCTAGTATTAATTGTTGTCTCAAGTTACTCGTAAAGTAGTCAAAATCCGAATCTATTGTTTTGATTTGCTTTTAAGTAAAGGTGTTTGATTTCTTTCATAAATCAAGACGTTGATACTTTGATCTTGTCAAGGCTATAGAACTTGCGTTCTTGAAAGTTCTCGGAATTCTTTCCTTGAATCTTTCCCATATCCTTTATTTTCGTCTCTTTAATTCTAGTTGTTCAATTCCTGTTGTTATTGCTTTCGCATTTACTTCTCAAATTCTTACTCTAGTTTGGATTCCCGACCTAGTTGTTATCAATTGTAGTAATAGGACCTTCCGTTTATATATCCTGGTTGTTATTTAGTAATTGACCGTAAATGAATATGATTTCATTCATATACTAGGACGCATCGGCCTACGACAACCACATAAGTCCATTTGACTAATACGACATAAGTTCATTTTACTAATACGATTGTAGTCATAACAGATTGGGCTTGTAGTAGGACGCATCGGCCTACGACAACCACATAAGTCCATTTGACTAATACGATTGTAGTCATAACAGATTGGGAGTAATGTAATACAATTGTAGTATTAGTACCTTCCGTTTATATATCGTGGTTATTATCCAGTAATTAACCGTGAATGAATATGATTTCATTGATATACTAGGACACATCGGCTTATTACAACCACGTAAGTCCATTTTACTAACACGATTGTATTCATAACAGATTGGGAGTAATGTAAAACGATTGTAGTAGGACGCATCGGCCTATGACAACCACGTAAGTCCATTTGACTAATACAATTGTAGTAATAGGACCTTCCGTTCATATATCGTGGTTGTTATATAGTAATTGACCGTGAATGAATATGATTTCATTCATATACTAGGATGCATCGGAGTACGACAACCACATAGGTCCACTTGTCTAATACGATTGTAGTCATAACAGATTGAAAGTAATGTAAAATGATTGTAGTAGGACGCATTGGCCTACGACAACCACATAAGTCCATTTGACTAATACAATTGTAGTCATAGGAATTTCCGTATATGTATCTTGGTTGTTATTTAGTAATTGACCGTGAATGACTGTGATTTTATTCATATACTAGGACGCATTGGCCTACAATAACCACATAAGTCCATTTGACTAATACGATTGTAGTCATAGCAGATTGGGAGTAATGTAATACGATTGTAGTAGGACGCATCGGCCTACGACAACCACATAAGTCCATTTGACTAATACGATTGTAGTAATAGGACCTTCCGTTTATATATCCTGGTTGTTATTTAGTAATTGACCGTGAATGAATATGATTTCATTCATATACTAGGACGCATCGGCCTACGACAACCACATAAGTCCATTTGACTAATACGACATAAGTTCATTTAACTAATACGATTGTAGTCATAACAGATTGGGCTTGTAGTAGGACGCATCGGCCTACGACAACCACATAAGTCCATTTGACTAATACGATTGTAGTCATAACAGATTGGGAGTAATGTAATACGATTGTAGTAGGACGCATCGGCCTACGACAACCACATAAGTCCATTTGACTAATACGATTGTAGTAATAGGACCTTCCGTTTATATATCCTGGTTGTTATTTAGTAATTGACTGTGAATGAATATGATTTCATTCATATACTAGGACGCATCGACCTACGACAACCACATAAGTCCATTTGACTAATACGACATAAGTTCATTTAACTAATACGATTGTAGTCATAACAGATTGGGCTTGTAGTAGGACGCATCGGCCTACGACAACCACATAAATCCATTTGACTAATACGATTGTAGTCATAACAGATTAGGAGTAATGTAATACGATTGTAGTAGGACGCATCGGCCTATGACAACCACATAAGTCCATTTGACTAATACGATTGTAGTAATAGTACCTTCTCTTTATATATCATGGTTATTATATAGTAATTAACCGTGAATGAATATGATTTCATTTATATACTAGGACGCATCGGCCTACGACAACCACATAGATCTATTTGTCTAATACGATTGTAGTCATAACAGATTGGGAGTAATGTAATACAATTGAAGTAGGACGCAATTTACAAGATCTCAAGCTAAGGAATTGCAAACTAAGGTTGCTGGACTTCAATGGCAAATAAAGAAGTTTCTAACTATGGAGGAAGAGCTCATGCCCAAAGGAGAAGAGTTGTCTAAGTTTTACAACTATTTGGTTGCTCAAATTGAAGTCCAAGAGGAGGAAGATTTGGTTACACAAATCTGCCCATGGAGTCACCAAATGGGCTCAAAATGAGCTTAAAAGAGTCCAGAAAGAGGTGTTACATGAACAGCCCAATTGGAGTCCAAACAAATGGCCCAAAACAAGTTATTTTAAGGCCCAAATCTGCCCCAAAGAGTCTTGGCCGCCCCTCACCTACCAAAGACTTTTCTTAGACATTAGCAACCACCTACCTCATTGTAATAATTGTGTTTTCCACTACCACCACCCCACCTAGTTTTTAATGTTATTTTTATGCCTTTGTACTCCTATAAATAGTGTGTTCTTCTGCTTCATAAGGCAGATTATTATTGAGTGAGTATATCATACTTTGAGAGTTCTTTTGAACCTTTGTTCTTGTGCTTTGAGATTTATCTTTCAACCTTTACTAGTTCATAGTTCAAGGTAGTAAGATTACTTCTCTTTTGTGATATCTTTGATTCCTTTGTGGTATTCTTAGAAGGCGATTAATACTAGTATTAATTGTTGTCTCAAGTTACTCGTAAAGTGGTCAAGATCCGAATCTATTATTTTGATTTGCTGTTAAGTAAAGGCGTTTGATTTCTTTCATAAATCAAGACGTTGTTACTTTGATCTTGTCAAGGCTATAGAACTTGCGTTCTTGAAAGTTCTCGGAATTCTTTCCTTGAATCTTTCCCATATCCTTTATTTTTGTCTCTTTAATTCTAGTTGTTCAATTCCTGTTGTTATTGGTTCCGCATTTACTTCTCAAATTCTTACTCTAGTTTGGATTCCCGACCTAGTTGTTATCAAGTGGTATTCAGAGCGGTTCTATCAAGATTTCGTTCTTGATAATTCTTGGGATATTTTGAAAACAAAAAAAAAACAAAAAAAAACAAAAAAAAAAACAAAAAAAAACGAAATCCAATTTAAAACAAGAAGAAATACAATTGTTTGCTCTCTAGGATATATCTTTTGTATCTAAGTATTTCCAAAAATTAACAAAGGAAACAAGAAGAGGGGATCCTTGATTTTGTTACTCTCTGTATTCTACACATTTATATTCCTTCCTTTTTGTTCGTGTCTTATTTCAACCGAGCCTAAAAGTTCTAGGATTTGGTTCTTTCTTCTTTTAATTGTTCCAAAAAAAATCAAAAAAAAAAAATCTGAGTTTTACTACTAAGAACTACATACATAAAAAAAAAAAAAAGAACTACATACAAGTTAGGTTTAACTATAAATCTATAAAGTACTTGTTCAAAGGTTATTTCGAGAAAAAAAAAAAAAAAAAAGCTAATTTGTGTGATACAATTTTTAAAGATGTCACATACAGGTAGTGATAATGAACGAATGGTTCTCCAAGAAGCTGAAATCAAAGCAAGGAATGATTTTACCTTGCAAGCCATGCATCAACAGTTTGAAAGGCTGAATCTCCAACTCCAAGAAATGAGGGATACCATTGCGGATCAAAATGATACAATAGCTGAACTTAGGAGGGATAATAATGTTAGGCCACATGCTAGAAGAAATGTACCCCATGCTCCTATTGTAAATCAAGCAAACTTTATTGATGATTTTAATGATATTGATTTTGATAGGGTGAGAGGAGATAGGAGGGGACAAAGAGGTAGGATAGAGGATGATAATATAAGTAATATAAAGATGCGGATGCCATCTTTCAAGGGAACAAGGGATCCAGACTTGTATCTTGATTGGGAGAGAAAGGTTGAAGCAATCTTTGACTGTCACAACTACTCTGAAGGTAAGAAGGTTAAACTTGCTGTTGTTGAGTTTTCTGATTATGCTTCTATTTGGTGGAAAAAGCTTAATAGGGATCGATTGCAAGAAGGACAAGCACCAATTGCTACTTGGACTGAGGCTAAAAGGGTGATGAGGAAGAGATTCGTACCATCACACTTTCAAAGAGAGCTACAACTACGTCTTCAAACATTGAAGCAAGGGTCCATGTCAGTAGATGATTACTTTAAGGCTATGGATATAGCTATGATCCAAGCTAATTGTATGGAGGAAGAAGAGGCTACAATGGCTAGGTTTTTAAATGGTTTAAATAAGGAAATAGCTGATGTAGTTGAATTACAGCAATATGTAACAATAGATGAGTTAGTTGATTTGTGTATAAAGGTAGAAAATCAAAATAAAAGAAAGCAAACTGGCTCATGGAGATATCGAACAAGCACCATGCCTAAGAAACCATGGCCAAATCATGAGATGAAGAATTTTTCTCGGCCTGAAGAAGACAAGGGAAAAGGTAAACTGGAGAACAAAGAGGGAGGTAAAACCTTCAACCCTAAACCTTTTACACCTTCTAGTTCTATTCAGGTGTCATAAATGTAAAGGAAGGGGACATATGATGCATGAATGTCCAAGTAGAAGGAACATCATTCTAAAAGAAGATGGAGGATATGAGAGTGAAAAGAGTGAGGGAGATGAAGAGGGAGATATGAGTGATGAAGGTGATTTAGAACTACCTAATGATGGAATGGTTGGGGTAGTTAGGAGGATTATGACTATCAATTTAGGAAGCAATAGTGAAGCACAAAGAGAGAATATATTCCATACTAGGTGTGGGATAAAAGGAAAAACTTGCTCTATGATCATTGATAGTGGTAGTTGTGCTAATGTGGTTAGTTCATACTTTGTGGAAAAACTGGGACTTGCATGCATGAAACACCCTACTCCCTATAGACTCCAATGGTTAAATGATAGTGGTGAACTAAAGGTAAATAAACAGTGTATGATTTCATTTAACGTTGGTAGATATGAGGATGATATTCTTTGTGACATAGTGCCTATGCAAGCTTGTCATATATTACTGGGTCGTCCTTTTTTTTTTTTTTTTTTTTTTTTTTTTTTTTTTTTTTTTTTTTTTTTTTTTTTTTTTTTAATATATAAATAAACGAATAAAAATCCCTATCCGGGTCCAAAAGGATACAATTTGTCCTGCTACTACCAGTAGACTGTGAAATAAATCTATGTAAACATAGAATCTAATCGGAAAACTAATATCATCTATAACATGAAGTCTAAATGAATATTTCCATGTCCTGCAGCTATGATTGACTTCTCCTGCCCATTTCAAGTACCATGTAGCACCACTCAAGCTCTCACCAGGTGCCAAGGTATGCGGAGTGTAGGCAATGATCAAGTCGATCCAAGAGTACCACAGTATAGGAACAAGAATTGACTTCCCATCCGATAATTCACTGCAATGAAAAGATATTGTCTCAATCACCTTTAGTATATGTTGCCCTTGTACATTGTATACTACTATGTCACCCCCAGAATGAGTGTGGAACCACACTAATACCACTGGAAAATGACATAATAATATCCAATATATTCCAAACACAGAAATAAGCCATATCTTGACACTAGTCGATCGTGAACTCCAAGTATCTGTTGTAGCTTCCATGTTGTATGCCATGATTGTTGATATTCGATGAACTAGTGTAATTGAATCAAACCAAGTGAGCGTGTCCCTTGAGCTATCTAACAGTGACATCTTTGTCATTGCAATGCAGAAAGCCCAGCCAATGATGCTGATGATGATGTTGCCTGTGTGCTTTTCACCTCTTGCCTCGATTTCCTGCAATAACCATAGCACATATATATTGTCTACTACTATATCATCTCCAGACTGAGTATGAAAACATACTAATACCACTGGAAAATGACACAACAATATCCAACATATTCCAAACATATAAAGCAGCCATATCATAACAGTATGTAATCGCGAATTCCAAATGGCTGTTGTAACTTCCATTTTCATATATGTCCTTGTTCGATGAGACAATGTAGTTCGAGTGCATACCATGCCTAGCAATAGCACAATTGATCTTCCAATGCAACTCATGTCAAAGTGTCCAAAACTGCTCAGAAACCATACCATGTCTGTGAATGATCGTGAGTTCCAAGGAATTGTTATGATTTTTATGGTGTGCTGCAAAACCTTCAAACTTAATCCTTTTCGATGAATCAGTGAAATCAACAGAAGCCAATTGATGTTACTGATAATTAGAATAGCTAATACTATCTCCATTCCCATGCCAAAACAAATGATCCTGCAAATAATGCTCATGATGTTCCTGCATGTATTGCTTTTACAATTGATCTGCTCATCTAGTGAAACCTTTACTGTGCACACTCCCTTCCTGAAAATTATCAAAACACTCTCAGATTGAGCATGAATACATGCTGATACCACTGAGCAGTGATTTAACAACCTCCAGTAAGTTAATGAGCACAGTGCTGACGATGGTTGCCTCTCCATTAGTCTGGTGCTTTTCTTTTGGCAATCCGAACTCTTAAATTAGGAATTTGAGCTTTGTCCATGTTGATCAATGCTTTTCCTTTAGCTGGTAATTCTTGAAATGAATGAAAGTTAATTGTACCTGCAAAAGAAAAAACCAAGTTAGCTAAATAGTGTGCTACTGTGTTTCCCTCCCTTAGTACATGCTGAAATATGACATTGTATGTCCTCTTGAAGTCCTTGATCTTTTTCACATCTGCTGCTATACTCCATGGTACCTCCCATTCATCTTCAATCACTTTTTTCATCACCAACGAGTCAGTTTCCAGGATCAATGGGTGTAACTCCTTCTCCACACAGTATGACAACCCATGTACTATTGCCTTTGCCTCTGCTACTATGTTTGTTGTTTCACCTATCTCCCTTGCACTAGCAAAAATCATATCTCCATTGTGATCCCTCACACAAAAACCAAAAGAGCTAAGGCCTGGATTCCCCCTCGATGCACCATCGGTGTTGCATTTGAACCATCTATCATATGGAGTCTGCCATGTTACTCTTCTTGTCACTATAATTGGCTTGTATTGCTCGAAGAATTTGATCATATCTGGCCACAACATTGGAATCCCAGTGAGCCATGGATATCTTACCTTAGCCAAATAATGCAGTGTCCTATTTACTTCATGAATAACCCTGCTACAAGACACTGAGCCTCCATGTTTCATTGTATTTCTCCTCTTCCATATCTCCCATAGAATAACTGCAGGGACTGCCTGAAACAAAGGTTTCAACTTGGGACAACATTTAGCATTCCACCACTCCCTTATAATTTGATGCACTTGTATCATGTTGATCATTAAACCTGCAGCCTGGCTAAATGTACTCCACACTTTTTGTGCAGTATCACTGTGCAAGAATAGATGCTGAAAAGAGTCTTCTCTAGGTGAAAGACAGCACCAGCATTTAGAAACCACCATATATCCTCCATTTCTCCATATATCATCTGTTGGAACCTTTCCTTTCCAAACTCTCCAGCAAAAGAATGAGATTTTGAAGGGCAGTCCTTTTGTCCATAGCCTTGCATATTCCGAACTAACTGGTTCTCTATGTCTCAGTATTTTCCAAGCACTACTCACTGTAAATTTTCCTGATGTTGAAGGCATCCACCTTGGAGTGTCCCAGTACTCATCAGTAGGCATAAACTGTACTTCTTCTCGGATGTGATTTACAATATCTGCTGGAAAAGTTTGATTCAACAGTGCATCATTCCACTGCCCTTCTTCTCTTAAGTCTGCCACCTCCTGAAGCTCCTCATTGATGTGAAAATCTGAAGGGACTACATGATACAAAGGCCCCAATCCAGTCCAATTTTCATGCCATATATTAGTAGCTCCCCTGTTCATCTCCCAAAATATTTCATGCTCGACTTCATCTCTGGCTTTCAATATTTTTCTCCAAACATGAGAACCATTCTTCCTATATTGAACCACAGTAGGTGCCTCTTTCTTGCAATATTTGTTCCACATGTAGTTGGACCATAGTGATTTTGTTGTCCTGAATCTCCACCATAGCTTTGCAAACATGGCTTTAGACACATCAAAGAGAGATCTGAAACCTACACCACCTTCTTCCTTTGGCAGACATAAGTTCTGCCACTTTGTCCAATGCCTACTTCTTCCTTCTTCCTTGTTACTCCAAAAAAATCTTGCAAATGTCTTATGGAGATGCTCAATGACATTGTTTGGTGGATCTAGGACAGACAAGATGTGAGTTGGCATGCTTTGTAATACACTTGATATCAATGTAGCCTTTCCTCCATATGACAGTAACTTCCCTTTCCATGAGTGCAACTTTGCCTTCACCTTCTGAATCGGATCATTATAGTAGTTCTTCCTCCTCCTTGTGTAAAAGATTGGACATCCTAGGTATGTAAATGGGAATGTGCCTTTAGAGAAACCAGTTATATTAGCTACTGTAGCTTTCAATCTTGCTGCAATATTTGAATGTACATAGTAAGAGCTCTTTGCCTTGTTTATCAACTGTCCTGATGTTTTCTCATATAATGCCAAGACTTCCATAATTTTCTGCAAGGAATAAGGATCAGCTGAGGCAAATATTATAGTGTCATCTGCATAAGCAAGGTGGTTCAATGGATCAGACCACTTTGGCATTCCAAATCCTTTAAACTGCCTGTCTTCAAATAACTTATTCGGTGATCTAGATAGCACCTCTGCTGATAGAACAAACAATGCTGGGGATAGAGGGTCTCCCTGCTTCACCCCTCTTGTCGAGTGAAAGAAACCTGTAGCCTGGCCATTCACCATCACTGAGTACCAATTATTTGATATCAAATTCCACACCATGTGTATAAAACACTCTGCAAATCCCATCTTCCTTAGTACATGCATCAAAAACTTCCAAGACACCCTATCATATGCCTTGGCCATATCTAACTTGATCACTACATTTGCTGGCTTTCCTCTTATTCTGATGTCAGTCACAATCTCCTGAGTCAGTAAGATGTTTTCAAAAATGCTCCTTCCTTTGACAAAGCCAGACTGGTTCAATGAAACTAATAACGGTAGTATCTTTTCAAGCCTATCATGTACTACTCTGGAGAAGATTTTGTTGATAAAATTACTCAAGCTGATGGGTCTAAGATCAGAAAATGTTTGCACTTGAGGCTTCTTAGGTAGCAACACTAAGTTTGTGTGTGTTATTGATTTGGGCAAAGGTCTACCCTCAAAGAACAACACAACCAACTCATGGATATTCTGCCCCACAATCTCCCAGCATGCTTGAAAGAATAAGCCCGAGAAACCATCTGGCCCGCTTGCACTCTCACCACTTAGTGCAAAAACAGCATCTTTAACCTCCTTCTGAGTTGGAATTCTACATAACTCCATGTTGTGTTCTGCTGTCACCATGGTAGGCACATTGTTCAGCATTTCAAAGTTCTCAGCATCACCCTCACTTGTGAATTGCTTCAGGTAAAATTCTACAGCAGCTTGTGATAGCTTATCTTGATCTTCTATCCATGCACCATCACTATCCATGATCCTTTTCAATTTCAACTTTTGTCTTTTTCCATTTACACAGTTATGAAAGAACCTTGTATTTCTATCTCCTTCTTCAAACCAATTCATACCTGCCTTTTGTTTCCAATATTGTTCTTCAAGGGTCAAATACTTCTTCAACTCTGCCTGAGCTTGTTGTAGGACTATTCTGTTTTCAATCGATGGTTCCTCCTCAAATAGCTGCTCCTTGATTCTCACCACGTCTTCTCTGATAGCCAACTCTTTGAAAATATCCCCATAAGTGAGTTTACTCCACTTTGACAAAGCAATTTTGACTCTTTTCAACTTCTGCTTGAACATCAAGAAAGGATCTCCAGTGAAGTCAGCAGCCCAGTTCTGCTTCACCACCCCTAAGAACTCTTCATGTTGTGTCCAGAAGTGCAGAAATTTAAATGGCTTTATAAAGCTCATTGCTTCTTCACCACAGCTCATCAACAGAAGAGCATGATCAGAGCCTGTTCTAATAAGATGTTCCACTTCAATCGTTGGGAATAAGTTCCGAAATGGCATGTTCACCAGAATTCGATCAAGCCTTTTAAAAATGCACTCTGCATTTGGCCTACCATTCCACCATGTAAAAGGGCTCCCTTTGTAACCAAGATCAAAAAGCCCACATGAATTAGCACAGAAGGCAAAATCCTCATATTCAGGAGGATATACTGGCAGACCACCTATCTTCTCTTCCTCTCCCATCACAACATTAAAGTCACCACCAACTAGCCAAGGCAAATCCATATCACTTGCCAAATAGTATAAATTATCCCATAATTCTAATCTTTCAATTGCACAACACTTGGCATATACAAATGTCATCATTACGAATTTACCAAGTTCCCGATGATATACTCTTAGTGTAATTTGTTGTTCAGTGTCTATTAATAGATCCCATTCTACCACAAGCATCAAAGAACAACCAAATCTTACCATTCACATTTGAGATTGCAGCTTCCATACCTAGCCTTCTTCTATACTTCTGGAGAAATTTCAACTTTTGCATTGGTTCCATCAATGCAACAATAAAGAAACCATGCTCGTTCTGCATATTAATAACCCTTTGAAAGGCCTGCTGAGTTTTTACAGACCTTATGTTCCAAATGAGAGTCTTGACCTTCATCTTGACACATTAGAGGCTGCCCTTCCGAGCAAAATTCTAACAGGTGGTTGCAGCTCTTTATGTTGTTTTTTTGTGCTTTTCTTCCCACTTCCAACTGCTGACTTAGGAGATAAATCCCCTCCCTTGCAATAGCTTTGAAATTTTCAGCTAGAGATTCATTTTCTTCCTCATCTTCTATCTGTGCTTGTTGTTTCAATATGGTCTGTTGTATATCAACTGGTAGCTCCTTATGAGTAATAATATCATGCAACACTTGATTTGGAGTCCTTAATGGCATATTAAGATGGATCTGCATTGGCAATCCTGTGCTTGAGGCACATGCCACAGGAATAGGTTCAATCTCTCCAGTATCCTTGGCAACAATTGCATGTTCTGTGACCTCAGTACCATGTTGCAATCCTGAGGTATTTCCCATGGTCTCTAAATTCTCTTGCATAAGTTTAAATTGCAGCGCATACACAGATCCTAGGTCGGGGTTCACTGTAGTATTACATGCAGCATTTACTATTTCTTTACGACCAACTCCTGTGTCTTGCTCTAGTTGTTTGTGTATAACCTCTGATTCTTTTAATACATCTGTAGAAACATCCCCATCAATCTCTTTCCCATATACAGATGCCAAAATCTTCCCAAGTACACTAGATTTTACCGTTCCATTGGCTTGCTGTGTAGACTTCACTTGTAAAGCTGTTCCATCTTGTTGTAGATCTTCCTTGCTTACTCCTTGAACTCTCCCCAGGTGATTTTTCATGTTGATTCATCATGCGGTTTGCATTATCTTCATCATTAGCTTTACCAGTGCTATCGTTTACTGTAGCATCTCCCCTGGCAGCATGTCTAGCATTGTTTTTCTTTTCCTTGCCTCCAAACACTTGCTCTTTTGCCGTCTGCTTATCTATAATCTCAATCTCTTCACTCCATAAGGTCTTAACAGAGTTGACCTCATGAAAATCTTCCTTTTGTCCAGAGTTCTCATGAGTTTGTGATGGTATTTCTTGACAGGATCGATTTGTAGCCACATTACATAATTGAAGCTCCTCTTTACTTGTCCCAAATCTCCTATGCACCCAATCTATGGTTTGTTCCCTTCTGACTGCAACATCATCAGTAGATTCACCACCTGATTCCCTTACCATATTGCTCTTCTCCACTGCTTCCCTTTTTATTTTCCTAGCTGCAATTTCCTCCTTGCCAACAGATCCTTTTCCACCATCCTTTTGATCAAAATTTCCTGTATGACCTTCTCCAATCCCAAATGAAGTAGGATTAGGAGAGCAATTCCCCTTACTTTCCCACTGCTTTACTTTGTTATTCTCCTTATTATTTTGGTCTTGTCCTATTGCCTTGTCTCCTCTATCTTCTGGTCCATCTATAATTTGCATAATTGGTTGCACTTCTTCTTCCATCTCTAATGCTCCAAATCTGTTATTTGAAATCACAGCACCTTCTTTAAGCTTTCCTTTACCCTTGTGATCTTCATTTTCCTTATTCTCCTCAATTATGTAACCTCGTTCATCTCTATGATACTTATTCTTTCTGGCCTTCATCCACTCCTGTTTAGCATGATTAGTGACTGGCTTCCCAAGTACTTTTCCACTTGATAATACCTTGGTAAAGTTTGCTGCTGTGCCAACAACATCAGTACTCAGAATGATTGCTTGTTCCTTCGCTTGTTCCTTGCCTGCTCCAGTAGCATTCTTATGTAATTCTGGGTGAATTATCCAACATTCTCGTTCATTATGGCCTTGCTTTTTACAGGTCTTACAATATTTAGGCATATAGTCGTACCTAATTTTGATCCATTTCGACTCCTCTGGACCTGATTCATCAGCTTCTTCAATAATCTTAATCCTTTGTGGCAATGTAGCAAGTAAATTCACCTCCACCTTCACTTTCGCACAACTAGGTCGTGTACCATTTTGAGTAGCCAAATCAACATGTAACGGCCTACCTACTGCACTTGCCAATGAAAATACAAACTCCTTACCAAAGAAATTAGGTGGTAGGTCCCGAAACGAGATCCATGCGATTGCAATTGGTGTCTCAACATCCGGAGTCCACCATGGACTCCACTTCGTGCATCGCATCTGCCAGTAATCACCTTGCGCCTTCAAATAAAATGCTGGTTTTGATAACAGGTGAATATAATCCTCCATCAACGATAGCTTGATCAGGACATGTGATTCTTCGATCAAACCAACAGAACAAGCACCCTTTAGTTCACATTGGATTGGTATAACCTTCCTCAGCTCTTGTATCGCAGGTTTGCCGTATGAGAATTTGCCAAGCACTGCTAGGTTCAGGCCTTGTTGTATTATTGATTGCTTAACTTCTGCCTTCTTCCATCGAATCATATGTCCCCTTCCTTGGCAGTATGACAGGAATGTTTTTCATGATGGGAGAAAGAATAGATATTCGCTTGAACTAAATGGCAGGAAATTTACTCTTGCACCTTTATCTCCTTCTCAAGTGTTTGAAGATCAGAAGAGATTAAAGGAAACAATGGGAAAGTCAAGGGGAGGGATAAAAAGTGAGCTTGAGGAAAAAGAAAAGAAAGAGAGAGAGGGCAGCAATTTGAGAGAAGAGATAAAAGAGGGTTCGAATAAAAAAATAGACAGTCTTGGTGAGAGGAAAGAGGCTAAGGAAAGAAAAGAGAGAGTTTCTATATAAAAGCCAAAGAGTGTTTAAATGCAAGAAAAGAGGGGCTGCCCATAATACTACTTACTTACAAAGAGGCTTTGATTAACTGTGAGTTGCTAACTTCTTCTTTGCCAAGTAGTATTTCTTCTCTTTTGCAGGATTTTGAAGATGTCTTTCCAGAAGATATTCCTAGTGGATTGCCACCTTTACGTGGCATTGAGCATCAAATTGATTTTGTACCTGGATCACAAATCCCAAATAGGCCAGCCTATAGGAGTAATCCAGAAGAGACAAAGGAACTTCAAAGGCAAGTTGAGGAGTTGCTTGAGAAAGGCTTTGTGAGAGAGAGCATGAGCCCTTGCTCTGTTACGGTCCTATTGGTACCCAAAAAGGATGGAACTTGGAGGATGTGCGTGGATTGTAGAGCAATCAACAAGATTACGGTAAAGTATCGCCACCCTATTCCTCGTCTTGATGACATGTTGGATCAATTACATGGATCCAAAATCTTTTCTAAAATTGATCTAAAAAGTGGTTACCATCAGATTCGAATGAATCCAGGAGATGAATGGAAAACTGCTTTTAAGACCAAATATGGGCTTTATGAGTGGTTAGTTATGCCTTTCGGCTTGACTAATGCACCTAGCACTTTCATGAGATTAATGAATCATGTTTTTAAGGATTTTCATGGAAAATTTGTTGTGGTGTACTTCGATGATATCTTGGTCTTTTCTAATACTTTAGAAGAGCATGTAGAACACCTAAGACAAGTTTTTGAAGTTCTTAGAAAGCACTTGTTATTTGCTAATCTTAAAAAGTGTACTTTTTATGTGGATCGTGTGATTTTCTTGGGTTTTGTGGTTAGCTCTAAGGGTGTTGAGGTTGATGAAGAGAAAATCAAAGCAATTAAAGAATGGCCTAAACCTAAGAGTGTAACTGAAGTTAGGAGTTTTCATGGACTTGCTAGTTTTTATAGGAGGTTTGTGAGAGACTTTAGCACCATTGCTTCTCCTTTAACTGAAGTTATAAAAAAGGATAGGATTTTTAAATGGGGAAAAGAACAAGATGATGCTTTTAACTTGTTGAAAGAAAAGTTATGTTCTGCTCCGTTATTACAATTGCTTGATTTTTCTAAATCTTTTGAAATTGAATGTGATGCTTCTGGCAAGGGAATAGGTGTTGTTTTGATGCAAGATTCTAAACCTATTGCCTACTTTAGTGAGAAGTTGAATGGAGCCACATTGAACTATTCAACTTATGACAAAGAGCTTTATGCTTTGGTAAGGGCTTTAGCCACATGGCAACATTACTTGTGGCCAAGGGAGTTTGTCATTAAAACTGACCATGAATCCTTGAAATACTTGAAAAGTCAAGGTAAGCTTAGTAGAAGGCATGCTAAGTGAGTTGAATTTATTGAAACTTTTCCTTATGTAATTTCTTACAAACAAGGGAAAGAGAATGTTGTTGCTGATGCACTTTCAAGGAGGTATGTCTTAGTTTCTACCCTAACTTCTAAATTGATGGGTTTTGAACAAATCAAGGAACTTTATGCTAATGATGTTGATTTTGGCAAAACTTTTGCAGATTGTAAGTTGGGTCCTCTTGATAGGTTTAACCTACAAGATGGGTTTCTCTTTAAGGAAAATAAGTTGTGTATCCCTAATTGCTCTTTACGTGAAGTATTTGTAAGGGAAGCACATTGTGGAGGGCTTATGGGACACTTTGGGGTCCCAAAGACATTAGACATACTTGCTGAAAATTTCGTTTGGCCTGGAATGAGAAAAGATGTTGAAAGAATGTGCACACAGTGTTTGGAATGTAAACAAGCTAAATCTAAAGTGTTACCACATGGTCTTTACACGCCATTACCTGTTCCTACTTCACCTTGGATTGATATATCTATGGATTTTGTGTTAGGTTTGCCTAGAACAAGGTATGGTAAGGATAGTATATTTGTTGTGGTAGATAGGTTCTCCAAGATGGCTCGTTTTATTCCTTGTTTAAAGACTAATGATGCCTCACATGTTGCTAATCTTTTTGTAAAAGAGATTGTGAAATTGCATGGTATACCTAGAACTATTGTTAGTGATAGGGATGCAAAGTTTTTGAGTCACTTCGGCGTGTATTTTGGGGGAAGTTAGGCACTAAATTGTTGTTTTCCACTTCTTGTCACCCACAAACTGATGGACAAACTGAAGTAGTTAATAGAACCTTAGGAAACATGTTGAGGGCTGTTTTGAAAGGTAAATTAACTTTATGGGAAGATCACTTACCTATGATTGAATTTGCTTACAATAGAACAATCCATTCTTCTACAGGTATGTCTCCTTTTGAAGTTGTTTATGGCTTTAATCCCTCTACTCCACTTGATTTATTACCATTACCTACTAATGATATTGCTAGTCTTGATGGTAGGACGAAGGCTGAGATGATGAAAAAAATTCATGAGCAAACAAGGCTTGCAATTGAGAAGAAAAATGAGCAAACCGCCTTGAGAAAGAATAAGGGTCGAAAACAAGTTATTTTTAAACCTGGAGATTTAGTTTGGGTTCACTTTAGAAAGGAGAGATTTCCTTCCAAAAGGAAGTCAAAGTTGCATCCTAGAGGAGATGGCCCCTTTCAAGTCCTTGAAAGGATTGGAAACAATGCTTACAAGTTGGACCTTCCTGGTGAGTTTCAAGTAAGTGCTACATTCAATGTTGCTGACCTTATCTTTGTTTGACGTAGGATCGAATTCGGGGACGAATTCTTTTCAAGAAGAGGGGAATGATAGCATCACCGATAAGGATAGAGTTTTGGAAGCTCCAAGAAGGCCATTTACAAGATCTCAAGCTAAGGAATTGCAAACTAAGGTTGCTTGGACTTCAATGGCAAATAAAGAAGTTTCTAACTATGGAGGAAGAGCTCATGCCCAAAGGAGAAGAGTTGTCTAAGTTTTACAACTATTTGGTTGCTCAAATTGAAGTCCAAGAGGAGGAAGATTTGGTTACACAAATCTGCCCATGGAGTCACCAAATGGGCTCAAAATGAGCTTAAAAGAGTCCAGAAAGAGGTGTTACATGAACAACCCAATTGGAGTCCAAACAAATGGCCCAAAACAAGTTGTTTTAAGGCCCAAATCTGCCCCAAAGAGTCTTGGCCGCCCCTCACCTACCAAAGACTTTTCTTAGACATTAGCAACCACCTACCTCATTGTAATAATTGTGTTTTCCACTACCACCACCCCACCTAGTTTTTAATGTTATTTTTATGCCTTTGTACTCCTATAAATAGTGTGTTCTTCTGCTTCATAAGGCAGATTATTATTGAGTGAGTATATCATACTTTGAGAGTTCTTTTGAACCTTTGTTCTTGTGCTTTGAGATTTATCTTTCAACCTTTACTAGTTCATAGTTCAAGGTAGTAAGATTACTTCTCTTTTGTGATATCTTTGATTCCTTTGTGGTATTCTTAGAAGGCGATTAATACTAGTATTAATTGTTGTCTCAAGTTACTCGTAAAGTGGTCAAGATCCGAATCTATTGTTTTGATTTGTTGTTAAGTAAAGGCGTTTGATTTCTTTCATAAATCAAGACGTTGTTACTTTGATCTTGTCAAGGCTATAGAACTTGCGTTCTTGAAAGTTCTCGGAATTCTTTCCTTGAATCTTTCCCATATCCTTTATTTTTGTCTCTTTAATTCTAGTTGTTCAATTCCTGTTGTTATTGCTTCCGCATTTACTTCTCAAATTCTTACTCTAGTTTGGATTCCCGACCTAGTTGTTATCAATAACAGATTGGGAGTAATGTAATACGATTGAAGTAGGACGCATCGGCCTACGACAACCACATAAGTCCATTTGACTAATACAATTGTAGTCATAGGAACTTCCGTTTATATATTGTGGTAGTTATTTAGTAATTGACCGTGAATGACTATGATTTCATTCATATACTAGCATGCATCGGCCTACGAAAACCACATAAGTCCATTTGACTAATACGATTGTAGTCATAGGACCTTCCGTTTATATATCGTGGTTGTTATTTTGTAATTGACCATGAATGAATATGATTTTATTCATATACTAGGACGCATCGGCTTACGGCAACCACATAAGTCCATTTGACTAATACGATTGTAGTAATAGGACCTTCCATTTATATATCGTGGTTGTTATTTAGTAATTGACTGTGAATGACTATGATTTTATTCATATACTAGGACGCATCGGCCTACGAAAACCACATAAGTCCATTTGACTAATACGATTGTAGTCATAGGACCTTCCGTTTATATATCGTGGTTGTTATTTAGTAATTGACCATGAATGAATATGACTAGGACGCATCGGCTTACGACAACCACATAAGCCCATTTGACTAATACGATTGCAGTAATAGGACCTTCCATTTATATATCATGGTTGTTATTTAGTAATTGACCGTGAATGAGTATGATTTCATTCATATACTAGGACGCATCGGCAGACAAGCAATTAAATCCATTTGACTAATACGATTGTAGTCGTAGGATCTTTCGTTTATATATCGCTGTTGTTATTTAGTAATTGACCGTGAATGAATATAATTTCATTCATATACTAGGACACAGCGGCCTACGACAACCACATACGTCCATACTAATACGACATAAGTCCATTTGACTAATACGATTGTAGTAATAAAAGATTGGGATAAATGTAATACGATTGTAGTAGGACGCATCGGCCTACGACAACCACATAAGTGTATTTGACTAATACGATTGTAGTCATAACAGATTGGGCTTGTAGTAGGACGCATTGGCCTACGACAACCACATAAGTCCATTTGATTAATACGATTGTAGTCATAACAGATTGGGAGTAATGTAATACGATTGTAGTAGGACGCATCGGCCTACGACAACCACATAAGTCCATTTGACTAATACGATTGTAGTAATAGGACCTTCCGTTTATATATCCTGGTTGTTATTTAGTAATTGACCATGAATGAATATGATTTCATTCATATACTAGGACGCATCGGCTTACGACAACCACATAAGTCCATTTGACTAATACGATTGCAGTAATAGGACTTTCCATTTATATATCGTGGTTATTATTTAGTAATTGACCGTGAATGAATATGATTTCATTCATATACTAGGACGCATCGGCAGACAAGCACTTAAGTCCATTTGACTAATACGATTGTAGTCGTAGGATCTTTCGTTTATATATCGCTGTTGTTATTTAGTAATTGACCGTGAATGAATATAATTTCATTCATATACTAGGACGCATCGGCCTACGACAACCACATACGTCCATACTAATACGACATAAGTCCATTTGACAAATACGATTGTAGTCACAAAAGATTGGGATAAATGTAATACGATTGTAGTAGGACGCATCGGCCTACGAAAACCACATAAGTCCATTTGACTAATACGATTGTAGTCATAACAGATTGGGCTTGTAGTAGGACGCATCGGCCTACGACAACCACATAAGTCCATTTGACAAATACGATTGTAGTCATAACAGATTGGGAGTAATGTAATACGATTGTAATAGGACGCATCGGCCTACGACAACCACATAAGTCCATTTGACTAATACGATTGTAGTAATAGGACCTTCCGTTTATATATCGTGGTTGTTATATAGTAATTGACCGTGAATGAATATGATTTCATTCATATACTAGGATGCATCGGAGTACGACAACCATATAGGTCCATTTGTCTAATACGATTGTAGTCATAACAGATTGGGAGTAATATAATACGATTGTAGTAACGCATCGGCCTACGACAACCACAAAAGTCCATTTGAGTAATACAATTGTAGTCATAGGAATTTCCGTATATATATCGTGGTTGTTATTTAGTAATTGACGGTGAATGACTGTGATTTTATTCATATACTAGGATGCAACGGCCTACAATAACCACATAAGTCCATTTGACTAATACGATGGTAGTCATAACAGATTGGGAGTAATGTAATACGATTGTAGTAGGACGCATCGGCCTACGACAATCACTTAAGTCCATTTGACTAATACGATTGTAGTAATAGGACCTTCCGTTTATATATTCTATTTGTTATTTAGTAATTGACCGTGAATGAATATGATTTCATTCATATACTAGGACGGATCGGCCTACGACAACCACATAAGTCAATTTGACTAATACGACATAAGTTCATTTAACTAATACGATTGTAGTCATAACAGATTGGGCTTGTAGTAGGACGCATCGGCCTACGACAACCACATAAGTCCATTTGACTAATACGATTGAAGTCATAACAGATTGGGAGTAATGTAATACGATTGTAGTAGGACGCATCGGCCTACGACAACCACATAAGTCTATTTGACTAATAGGATTGTAGTAATAGAACCTTCCGTTTATGTATCCTGGTTGTTATTTAGTAATTGACCGTGAATGAATATGATTTCATTCATATACTAGGACGCATCGGCCTACGACAACCACATAAGTCCATTTGACTAATACGACATAAGTTCTTATAACTAATACGATTGTAGACATAACAGATTGGGCTTTTAGTAGGACGCATCGGCCTACGACAACCACATAAGTCCATTTGACTAATACGATTGTAGTCATAACAGATTGTGAGTAATGTAATACGATTGTAGTAGGACGCATCGGCCTATGACAACCACATTAGTCCATTTGACTAATACGATTGTAGTAATAGTACCTTCCCTTTATATATCGTGGTTATTATATAGTAATTAACCGTGAATGAATATGATTTCATTCATATACTAGGACACATCGGCCTATTACAACCACATAAGTCCAATTTACTAACACGATTGTAGTCATAACAGATTGGAAGTAATGTAAAACGATTGTAGTAGGACGCATCAGCCTATGACAACCACATAAGTCCATTTGACTAATACAATTGTAGTAATAGGACCTTCCGTTTATAATCATGGTTGTTATTTAGTAATTGACCGTGAATGAATATGATTTCATTCATATACTAGGACGCATCGGCCTACGACAACCACATAAGTCCATTTGACTAATACGACATAAGTTCATTTAACAAATACGATTGTAGTCATAACAGATTGGGCTTGTAGTAGGACGCATCGGCCTACGACAACCACATAAGTCCATTTGACTAATACAATTGTAGTCATAGGAACTTCCGTTTATATATCGTGGTAGTTATTTAGTAATTGACCGTGAATGACTATGATTTCATTCATATACTAGGACGCATCGGCCTACGAAAACCACATAAGTCCATTTGACTAATACGATTGTAGTCATAGGACCTTCCGTTTATATATCGTGGTTGTTATTTAGTAATTGACCATGAATGAATATGACTTCATTCATATACTAGGACGCATCGGCCTACGACAACCACATACGTCCATACTAATATGACATAAGTCCATTTGACAAATACGATTGTAGTCATAAAAGATTGGGATAAATGTAATACGATTGTAGTAGGACGCATCGGCCTACGACAACCACATAAGTCCATTTGACTAATACGATTGTAGTCATAACAGATTGGGCTTGTAGTAGGACGCATCGGCCTACGACAACCACATAAGTCCATTTGACAAATACGATTGTAGTCATAACAGATTGGGAGTAATGTAATACGATTGTAATAGGACGCATCGGCCTACGACAACCACATAAGTCCATTTGACTAATACGATTGTAGTAATAGGACCTTCCGTTTATATATCGTGGTTGTTATATAGTAATTGACCGTGAATGAATATGATTTCATTCATATACTAGGATGCATCGGAGTACGACAACCATACCATATAGGTCCATTTGTCTAATACCATTGTAGTCATAACAGATTGGGAGTAATATAATACGATTGTAGTAACGCATCGGCCTACGATAACCACAAAAGTCCATTTGACAAATACGATTGTAGTCATAACAGATTGGGAGTAATGTAATACGATTGTAATAGGACGCATCGGCCTACGACAACCACATAAGTCTATTTGACTAATACGATTGTAGTAATAGAACCTTCCGTTTATGTATCCTGGTTGTTATTTAGTAATTGACCGTGAATGAATATGATTTCATTCATATACTAGGACGCATCGGCCTACGACAACCACATAAGTCCATTTGACTAATACGACATAAGTTCATATAACTAATACGATTGTAGACATAACAGATTGGGCTTTTAGTAGGACGCATCAGCCTACGACAACCACATAAGTCCATTTGATTAATACGATTGTAGTCATAACAGATTGTGAGTAATGTAATACGATTGTAGTAGGACGCATCGGCCTATGACAACCACATTAGTCCATTTGACTAATACGATTGTAGTAATAGTACCTTCCCTTTATATATCGTGGTTATTATATAGTAATTAACCGTGAATGAATATGATTTCATTCATATACTAGGACACATCGGCCTATTACAACCACATAAGTCCATTTTACTAACACGATTGTAGTCATAACAGATTGGAAGTAATGTAAAACGATTGTAGTAGGACGCATCGGCCTATGACTAATACAATTGTAGTAATAGGACCTTCCGTTGATAATCATGGTTGTTATTTAGTAATTGACCGTGAATGAATATGATTTCATTCATATACTAGGACGCATCGGCCTACGACAACCACATAAGTCCATTTGACTAATACGACATAAGTTCATTTAACTAATACGATTGTAGTCATAACAGATTGGGCTTGTAGTAGGACGCATCGGCCTACGACAACCACATAAGTTCATTTGACTAATACGATTGTAGTCATAACAGATTGGGAGTAATGTAATACGATTGTAGTAGGACGCATCGGCCTTCGACAACCACATAAGTCCATTTGACTAATACGATTATAGTAATAGGACTTTCCGTTTATATATCCTGGTTGTTATTTAGTAATTGACCGTGAATGAATATGATTTCATTTATATACTAGGACGCATCGGCCTACGACAACCACATTGATCTATTTGTCTAATACGATTGTAGTCATAACAGATTGGGAGTAATGTAATACGATTGAAGTAGGACGCATCGGCCTACGACAATCACATAAGTCCATTTGACTAATACAATTGTAGTCATAGGAACTTCCATTTATATATCGTGGTAGTTATTTAGTAATTGACCGTGAATGACTATGATTTCATTCATATACTAGGATGCATCGGCCTACGAAAACCACATAAGTCCATTTGACTAATACGATTGTAGTCATAGGACCTTCCGTTTATATATCGTGGTTGTTATTTTGTAATTGACCATGAATGAATATGATTTCATTCATATACTAGGATGCATCGGCTTACGACAACCACATAAGTCCATTTGACTAATACGATTGTAGTAATAGGACCTTCCATTTATATATCGTGGTTGTTATTTAGTAATTGACTGTGAATGACTATGATTTCATTCATATACTAGGACGCATCGGCCTACGAAAACCACATAAGTCCATTTGACTAATACGATTGTAGTCATAGGACCTTCCCTTTATATATCGTGGTTGTTATTTAGTAATTGACCATGAATGAATATGACTTCATTCATATACTAGGACGCATCGGCTTACGACAACCACATAAGTCCATTTGACTAATACGATTGCAGGTAATAGGACCTTCCATTTATATATCGTGGTTGTTATTTAGTAATTGACCGTGAATGAATATGATTTCATTCATATACTAGGACGCATCGGCGACAACCACATAAGTCCATTTGACTAATACGATTGTATTCATAACAGATTGGGAGTAATGTAATACGATTGTAGTAGGACGCATCGGCCTACGACAACCAAATAAGTCCATTTTACTAGGACACATCGGCCTACGACAACCACATACGTCCATACTAATACGACATAAGTCCATTTTTTTTTTTTTTTTTTTAAGCAAAATATACCACTAGGCATTGTACCTAGTGGCTAATATATAAATAAACGAATAAAAATCCCAATCCGGGTCCAAAAGGATACAATTTGTCCTGCTACTAGCAGTAGACTATGAAATAAATCTATGTAAACATAGAATCTAATCAGAAAAAACTAATATCATCTATAACATGAAGTCTAAATGAATATTTCCATTTGACTAATACGATTGTAGTAATAAAAGATTGGGATAAATGTAATACGATTGTAGTAGGACGCATCGGCCTACGACAACCACATAAGTGTATTTGACTAATACGATTTTAGTCATAACAGATTGGGCTTGTAGTAGGACGCATCGGCCTACGACAACCACATAAGTCCATTTGACTAATACGATTGTAGTCATAACAGATTGGGAGTAATGTAATACGATTGTAGTAGGACGCATCGGCCTACGACAACCACATAAGTCCATTTGACTAATACGATTGTAGTAATAGGACCTTCCGTTTATATATCCTGGTTGTTATTTAGTAATTGACCATGAATGAATATGATTTCATTCATATACTAGGACGCATCGGCTTACAACAACCACATAAGTCCATTTGACTAATACGATTGCAGTAATAGGACCTTCCATTTATATATCGTGGTTATTATTTAGTAATTGACCGTGAATGAATATGATTTCATTCATATACTAGGACGCATCGGCAGACAAGCACTTAAGTTCATTTGACTAATACGATTGTAGTTGTAGGATCTTTCGTTTATATATCGCTGTTGTTATTTAGTAATTGACCGTGAATGAATATAATTTCATTCATATACTAGGACGCATCGGCCTACGACAACCACATACGTCCATACTAATACGACATAAGTCCATTTGACAAATACGATTGTAGTCATAAAAGATTGGGATAAATGTAATACGATTGTAGTAGGACGCATTGGCCTACGACAACCACATAAGTCCATTTGACTAATACGATTGTAGTCATAACAGATTGGGCTTGTAGTAGGACGTATCGGCCTACGACAACCACATAAGTCCATTTGACAAATACGATTGTAGTCATAACAGATTGGGAGTAATGTAATACGATTGTAATAGGACGCATCGGCCTACGACAACCACATAAGTCCATTTGACTAATTCGATTGTAGTAATAGGACCTTCCGTTTATATATCGTGGTTGTTATATAGTAATTGACCGTGAATGAATATGATTTCATTCATATACTAGGATGCATCGGAGTACGACAACCATATAGGTCCATTTGTCTAATACGATTGTAGTCATAACAGATTGGGAGTAATATAATACGATTGTAGTAACGCATCGGCCTACGACAACCACATAAGTCCATTTGACTAATACAATTGTAGTCATAGGAATTTCCGTATATATATATCGTGGTTGTTATTTAGTAAATGACCGTGAATGACTGTGATTTTATTCATATACTAGGACGCAACGGCCTACAATAACCACATAAGTCCATTTGACTAATACGATGGTAGTCATAACAGATTTGGAGTAATGTAATACGATTGTAGTAGGACGCATGGGCCTACGACAATCACTTAAGTCCATTTGACTAATACGATTGTAGTAATAGGACCTTCCGTTTATATATCCTATTTGTTATTTAGTAATTGACCGTGAATGAATATGATTTCATTCATATACTAGGACGGATCGGCCTACGACAACCACATAAGTCCATTTGACTAATACGACATAAGTTCATTTAACTAATACGATTGTAGTCATAACAGATTGGGCTTGTAGTAGAACGCATCGGCCTACGACAACCACATAAGTCCATTTGACTAATACGATTGAAGTCATAACAGATTGGGAGTAATGTAATACGATTGTAGTAGGACGCATCGGCCTACGACAACCACATAAGTCTATTTGACTAATACGATTGTAGTAATAGAACCTTCCGTTTATGTATCCTGGTTGTTATTTAGTAATTGACCGTGAATGAATATGATTTAATTCATATACTAGGACGTATCGGCCTACGACAACCACATAAGTCCATTTGACTAATACGACATAAGTTCATATAACTAATACGATTGTAGACATAACAGATTGGGCTTGTAGTAGGACGCATCGGCCTACGACAACCACATAAGTCCATTTGACTAATACGATTGTAGTCATAACAGATTGTAAGTAATGTAATACGATTGTAGTAGGACGCATCGGCCTATGACAACCACATTAGTCCATTTGACTAATACGATTGTAGTAATAGTACCTTCCCTTTATATATCGTGGTTATTATATAGTAATTAACCGTGAATGAATATGATTTCATTCATATACCAGGACACATCGGCCTATTACAACCACATAAGTCCATTTTACTAACACGATTGTAGTCATAACAGATTGGAAGTAATGTAAAACGATTGTAGTAGGACGCATCGGCCTATGACAACCACATAAGTCCATTTGACTAATACAATTGTAGTAATAGGACCTTCCGTTTATAATCATGGTTGTTATTTAGTAATTGACCGTGAATGAATATGATTTCATTCATATACTAGGACGCATCGGCCTACGACAACCACATAAGTCCATTTGACTAATACGACATAAGTTCATTTAACTAATACGATTGTAGTCATAACAGATTGGGCTTGTAGTAGGACGCATCGGCCTACGACAACCACATAAGTCCATTTGACTAATACGATTGTAGTCATAACAGATTGGGAGTAATGTAATACGATTGTAGTAGGACGCATCGGCCTTCGACAACCACATAAGTCCATTTGAATAATACGATTATAGTAATAGGACCTTCCGTTTATATATCCTGGTTGTTATTTAGTAATTGACCGTGAATGAATATGATTTCATTTATATACTAGGACGTATCGGCCTACGACAACCACATTGATCTATTTGTCTAATACGATTGTAGTCATAACAGATTGGGAGTAATGTAATACGATTGAAGTAGGACGCATCGGCCTACGACAACCACATAAGTCCATTTGACTAATACAATTGTAGTCATAGGAACTTCCGTTTATATATCGTGGTAGTTATTTAGTAATTGACCGTGAATGACTATGATTTCATTCATATACTAGGATGCATCGGCCTACGAAAACCACATAAGTCCATTTGACTAATACGATTGTAGTCATAGGACCTTCCGTTTATATATCGTGGTTGTTATTTTGTAATTGACCATGAATGAATATGATTTCATTCATATACTAGGATGCATCGGCTTACGACAACCACATAAGTCCATTTGACTAATACGATTGTAGTAATAGGACCTTCCATTTATATATCGTGGTTGTTATTTAGTAATTGACTGTGAATGACTATGATTTCATTCATATACTAGGACGCATCGGCCTACGAAAACTACATAAGTCCATTTGACTAATACGATTGTAGTCATAGGACCTTCCGTTTATATATCGTGGTTGTTATTTAGTAATTGACCATGAATGAATATGACTTCATTCATATACTAGGACGCATCGGCTTACGACAACCACATAAGTCCATTTGACTAATACGATTGCAGTAATAGGACCTTCCATTTATATATCATGGTTGTTATTTAGTAATTGACCGTGAATGAATATGATTTCATTCATATACTAGGACGCATCGGCAGACAAGCACTTAAATCCATTTGACTAATACGATTGTAGTCGTAGTATCTTTCGTTTATATATCGCTGTTGTTATTTAGTAATTGACAGTGAATGAATATAATTTCATTCATATACTAGGACACATCGGCCAACGACAACCACATACGTCCATACTAATACGACATAAGTCCATTTGACTAATACGATTGTAGTAATAAAAGATTGGGATAAATATAATACGATTGTAGTAGGACGCATCGGCCTACGACAACCACACAAGTGTATTTGACTAATACGATTGTAGTCATAACAGATTGGGCTTGTAGTAGGACGCATCGGCCTACGACAACCACATAAGTCCATTTGACTAATACGATTGTAGTCATAACAGATTGGGAGTAATGTAATACGATTGTAGTAGGACGCATCGGCCTACGACAACCACATAAGTCCATTTGACTAATACGATTGTAGTAATAGGACCTTCCGTTTATATATCCTGGTTGTTATTTAGTAATTGACCATGAATGAATATGATTTCATTCATATACTAGGACGCATCGGCTTACGACAACCACATAAGTCCATTTGACTAATACGATTGCAGTAATAGGACCTTCCATTTATATATCGTGGTTATTATTTAGTAATTGACCGTGAATGAATATGATTTCATTCATATACTAGGACGCATCGGCAGACAAGCACTTAAGTCCATTTGACTAATACGATTGTAGTCGTAGGATCTTTCGTTTATATATCGCTGTTGTTATTTAGTAATTGACCGTGAATGAATATAATTTCATTCATATACTAGGACGCATTGGCCTACGACAACCACATACGTCCATACTAATACGACATAAGTCCATTTGACAAATACGATTGTAGTCATAAAAGATTGGGATAAATGTAATACGATTGTAGTAGGACGCATCGGCCTACGACAACCACATAAGTCCATTTGACTAATACGATTGTAGTCATAACAGATTGGGCTTGTAGTAGGACGCATCGGCCTACGACAACCACATAAGTCCATTTGACAAATACGATTGTAGTCATAACAGATTGGGAGTAATGTAATACGATTGTAATAGGACGCATCGGCCTACGACAACCACATAAGTCCATTTGACTAATACGATTGTAGTAATAGGACCTTCCGTTTATATATCGTGGTTGTTATATAGTAATTGACCGTGAATGAATATGATTTCATTCATATACTAGGATGCATCGGAGTATGACAACCATATAGGTCCATTTGTCTAATACGATTGTAGTCATAACAGATTGGGAGTAATATAATACGATTGTAGTAACGCATCGGCCTACGACAACCACATAAGTCCATTTGACTAATACAATTGTAGTCATAGGAATTTCCGTATATATATATCGTGGTTGTTATTTAGTAATTGACCGTGAATGACTGTGATTTTATTCATATACTAGGACGCAACGGCCTACAATAACCACATAAGTCCATTTGACTAATACGATGGTAGTCATAACAGATTTGGAGTAATGTAATACGATTGTAGTAGGACGCATCGGCCTACGACAATCACTTAAGTCCATTTGACTAATACGATTGTAGTAATAGGACCTTCCGTTTATATATCCTATTTGTTATTTAGTAATTGACCGTGAATGAATATGATTTCATTCATATACTAGGACGGATCGGCCTACGACAACCACATAAGTCCATTTGACTAATACGACATAAGTTCATTTAACTAATACGATTGTAGTCATAACAGATTGGGCTTGTAGTAGAACGCATCGGCCTACGACAACCACATAAGTCCATTTGACTAATACGATTGAAGTCATAACAGATTGGGAGTAATGTAATACGATTGTAGTAGGACGCATCGGCCTACGACAACCACATAAGTCTATTTGACTAATACGATTGTAGTAATAGAACCTTCCGTTTATGTATCCTGGTTGTTATTTAGTAATTGATCGTGAATGAATATGATTTAATTCATATACTAGGACGCATCGGCCTACGACAACCACATAAGTCCATTTGACTAATACGACATAAGTTCATATAACTAATACGATTGTAGACATAACAGATTGGGCTTGTAGTAGGACGCATCGGCCTACGACAACCACATAAGTCCATTTGACTAATACGATTGTAGTCATAACAGATTGTAAGTAATGTAATACGATTGTAGTAGGACGCATCGGCCTATGACAACCACATTAGTCCATTTGACTAATACGATTGTAGTAATAGTACCTTCCCTTTATATATCGTGGTTATTATATAGTAATTAACCGTGAATGAATATGATTTCATTCATATACCAGGACACATCGGCCTATTACAACCACATAAGTCCATTTTACTAACACGATTGTAGTCATAACAGATTGGAAGTAATGTAAAACGATTGTAGTAGGACGCATCGGCCTATGACAACCACATAAGTCCATTTGACTAATACAATTGTAGTAATAGGACCTTCCGTTTATAATCATGGTTGTTATTTAGTAATTGACCGTGAATGAATATGATTTCATTCATATACTAGGACGCATCGGCCTACGACAACCACATAAGTCCATTTGACTAATACGACATAAGTTCATTTAACTAATACGATTGTAGTCATAACAGATTGGGCTTGTAGTAGGACGCATCGGCCTACGACAACCACATAAGTCCATTTGACTAATACGATTGTAGTCATAACAGATTGGGAGTAATGTAATACGATTGTAGTAGGACGCATCGGCCTTCGACAACCACATAAGTCCATTTGACTAATACGATTATAGTAATAGGACCTTCCGTTTATATATCCTGGTTGTTATTTAGTAATTGACCGTGAATGAATATGATTTCATTTATATACTAGGACGTATCGGCCTACGACAACCACATTGATCTATTTGTCTAATACGATTGTAGTCATAACAGATTGGGAGTAATGTAATACGATTGAAGTAGGATGCATCGGCCTACGACAACCACATAAGTCCATTTGACTAATACAATTGTAGTCATAGGAACTTCCGTTTATATATCGTGGTAGTTATTTAGTAATTGACCGTGAATGACTATGATTTCATTCATATACTAGGATGCATCGGCCTACGAAAACCACATAAGTCCATTTGACTAATACGATTGTAGTCATAGGACCTTCCGTTTATATATCGTGGTTGTTATTTTGTAATTGACCATGAATGAATATGATTTCATTCATATACTAGGATGCATCGGCTTACGACAACCACATAAGTCCATTTGACTAATACGATTGTAGTAATAGGACCTTCCATTTATATATCGTGGTGGTTATTTAGTAATTGACTGTGAATGACTATGATTTCATTCATATACTAGGACACATCGGCCTACGAAAACCACATAAGTCCATTTGACTAATACGATTGTAGTCATAGGACCTTCCGTTTATATATCGTGGTTGTTATTTAGTAATTGACCATGAATGAATATGACTTCATTCATATACTAGGACGCATCGGCTTACGACAACCACATAAGTCCATTTGACTAATACGATTGCAGTAATAGGACCTTCCATTTATATATCATGGTTGTTATTTAGTAATTGACCGTGAATGAATATGATTTCATTCATATACTAGGACGCATCGGCAGACAAGCACTTAAATCCATTTGACTAATACGATTGTAGTCGTAGTATCTTTCGTTTATATATCGCTGTTGTTATTTAGTAATTGACAGTGAATGAATATAATTTCATTCATATACTAGGACACATCGGCCAACGACAACCACATACGTCCATACTAATACGACATAAGTCCATTTGACTAATACGATTGTAGTAATAAAAGATTGGGATAAATATAATACGATTGTAGTAGGACGCATCGGCCTACGACAACCACATAAGTGTATTTGACTAATACGATTGTAGTCATAACAGATTGGGCTTGTAGTAGGACGCATCGGCCTAGGACAACCACATAAGTCCATTTGACTAATACGATTGTAGTCATAACAGATTGGGAGTAATGTAATACGATTGTAGTAGGACGCATCGGCCTACGACAACCACATAAGTCCATTTGACTAATACGATTGTAGTAATAGGACCTTCCGTTTATATATCCTGGTTGTTATTTAGTAATTGACCATGAATGAATATGATTTCATTCATATACTAGGACGCATCGGCTTACGACAACCACATAAGTCCATTTGACTAATACGATTGCAGTAATAGGACCTTCCATTTATATATGGTGGTTATTATTTAGTAATTGACCGTGAATGAATATGATTTCATTCATATACTAGGACGCATCGGCAGACAAGCACTTAAGTCCATTTGACTAATACGATTGTAGTAGGATCTTTCGTTTATATATCGCTGTTGTTATTTAGTAATTGACCGTGAATGAATATAATTTCATTCATATACTAGGACGCATTGGCCTACGACAACCACATACGTCCATACTAATACGACATAAGTCCATTTGACAAATACGATTGTAGTCATAAAAGATTGGGATAAATGTAATACGATTGTAGTAGGACGCATCGGCCTACGACAACCACATAAGTCCATTTGACTAATACGATTGTAGTCATAACAGATTGGGCTTGTAGTAGGACGCATCGGCCTACGACAACCACATAAGTCCATTTGACAAATACGATTGTAGTCATAACAGATTGGGAGTAATGTAATACGATTGTAATAGGACGCAGCGGCCTACGACAACCACATAAGTCCATTTGACTAATACGATTGTAGTAATAGGACCTTCCGTTTATATATCGTGGTTGTTATATAGTAATTGACCGTGAATGAATATGATTTCATTCATATACTAGGATGCATCGGAGTACGACAACCATATAAGGTCCATTTGTCTAATACGATTGTAGTCATAACAGATTGGGAGTTATATAATACGATTGTAGTAACGCATCGGCCTACGACAACCACATAAGTCCATTTGACTAATACAATTGTAGTCATAGGAATTTCCGTATATATATCGTGGTTGTTATTTAGTAATTGACCGTGAATGACTGTGATTTTATTCATATACTAGGACGCAACGGCCTACAATAACCACATAAGTCCATTTGACTAATACGATGGTAGTCATAACAGATTGGGAGTAATGTAATACGATTGTAGTAGGACGCATCGGCCTACGACAATCACTTAAGTCCATTTGACTAATACGATTGTAGTAATTCCGTTTATATATCCTATTTGTTATTTAGTAATTGACCGTGAATGAATATGATTTCATTCATATACTAGGACGGATCGGCCTACGACAACCACATAAGTCCATTTGACTAATACGACATAAGTTCATTTAACTAATACGATTGTAGTCATAACAGATTGGGCTTGTAGTAGGACGCATCGACCTACGACAACCACATAAGTCCATTTGACTAATACGATTGAAGTCGTAACAGATTGGGAGTAATGTAATACGATTGTAGTAGGACGCATCGGCCTACGACAACCATATAAATCTATTTGACTAATACGATTGTAGTAATAGAACCTTCCGTTTATGTATCCTGGTTGTTATTTAGTAATTGACCGTGAATGAATATGATTTCATTCATATACTAGGACGCATCGGCCTACGACAACCACATAAGTCCATTTGACTAATACGACATAAGTTCATATAACTAATACGATTGTAGACATAACAGATTGGGCTTGTAGCAGGACGCATCGGCCAACGACAACCACATAAGTCCATTTGACTAATACGATTGTAGTCATAACAGATTGGGAGTAATGTAATACGATTGTAGTAGGACGCATCGGCCAATGACAACCACATTAGTCCATTTGACTAATACGATTGTAGTAATAGTACCTTCCCTTTATATATCGTGGTTATTATATAGTAATTAACCGTGAATGAATATGATTTCATTTATATACTAGGACGCATCGGCCTACGACAACCACATAGATCTATTTGTCTAATACGATTGTAGTCATAACAGATTGGGAGTAATGTAATACAATTGAAGTAGGACGCATCGGCCTACGACAACCACATAAGTCCATTTGACTAATACAATTGTAGTCATAGGAACTTCCGTTTATATATCGTGGTAGTTATTTAGTAATTGACTGTGAATGACTATGATTTCATTCATATACTAGGATGCATCGGCCTACGAAAACCACATAAGTCCATTTGACTAATACGATTGTAGTCATAGGACCTTCCGTTTATATATCGTGGTTGTTATTTTGTAATTGACCATGAATGAATATGATTTCATTCATATACTAGGACGCATCGGCCTACGACAACCACATAAGTCCATTTGACTAATACGATTGTAGTAATAGGACCTTCCATTTATATATCGTGGTTGTTATTTAGTAATTGATCGTGAATGAATATTTTCATTCATATGCTAGGACGCATCGGCCTCCAAGAAGGCCATTTACAAGATCTCAGGCAAAGGAATTGCAAACTAAGGTTGCTGGACTTCAATGGCAAATAAAGACGCTTCTAACTATGGAGGAAGAGCTCATGCCCAAAGGAGAAGAGTTGTCGAAGTTTTACAACTATTTGGTTGCTCAAATTGAAGTCCAAGAGGAGGAAGATTTGGTTACCCAAATCTGCCCATGGAGTCACCAAATGGGCTCAAAATGAGCTTAAATGAGTTCCAGAAAGAGGTGTTACAAGAGCAACCCAATTGGAGTCCAAACAAATGGCCCAAAACTAGTTGTTTAAAGGCCCAAATCTGCCCCAAAGGGTCTTGGCCGCCCCTCACCTACCAAAGACTTTTCTTACACTTTAGCAACCACCTACCTCATTGTAATAATTGTGTTTTCCACTACAACCACCCCACCTAGTTTTTAATATTATTTTTATGCATTTGTACTCCTATAAATAGGGTGTTCTTCTCCTTTTTTTTTTTTTTTTTTTAGCAAAATATACCACTAGGCATTGTACCTAGTGGCTAATATATAAATAAACGAATAAAAATCCCAATCCGGGTCCAAAAGGATACAATTTGTCCTGCTACTACCAGTAGACTGTGAAATAAATCTATGTAAACATAGAATCTAATCGGAAAAAACTAATATCATCTATAACATGAAGTCTAAATGAATATTTCCATGTCCTGCAGAGCTATGATTGACTTCTCCTGCCCATTTCAAGTACCATGTAGCACCACTCAAGCTCTCACCAGGTGCCAAGGTATGCGGAGTATAGGCAATGATCAAGTCGATCCAAGAGTACCACAGTATAGGAATTCACTGCAATGAAAAGCTATTGTCTCAATCACCTTTAGTATATGTTGCCCTTGTACATTGTATACTACTATGTCACCTCCAGAATGAGTGTGGAACCACACTAATACCACTGAAAAATGACATAATAATATCCAATATATTCCAAACACATAAATAAACCATATCTAGCTAATACTATCTCCATTCCCATGCCAAAACAAATGATCCTGCAAATAATGCTCATGATGTTCCTGCATGTATTGCTTTCACAATTGATCTGCTCATCTAGTGAAACCTTTACTGTGCACACTCCCTTCCTGAAAATTATCAAAACACTCTCAGATTGAGCATGAATACATGTTGATACCACTGAGCAGTGATTTAACAACCTCCAGTAAGTTAATGAGCACAGTGCTGACGATGGTTGCCTCTCCATTAGTCTGGTGCTTTTCTTTTGGCAATCCGAACTCTTAAATTAGGAATTTGAGCTTTGTCCATGTTGATCAATGCTTTTCCTTTAGCTGGTAATTCTTGAAATGAATGAAAGTTAACTGTAACTGCAAAAGAAAAAACCAAGTTAGCTAAATAGTCTGCTACTGTGTTTCCCTCCCTTAGTACATGCTGAAATATGACATTGTATGTCCTCTTGAAGTCCTTGATCTTTTTCACATCTGCTGCTATACTCCATGGTACCTCCCATTCATCTTCAATCACTTTTTTCATCACCAACGAGTCAGTTTCCAGGATCAATGGGTGTAACTCCTTCTCCACACAGTATGACAACCCATGTACTATTGCCTTTGCCTCTGCTACTATGTTTGTTGTTTCACCTATCTCCCTTGCACTAGCAAAAATCATATCTCCATTGTGATCCCTCACACAAAAACCAAAAGAGCTAAGGCCTGGATTCCCCCTCGATGCACCATCGGTGTTGCATTTGAACCATCTATCATATGGAGTCTGCCATGTTACTCTTCTTGTCACTATAACTGGCTTGTATTGCTCGAAGAATTTGATCATATCTGGCCACAACATTGGAATCCCAGTGAGCCATGGATATCTTACCTTAGCCAAATAATGCAGTGTCCTATTTACTTCATGAATAACCCTGCTACAAGACACTGAGCCTCCATGTTTCATTGTATTTCTCCTCTTCCATATCTCCCATAGAATAACTGCAGGGACTGCCTGAAACAAAGGTTTCAACTTGGGACAACATTTAGCATTCCACCACTCCCTTATAATTTGATGCACTTGTATCATATTGATCATTAAACCTGCAGCCTGGCTAAATGTACTCCACACTTTTTGTGCAGTATCACTATGCAAGAAAAGATGCTGAAAGAGTCTTCTCTAGGTGAAAGACAACACCAGCATTTAGAAACCACCATATATCCTCCATTTCTCCATATATCATCTGTTGGAACCTTTCCTTTCCAAAATCTCCAGCAAAAGAATGAGATTTTGAAGGGCAGTCCTTTTGTCCATAGCCTTGCATATTCCGAACTAACTGGTTCTCTATGTCTCAGTATTTTCCAAGCACTACTCACTGTAAATTTTCCTGATGTTGAAGGCATCCACCTTGGAGTGTCCCAGTACTCATCAGTAGGCATAAACTGTACTTCTTCTCGGATGTGATTTACAATATCTGCTGGAAAAGTTTGATTCAACAGTGCATCATTCCACTGCCCTTCTTCTCTTAAGTCTGCCACCTCCTGAAGCTCCTCATTGATGTGAAAATCTGAAGGGACTACATGATACAAAGGCCCCAATCCAGTCCAATTTTCATGCCATATATTAGTAGCTCCCCTGTTCATCTCCCAAAATATTTCATGCTCGACTTCATCTCTGGCTTTCAATATTTTTCTCCAAACATGAGAACCATTCTTCCTATATTGAACCACAGTAGGTGCCTCTTTCTTGCAATATTTGTTCCACATGTAGTTGGACCATAGTGATTTTGTTGTCCTGAATCTCCACCATAGCTTTGCAAACATGGCTTTAGACACATCAAAGAGAGATCTGAAACCTACACCACCTTCTTCCTTTGGCAGACATAAGTTCTGCCACTTTGTCCAATGCCTACTTCTTCCTTCTTCCTTGTTACTCCAAAAAAATCTTGCAAATGTCTTATGGAGATGCTCAATGACATTGTTTGGTGGATCTAGGACAGACAAGATGTGAGTTGGCATGCTTTGTAATACACTTGATATCAATGTAGCCTTTCCTCCATATGATAGTAACTTCCCTTTCCATGAGTGCAACTTTGCCTTCACCTTCTGAATCGGATCATTATAGTAGTTCTTCCTCCTCCTTGTGTAAAAGATTGGACATCCTAGGTATGTAAATGGGAATGTGCCTTTAGAGAAACCAGTTATATTAGCTACTGTAGCTTTCAATCCTGCTGCAATATTTGAATGTACATAGTAAGAGCTCTTTGCCTTGTTTATCAACTGTCCTGATGTTTTCTCATATAATGCCAAGACTTCCATAATTTTCTGCAAGGAATAAGGATCAGCTGAGGCAAATATTATAGTGTCATCTGCATAAGCAAGGTGGTTCAATGGATCAGACCACTTTGGCATTCCAAATCCTTTAAACTGCCTGTCTTCAAATAACTTATTCGGTGATCTAGATAGCACCTCTGTTGATAGAACAAACAATGCTGGGGATAGAGGGTCTCCCTGCTTCACCCCTCTTGTCGAGTGAAAGAAACCTGTAGCCTGGCCATTCACCATCACTGAGTACCAATTATTTGATATCAAATTCCACACCATGTGTATAAAACACTCTGCAAATCCCATCTTCCTTAGTAATAAATAGGGTGTTCTTCTCCTTCATAAGACACATTATTATTGGTTGAGTATATCATACTTTGAGAGTTCTTTTGAACCTTTGTTCTTGTGCTTTGAGATTTATCTTTCAACCTTTGCTAGTTCATAGTTCAAGGTAGTAAGATTACATCTCTTTTGTGATATCTTTGATTCCTTTGTGGTATTTTTAGAAGGCGATTAATACTAGTATTAATTGTTGTCTCAAGTTACTCGTAAAGTGGTCAAGATCCGAATCTATTATTTTGATTTGCTTTTTAAGTAAAGGCGTTTGATTTCTTTCATAAATCAAGACGTTGTTACTTTGATCTTGTCAAGGCTATAGAACTTGCGTTCTTGAAAGTTCTCGGAATCCTTTCCTTGAATCTTTCCCATATCCTTTATTTTCGTCTCTTTAATTCTAGTTGTTCAATTCCTGTTGTTATTGCTTCCGCATTTACTTCTCAAATTCTTACTCTAGTTTGGATTCCCAACCTAGTTGTTATCAAGTGGTATTCAGAGCGGTTCTATCAAGATTTCGTTCTTGATAATTCTTGGGATATTTTGAAAACAAAAAAAAAAAAACAAAAAAAAACGAAATCCAATTTAAAACAAGAAGAAATACAATTGCTTGCTCTCCAGGATATATCTTTTGTATCTAAGTGTTCCCAAAAATTAACAAAGGAAACAAGAAGAGGGGATCCTTGATTTTGTTACTCTCTTTATTCTACACATTTATATTCTTTCCTTTTTGTTTGTGTCTTATTTCAACCAAGCCTAAAAGTTCTAGGATTTGGTTCTTTCTTCTTTTAATTGTTCCCAAAAAAAAACAAAAGAAAAATCTGAGTTTTACTACTAAGAACTACATACAAGTTAGGTTTAACTATAAATCTATAAAGTACTTGTTCAAAGGTTATTTCGAGAGAAAAAAAAGAAGCTAATTTGTGTGATACAATTTTTAAAGATGTCACATACAGGTAGTGATAATGAACGAATGGTTCTCCAAGAAGCTGAAATCAAAGCAAGGAATGATTTTACCTTGCAAGCCATGCATCAACAGTTTGAAAGGCTGAATCTCCAACTCCAAGAAATGAGGGATACCATTGCGGATCAAAATGATACAATAGCTGAACTTAGGAGGGATAATAATGTTAGGCCACCTGCTAGAAGAAATGTACCCCATGCTCCTATTGTAAATCAAGCAAACTTTATTGATGATTTTAATGATATTGATTTTGATAGGGTGAGAGGAGATAGGAGGGGACAAAGAGGTAGGATAGAGGATGATAATATAAGTAATATAAAGATGCAGATGCCATCTTTCAAGGGAACAAGGGATCCGGACTTGTATCTTGATTGGGAGAGAAAGGTTGAAGCAATCTTTGACTGTCACAACTACTCTGAAGGTAAGAAGGTTAAACTTGCTGTTGTTGAGTTTTCTGATTATGCTTCTATTTGGTGGAAAAAGCTTAATAGGGATCGACTGCAAGAAGGACAAGCACCAATTGCTACTTGGACTGAGGCTAAAAGGGTGATGAGGAAGAGATTCGTACCATCACACTTTCAAAGAGAGCTACAACTACGTCTTCAAACATTGAAGCAAGGGTCCATGTCAGTAGATGATTACTTTAAGGCTATGGATATAGCTATGATCCAAGCTAATTGTATGGAGGAAGAAGAGGCTACAATGGGTAGGTTTTTAAATGGTTTAAATAAGGAAATAGCTGATGTAGTTGAATTACAACAATATGTAACAATAGATGAGTTAGTTGATTTGTGTATAAAGGTAGAAAATCAAAATAAAAGAAAGCAAACTGGCTCATGGAGATGTCGAACAAGCACCATGCCTAAGAAACCATGGCCAAATCATGAGATGAAGAATTTTTCTCGGCCTCAAGAAGACAAGGGAAAAGGTAAACTGGAGAACAAAGAGGGAGGTAAAACCTTCAACCCTAAACCTTTTACACCTTCTAGTTCTATTCAGTGTCATAAATGTAAAGGAAGGGGACATATGATGCATGAATGTCCAAGTAGAAGAAACATCATTCTAAAAGAAGATGGAGGATATGAGAGTGAAAAGAGTGAGGGAGATGAAGAGGGAGATATGAGTGATGAAGGTGATTTAGAACTACCTAATGATGGAATGGTTGGGGTAGTTAGGAGGATTATGACTATCAATTTAGGAAGCAATAGTGAAGCACAACGAGAGAATATATTCCATACTAGGTGTGGGATAAAAGGAAAAACTTGCTCTATGATCATTGATAGTGGTAGTTGTGCTAATGTGGTTAGTTCATACTTTGTGGAAAAACTGGGACTTGCATGCATGAAACACCCTACTCCCTATAGACTCCAATGGTTAAATGATAGTGGTGAACTAAAGGTAAATAAACAGTGTATGATTTCATTTAACGTTGGTCGATATGAGGATGATATTCTTTGTGACATAGTGCCTATGCAAGCTTGTTTTTTTTTTTTTTTTTTTTTTTTTTTTTTTTTTTTTTTTGCAAAATATACCACTAGGCATTGTACCTAGTGGCTAATATATAAATAAACGAATAAAAATCCCAATCCGGGTCCAAAATGATACAATTTGTCCTGCTACTACCAGTAGACTGTGAAATAAATCTATGTAAACATAGAATCTAATCAGAAAACTAATATCATCTATAACATGAAGTCTAAATGAATATTTCCATGTCCTGCAGCTATGATTGACTTCTCCTGCCCATTTCAAGTACCATGTAGCACCACTCAAGCTCTCACCAGGTGCCAAGGTATGCGGAGTGTAGGCAATGATCAAGTCGATCCAAGAGTACCACAGTATAGGAACAAGAATTGACTTCCCATCCGATAATTCACTGCAATGAAAAGATATTGTCTCAATCACCTTTAGTATATGTTGCCCTTGTACATTGTATACTACTATGTCACCTCCAGAATGAGTGTGGAACCACACTAATACCACTGAAAAATGACATAATAATATCCAATATATTCCAAACACATAAATAAGCCATATCTTGACACTAGTCGATCGTGAGCTCCAAGTATCTGTTGTAGCTTCCATGTTGTATGCCATGATTGTTGATATTCGATGAACTAGTGTAATTGAATCAAACCAAGTGAGCGTGTCCCTTGAGCTATCTAACAGTGACATCTTTGTCATTGCAATGCAGAAAGCCCAGCCAATGATGCTGATGATGATGTTGCCTGTGTGCTTTTCACCTCTTGCCTCGATTTCCTGCAATAACCATAGCACATATATATTGTCTACTACTATATCATCTCCAGACTGAGTATGAAAACATACTAATACCACTGGAAAATGACACAGCAATATCCAACATATTCCAAACATATAAAGCAGCCATAACATAACAGTATGTAATCGCGAATTCCAAATGGTTGTTGTAACTTCCATTTTCATATATGTCCTTGTTCGATGAGACAATGTAGTTCGAGTGCATACCATGCCTAGCAATAGCACAATTGATCTTCCAATGCAACTCATGTCAAAGTGTCCAAAACTGCTCAGAAACCATACCATGTCTGTGAATGATCGTGAGTTCCAAGAAATTGCTATGATTTTTATGGTGTGCTGCAAAACCTTCAAACTTAATCCTTTTCGATGAATCAGTGAAATCAACAGAAGCCTTGATGTTACTGGTAATTAGAATAGCTAATACTATCTCCATTCCCATGCCAAAACAAATGATCCTGCAAATAATGCTCATGATGTTCCTGCATGTATTGCTTTCACAATTGATCTGCTCATCTAGTGAAACCTTTACTGTGCACACTCCCTTCCTGAAAATTATCAAAACACTCTCAGATTGAGCATGAATACATGCTGATACCACTGAGCAGTGATTTAACAACCTCCAGTAAGTTAATGAGCACAGTGCTGACGATGGTTGCCTCTCCATTAGTCTGGTGCTTTTCTTTTGGCAATCCGAACTCTTAAATTAGGAATTTGAGCTTTGTCCATGTTGATCAATGCTTTTCCTTTAGCTGGTAATTCTTGAAATGAATGAAAGTTAACTGTACCTGCAAAAGAAAAAACCAAGTTAGCTAAATAGTCTGCTACTGTGTTTCCCTCCCTTAGTACATGCTGAAATATGACATTGTATGTCCTCTTGAAGTCCTTGATCTTTTTCACATCTGCTGCTATACTCCATGGTACCTCCCATTCATCTTCAATCACTTTTTTCATCACCAACGAGTCAGGTTCCAGGATCAATGGGTGTAACTCCTTCTCCACACAGTATGACAGCCCATGTACTATTGCCTTTGCCTCTGCTACTATGTTTGTTGTTTCACCTATCTCCCTTGCACTAGCAAAAATCATATCTCCATTGTGATCCCTCACACAAAAACCAAAAGAGCTAAGGCCTGGATTCCCCCTCGATGCACCATCGGTGTTGCATTTGAACCATCTATCATATGGAGTCTGCCATGTTACTCTTCTTGTCACTATAACTGGCTTGTATTGCTCGAAGAATTTGATCATATCCGGCCACAACATTGGAATCCCAGTGAGCCATGGATATCTTACCTTAGCCAAATAATGCAGTGTCCTATTTACTTCATGAATAACCCTGCTACAAGACACTGAGCCTCCATGTTTCATTGTATTTCTCCTCTTCCATATCTCCCATAGAATAACTGCAGGGACTGCTTGAAACAAAGGTTTCAACTTGGGACAACATTTAGCATTCCACCACTCCCTTATAATTTGATGCACTTGTATCATGTTGATCATTAAACCTGCAGCCTGGCTAAATGTACTCCACACTTTTTGTGCAGTATCACTGTGCAAGAAAAGATGCTGAAAAGAGTCTTCTCTAGGTGAAAGACAGCACCAGCATTTAGAAACCACCATATATCCTCCATTTCTCCATATATCATCTGTTGGAACCTTTCCTTTCCAAACTCTCCAGCAAAAGAATGAGATTTTGAAGGGCAGTCCTTTTGTCCATAGCCTTGCATATTCCGAACTAACTGGTTCTCTATGTCTCAGTATTTTCCAAGCACTACTCACTGTAAATTTTCCCGATGTTGAAGGCATCCACCTTGGAGTGTCCCAGTACGCATCAGTAGGCATAAACTGTACTTCTTCTCGGATGTGATTTACAATATCTGCTGGAAAAGTTTGATTCAACAGTGCATCATTCCACTGCCCTTCTTCTCTTAAGTCTGCCACCTCCTGAAGCTCCTCATTGATGTGAACATTCGAAGGGACTACATGATACAAAGGCCCCAATCCAGTCCAATTTTCATGCCATATATTAGTAGCTCCCCTGTTCATCTCCCAAAATATTTCATGCTCGACTTCATCTCTGGCTTTCAATATTTTTCTCCAAACATGAGAACCATTCTTCCTATATTGAACCACAGTAGGTGCCTCTTTCTTGCAATATTTGTTCCACATGTAGTTGGACCATAGTGATTTTGTTGTCCTGAATCTCCACCATAGCTTTGCAAACATGGCTTTAGACACATCAAAGAGAGATCTGAAACCTACACCACCTTCTTCCTTTGGCGGACATAAGTTCTGCCACTTTGTCCAGTGCCTACTTCTTCCTTCTTCCTTGTTACTCCAAAAAATCTTGCAAATGTCTTATGGAGATGCTCAATGACATTGTTTGGTGGATCTAGGACAGACAAGATGTGAGTTGGCATGCTTTGTAATACACTTGATATCAATGTAGCCTTTCCTCCATATGACAGTAACTTCCCTTTCCATGAGTGCAACTTTGCCTTCACCTTCTGAATCAGATCATTATAGTAGTTCTTCCTCCTCCTTGTGTAAAAGATTGGACATCCTAGGTATGTAAATGGGAATGTGCCTTTAGAGAAACCAGTTATATTAGCTACCGTAGCTTTATTACTGGGTCGTCCTTGGCAGTATGACAGGAATGTTTTTCATGATGGGAGAAAGAATAGATATTCGCTTGAACTAAATGGAAGGAAATTTACTCTTGCACCTTTATCTCCTTCTCAAGTGTTTGAAGATCAGAAGAGATTAAAGGAAACAATGGGAAAGTCAAGGGGAGGGATAAAAAGTGAGCTTGTGGAAAAAGAAAAGAAAGACAGAGAGGGCAGCAATTTGAGAGAAGAGATAAAAGAGGGTTCAAATAAAAAAATAGACAGTCTTGGTGAGAGGAAAGAGGCTAGGGAAAGAAAAAGAGAGAGTTTCTACATAAAAGCCAAAGAGTGTTTAAATGCAAGAAAAGAGGGGCTGCCCATAATACTACTTACTTACAAAGAGGCTTTGATTAACTCTGAGTTGCTAACTTCTTCTTTGCCAAGTAGTATTTCTTCTCTTTTGCAGGATTTTGAAGATGTCTTTTCAGAAGATATTCCTAGTGGATTGCCACCTTTACGTGGCATTGAGCATCAAATTGATTTTGTACCTGGATCACAAATCCCAAATAGGCCAGCCTATAGGAGTAATCCAGAAGAGACAAAGGAACTTCAAAGGCAAGTTGAGGAGTTGCTTGAGAAAGGCTTTGTGAGAGAGAGCATGAGCCCTTGCTCTGTTCCGGTCCTATTGGTACCCAAAAAGGATGGAACTTGGAGGATGTGCGTGGATTGTAGAGCAATCAACAAGATTACGGTAAAGTATCGCCACCCTATTCCTCGTCTTGATGACATGTTGGATCAATTACATGGATCCAAAATCTTTTCTAAAATTGATCTAAAAAGTGGTTACCATCAGATTCGAATGAATCCAGGAGATGAATGGAAAACCGCTTTTAAGACCAAATATGGGCTTTATGAGTGGTTAGTTATGCCTTTCGGCTTGACTAATGCACCTAGCACTTTCATGAGATTAATGAATCATGTTTTTAAGGATTTTCATGGAAAATTTGTTGTGGTGTACTTCGATGATATCTTGGTCTTTTCTAATACTTTAGAAGAGCATGTAGAACACCTAAGACAAGTTTTTGAAGTTCTTAGAAAGCACTTGTTATTTGCTAATCTTAAAAAGTGTACTTTTTATGTGGATCATGTGATTTTCTTGGGTTTTGTGGTTAGCTCTAAGGGTGTTGAGGTTGATGAAGAGAAAATCAAAGCAATTAAAGAATGGCCTAAACCTAAGAGTGTAACTGAAGTTAGGAGTTTTCATGGACTTGCTAGTTTTTATAGGAGGTTTGTGAGAGACTTTAGCACCATTGCTTCTCCTTTAACTGAAGTTATCAAAAAGGATAGGATTTTTAAATGGGGAAAAGAACAAGATGATGCTTTTAACTTGTTGAAAGAAAAGTTATGTTCGGCTCCGTTATTACAATTGCCTGATTTTTCTAAATCTTTTGAAATTGAATGTGATGCTTCTGGCAAGGGAATAGGTGCTGTTTTGATGCAAGATTCTAAACCTATTGCCTACTTTAGTGAGAAGTTGAATGGAGCCTCATTGAACTATTCAACTTATGACAAAGAGCTTTATGCTTTGGTAAGGGCTTTAGCCACATGGCAACATTACTTGTGGCCAAGGGAGTTTGTCATTAAAAGTGACCATGAATCCTTGAAATACTTGAAAAGTCAAGGTAAGCTTAGTAGAAGGCATGCTAAGTGGGTCGAATTTATTGAAACTTTTCCTTATGTAATTTCTTACAAACAAGGGAAAGAGAATGTTGTTGCTGATTGATAACAACTAGGTCGGGAATCCAAACTAGAGTAAGAATTTGAGAAGTAAATGCGGAAGCAATAACAACAGGAATTGAACAACTAGAATTAAAGAGACGAAAATAAAGGATATGGGAAAGATTCAAGGAAAGAATTCCAAGAACTTTCAAGAACGCAAGTTCTATAGCCTTGACAAGATCAAAGTAACAACGTCTTGATTTATGAAAGAAATCAAACGCCTTTACTTAAAAGCAAATCAAAACAATAGATTCGGATCTTGACCACTTTACGAGTAACTTGAGACAACAATTAATACTAGTATTAATCGCCTTCTAAGAATACCACAAAGGAATCAAAGATATCACAAAAGAGAAGTAATCTTACTACCTTGAACTATGAACTAGTAAAGGTTGAAAGATAAATCTCAAAAGCACAAGTAACAAAGGTTCAAAAGAACTCTCAAAATATGATATACTCACTCAATAATGATCTGCCTTATGAAGCAGAAGAACACACTATTTATAGGAGTACAAAGGCATAAAAATAACATTAAAAACTAGGTGGGGTGGTGGTAGTGGAAAACACAATTATTACAATGAGGTAGGTGGTTGCTAATGTCTAAGAAAAGTCTTTGGTAGGTGAGGGGCGGCCAAGACTCTTTGGGGCAGATTTGGGCCTTAAAACAACTTGTTTTGGGCCATTTGTTTGGACTCCAATTGGGCTGTTCTTGTAACACCTCTTTCTGGACTCTTTTAAGCTCATTTTGAGCCTATTTGGTGACTCCATGGGCAGATTTGTGTAACCAAATCTTCCTCCTCTTGGACTTCAATTTGAGCAACCAAATAGTTGTAAAACTTAGACAACTCTTCTCCTTTGGGCATGATCTCTTCCTCCATAGTTAGAAGCTTCTTTATTTGCCATTGAAGTCCAGCAACCTTAGTTTGCAATTCCTTAGCTAGAGATCTTGTAAATGGCCTTCTTGGAGCTTCCAAAACTCTATCCTTATCAGTGATGCTATCATTCCCCTCTTCTTGAAAAGAATTCGTCCCCGAATTCGATCCTACATCAAACAAAGATAAGTCAGCAACATTGAATGTAGCACTTACTTGAAACTCACCAGGAAGGTCCAACTTGTAAGCATTGTTTCCAATCCTTTCAAGGACTTGAAAGGGGCCATCTCCTCTAGGATGCAACTTTGACTTCCTTTTGGAAGGAAATCTCTCCTTTCTAAAGTGAACCCAAACTAAATCTCCAGGTTTAAAAATAACTTGTTTTCGACCCTTATTCTTTCTCAAGGCGGTTTGCTCATTTTTCTTCTCAATTGCAAGCCTTGTTTGCTCATGAATTTTTTTCATCATCTCAGCCTTCGTCCTACCATCAAGACTAGCAATATCATTAGTAGGTAATGGTAATAAATCAAGTGGAGTAGAGGGATTAAAGCCATAAACAACTTCAAAAGGAGACATACCTGTAGAAGAATGGATTGTTCTATTGTAAGCAAATTCAATCATAGGTAAGTGATCTTCCCATAAAGTTAATTTACCTTTCAAAACAGCCCTCAACATGTTTCCTAAGGTTCTATTAACTACTTCAGTTTGTCCATCAGTTTGTGGGTGACAAGAAGTGGAAAACAACAATTTAGTGCCTAACTTCCCCCAAAATACACGCCAGAAGTGACTCAAAAACTTTGCATCCCTATCACTAACAATAGTTCTAGGTATACCATGCAATTTCACAATCTCTTTTACAAAAAGATTAGCAACATGTGAGGCATCATTAGTCTTTAAACAAGGAATAAAACGAGCCATCTTGGAGAACCTATCTACCACAACAAATATACTATCCTTACCATACCTTGTTCTAGGCAAACCTAACACAAAATCCATAGATATATCAATCCAAGGTGAAGTAGGAACAGGTAATGGCGTGTAAAGACCATGTGGTAACACTTTAGATTTAGCTTGTTTACATTCCAAACACTGTGTGCACATTCTTTCAACATCTTTTCTCATTCCAGGCCAAAAGAAATTTTCAGCAAGTATGTCTAATGTCTTTGGGACCCCAAAGTGTCCCATAAGCCCTCCGCAATGTGCTTCCCTTACAAATACTTCACGTAAAGAGCAATTAGGGATACACAACTTATTTTCCTTAAAGAGAAACCCATCTTGTAGGTTAAACCTATCAAGAGGACCCAACTTACAATCTGCAAAAGTTTTGCCAAAATCAACATCATTAGCATAAAGTTCCTTGATTTGTTCAAAACCCATCAATTTAGAAGTGAGGGTAGAAACTAAGACATACCTCCTTGAAAGGGCATCAGCAACAACATTCTCTTTCCCTTGTTTGTAAGAAATTACATAAGGAAAAGTTTCAATAAATTCAACCCACTTAGCATGCCTTCTACTAAGCTTACCTTGACTTTTCAAGTATTTCAAGGATTCATGGTCAGTTTTAATGACAAACTCCCTTGGCCACAAGTAATGTTGCCATGTGGCTAAAGCCCTTACCAAAGCATAAAGCTCTTTGTCATAAGTTGAATAGTTCAATGTGGCTCCATTCAACTTCTCACTAAAGTAGGCAATAGGTTTAGAATCTTGCATCAAAACAACACCTATTCCCTTGCCATAAGCATCACATTCAATTTCAAAAGATTTAGAAAAATCAGGGCAATTGTAATAACGGAGCATAACATAACTTTTCTTTCAACAAGTTAAAAGCATCATCTTGTTCTTTTCCCCATTTAAAAATCCTATCCTTTTTGATAACTTCAGTTAAAGGAGAAGCAATGGTACTAAAGTCTCTCACAAACCTCCTATAAAAACTAGCAAGTCCATGAAAACTCCTAACTTCAGTTACACTCTTAGGTTTAGGCCATTCTTTAATTGCTTTGGTTTTCTCTTCATCAACCTCAACACCTTTAGAGCTAACCACAAAACCCAAGAAAATCACACGATCCACATAAAAAGTACACTTTTTAAGATTAGCAAATAACAAGTGCTTTCTAAGAACTTCAAAAACTTGTCTTAGGTGTTCTACATGCTCTTCTAAAGTATTAGAAAAGACCAAGATATCATCGAAGTACACCACAACAAATTTTCCATGAAAATCCTTAAAAACATGATTCATTAATCTCATGAAAGTGCTAGGCGCATTAGTCAAGCCGAAAGGCATAACTAACCACTCATAAAGCCCATATTTGGTCTTAAAAGCAGTTTTCCATTCATCTCCTGGATTCATTCGAATCTGATGGTAACCACTTTTTAGATCAATTTTAGAAAAGATTTTGGATCCATGTAATTGATCCAACATGTCATCAAGACGAGGAATAGGGTGGCGATACTTTACCGTAATCTTGTTGATTGCTCTACAATCCACGCACATCCTCCAAGTTCCATCCTTTTTGGGTACCAATAGGACCGGAACAGATCAAGGGCTCATGCTCTCTCTCACAAAGCCTTTCTCAAGCAACTCCTCAACTTGCCTTTGAAGTTCCTTTGTCTCTTCTGGATTACTCCTATAGGCTGGCCTATTTGGGATTTGTGATCCAGGTACAAAATCAATTTGATGCTCAATGCCACGTAAAGGTGGCAATCCACTAGGAATATCTTCTGGAAAGACATCTTCAAAATCCCGCAAAAGAGAAGAAATACTACTTGGCAAAGAAGAAGTTAGTAACTCAGAAGTTAATCAAAGCCTCTTTGTAAGTAAGTAGTATTATGGGCAGCCCCTCTTTTCTTGCATTTAAACACTCTTTGGCTTTTATATAGAAACTCTCTCTTTTTCTTTCCTTAGCCTCTTTCCTCTCACCAAGACTGTCTATTTTTTTATTCGAACCCTCTTTTATCTCTTCTCTCAAATTGCTGCCCTCTCTCTCTTTCTTTTCTTTTTCCTCAAGCTCACTTTTTATCCCTCCCCTTGACTTTCCCATTGTTTCCTTCAATCTCTTCTGATCTTCAAACACTTGAGAAGGAGATAAAGGTGCAAGAGTAAATTTCCTGCCATTTAGTTCAAGCGAATATCTATTCTTTCTCCCATCATGAAAAACATTCCCGTCATACTGCCAAGGACGACCCAGTAATATATGACAAGCTTGCATAGGCACTATGTCACAAAGAATATCATCCTCATATCTACCAACGTTAAATGAAATCATACACTGTTTATTTACCTTTAGTTCACCACTATCATTTAACCATTGGAGTCTATAGGGAGTAGGGTGTTTCATGCATGCAAGTCCCAGCTTTTCCACAAAGTATGAACTAACCACATTAGCACAACTACCACTATCAATGATCATAGAGCAAGTTTTTCCTTTTATCCCACACCTAGTATGGAATATATTCTCTCTTTGTGCTTCACTATTGCTTCCTAAATTGATAGTCATAATCCTCCTAACTACCCCAACCATTCCATCATTAGGTAGTTCTAAATCACCTTCATCACTCATATCTCCCTCTTCATCTCCCTCACTCTTTTCACTCTCATATCCTCCATCTTCTTTTAGAATGATGTTCCTTCTACTTGGACATTCATGCATCATATGTCCCCTTCCTTTACATTTATGACACTGAATAGAACTAGAAGGTGTAAAAGGTTTAGGGTTGAAGGTTTTACCTCCCTCTTTGTTCTCCAGTTTACCTTTTCCCTTGTCTTCTTGAGGCCGAGAAAAATTCTTCATCTCATGATTTGGCCATGGTTTCTTAGGCATGGTGCTTGTTCGACATCTCCATGAGCCAGTTTGCTTTCTTTTATTTTGATTTTCTACCTTTATACACAAATCAACTAACTCATCTATTGTTACATATTGTTGTAATTCAACTACATCAGCTATTTCCTTATTTAAACCATTTAAAAACCTAGCCATTGTAGCCTCTTCTTCCTCCATGCAATTAGCTTGGATCATAGCTATATCCATAGCCTTAAAGTAATCATCTACTGACATGGACCCTTGCTTCAATGTTTGAAGACGTAGTTGTAGCTCTCTTTGAAAGTGTGATGGTACGAATCTCTTCCTCATCACCCTTTTAGCCTCCGTCCAAGTAGCAATTGGTGCTTGTCCTTCTTGCAATCGATCCCTATTAAGCTTTTTCCACCAAATAGAAGCATAATCAGAAAACTCAACAACAGCAAGTTTAACCTTCTTACCTTCAGAGTAGTTGTGACAGTCAAAGATTGCTTCAACCTTTCTCTCCCAATCAAGATACAAGTCCGGATCCCTTGTTCCCTTGAAAGATGGCATCCGCATCTTTATATTACTTATATTATCATCCTCTATCCTACCTCTTTGTCCCCTCCTATCTCCTCTCACCCTATCAAAATCAATATCATTAAAATCATCAATAAAGTTTGCTTGATTTACAATAGGAGCATGGGGTACATTTCTTCTAGCAGGTGGCCTAACATTATTATCCCTCCTAAGTTCAGCTATTGTATCATTTTGATCCGCAATGGTATCCCTCATTTCTTGGAGTTGGAGATTCAGCCTTTCAAACTGTTGATGCATGGCTTGCAAGGTAAAATCATTCCTTGCTTTGATTTCAGCTTCTTGGAGAACCATTCGTTCATTATCACTACCTGTATGTGACATCTTTAAAAATTGTATCACACAAATTAGCTTCTTTTTTTCTCTCGAAATAACCTTTGAACAAGTACTTTATAGATTTATAGTTAAACCTAACTTGTATGTAGTTCTAAGTAGTAAAACTCAGATTTTTCTTTTGTTTTTTTTTTTTTTGGGAACAATTAAAAGAAGAACGAACCAAATCCTAGAACTTTTAGGCTCGGTTGAAATAAGACACGAACAAAAAGGAAAGAATATAAATGTGTAGAATACAGAGAGTAACAAAATCAAGGATCCCCTCTTCTTGTTTCCTTTGTTAATTTTTGGAAACACTTAGATACAAAAGATATATCCTGGAGAGCAAGCAATTGTATTTCTTTTTGTTTTAAATTGGATTTCGTTTTTTTTGTTTTTTTTTTTTTTTTGTTTTCAAAATATCCCAAGAATTATCAAGAACGAAATCTTGATAGAACCGCTCTGAATACCACTTGATAACAACTAGGTCGGGAATCCAAACTAGAGTAAGAATTTGAGAAGTAAATGCGGAAGCAATAACAACAGGAATTGAACAACTAGAATTAAAGAGACGAAAATAAAGGATATGGGAAAGATTCAAGGAAAGAATTCCAAGAACTTTCAAGAACGCAAGTTCTATAGCCTTGACAAGATCAAAGTAACAACGTCTTGATTTATGAAAGAAATCAAACGCCTTTACTTAAAAGCAAATCAAAACAATAGATTCGGATCTTGACCACTTTACGAGTAACTTGAGACAACAATTAATACTAGTATTAATCGCCTTCTAAGAATACCACAAAGGAATCAAAGATATCACAAAAGAGAAGTAATCTTACTACCTTGAACTATGAACTAGTAAAGGTTGAAAGATAAATCTCAAAAGCACAAGTAACAAAGGTTCAAAAGAACTCTCAAAATATGATATACTCACTCAATAATGATCTGCCTTATGAAGCAGAAGAACACACTATTTATAGGAGTACAAAGGCATAAAAATAACATTAAAAACTAGGTGGGGTGGTGGTAGTGGAAAACACAATTATTACAATGAGGTAGGTGGTTGCTAATGTCTAAGAAAAGTCTTTGGTAGGTGAGGGGCGGCCAAGACTCTTTGGGGCAGATTTGGGCCTTAAAACAACTTGTTTTGGGCCATTTGTTTGGACTCCAATTGGGCTGTTCTTGTAACACCTCTTTCTGGACTCTTTTAAGCTCATTTTGAGCCTATTTGGTGACTCCATGGGCAGATTTGTGTAACCAAATCTTCCTCCTCTTGGACTTCAATTTGAGCAACCAAATAGTTGTAAAACTTAGACAACTCTTCTCCTTTGGGCATGATCTCTTCCTCCATAGTTAGAAGCTTCTTTATTTGCCATTGAAGTCCAGCAACCTTAGTTTGCAATTCCTTAGCTAGAGATCTTGTAAATGGCCTTCTTGGAGCTTCCAAAACTCTATCCTTATCAGTGATGCTATCATTCCCCTCTTCTTGAAAAGAATTCGTCCCCGAATTCGATCCTACATCAAACAAAGATAAGTCAGCAACATTGAATGTAGCACTTACTTGAAACTCACCAGGAAGGTCCAACTTGTAAGCATTGTTTCCAATCCTTTCAAGGACTTGAAAGGGGCCATCTCCTCTAGGATGCAACTTTGACTTCCTTTTGGAAGGAAATCTCTCCTTTCTAAAGTGAACCCAAACTAAATCTCCAGGTTTAAAAATAACTTGTTTTCGACCCTTATTCTTTCTCAAGGCGGTTTGCTCATTTTTCTTCTCAATTGCAAGCCTTGTTTGCTCATGAATTTTTTTCATCATCTCAGCCTTCGTCCTACCATCAAGACTAGCAATATCATTAGTAGGTAATGGTAATAAATCAAGTGGAGTAGAGGGATTAAAGCCATAAACAACTTCAAAAGGAGACATACCTGTAGAAGAATGGATTGTTCTATTGTAAGCAAATTCAATCATAGGTAAGTGATCTTCCCATAAAGTTAATTTACCTTTCAAAACAGCCCTCAACATGTTTCCTAAGGTTCTATTAACTACTTCAGTTTGTCCATCAGTTTGTGGGTGACAAGAAGTGGAAAACAACAATTTAGTGCCTAACTTCCCCCAAAATACACGCCGAAGTGACTCAAAAACTTTGCATCCCTATCACTAACAATAGTTCTAGGTATACCATGCAATTTCACAATCTCTTTTACAAAAAGATTAGCAACATGTGAGGCATCATTAGTCTTTAAACAAGGAATAAAACGAGCCATCTTGGAGAACCTATCTACCACAACAAATATACTATCCTTACCATACCTTGTTCTAGGCAAACCTAACACAAAATCCATAGATATATCAATCCAAGGTGAAGTAGGAACAGGTAATGGCGTGTAAAGACCATGTGGTAACACTTTAGATTTAGCTTGTTTACATTCCAAACACTGTGTGCACATTCTTTCAACATCTTTTCTCATTCCAGGCCAAAAGAAATTTTCAGCAAGTATGTCTAATGTCTTTGGGACCCCAAAGTGTCCCATAAGCCCTCCGCAATGTGCTTCCCTTACAAATACTTCACGTAAAGAGCAATTAGGGATACACAACTTATTTTCCTTAAAGAGAAACCCATCTTGTAGGTTAAACCTATCAAGAGGACCCAACTTACAATCTGCAAAAGTTTTGCCAAAATCAACATCATTAGCATAAAGTTCCTTGATTTGTTCAAAACCCATCAATTTAGAAGTGAGGGTAGAAACTAAGACATACCTCCTTGAAAGTGCATCAGCAACAACATTCTCTTTCCCTTGTTTGTAAGAAATTACATAAGGAAAAGTTTCAATAAATTCAACCCACTTAGCATGCCTTCTACTAAGCTTACCTTGACTTTTCAAGTATTTCAAGGATTCATGGTCAGTTTTAATGACAAACTCCCTTGGCCACAAGTAATGTTGCCATGTGGCTAAAGCCCTTACCAAAGCATAAAGCTCTTTGTCATAAGTTGAATAGTTCAATGTGGCTCCATTCAACTTCTCACTAAAGTAGGCAATAGGTTTAGAATCTTGCATCAAAACAGCACCTATTCCCTTGCCAGAAGCATCACATTCAATTTCAAAAGATTTAGAAAAATCAGGCAATTGTAATAACGGAGCAGAACATAACTTTTCTTTCAACAAGTTAAAAGCATCATCTTGTTCTTTTCCCCATTTAAAAATCCTATCCTTTTTGATAACTTCAGTTAAAGGAGAAGCAATGGTACTAAAGTCTCTCACAAACCTCCTATAAAAACTAGCAAGTCCATGAAAACTCCTAACTTCAGTTACACTCTTAGGTTTAGGCCATTCTTTAATTGCTTTGGTTTTCTCTTCATCAACCTCAACACCTTTAGAGCTAACCACAAAACCCAAGAAAATCACACGATCCACATAAAAAGTACACTTTTTAAGATTAGCAAATAACAAGTGCTTTCTAAGAACTTCAAAAACTTGTCTTAGGTGTTCTACATGCTCTTCTAAAGTATTAGAAAAGACCAAGATATCATCGAAGTACACCACAACAAATTTTCCATGAAAATCCTTAAAAACATGATTCATTAATCTCATGAAAGTGCTAGGCGCATTAGTCAAGCCGAAAGGCATAACTAACCACTCATAAAGCCCATATTTGGTCTTAAAAGCAGTTTTCCATTCATCTCCTGGATTCATTCGAATCTGATGGTAACCACTTTTTAGATCAATTTTAGAAAAGATTTTGGATCCATGTAATTGATCCAACATGTCATCAAGACGAGGAATAGGGTGGCGATACTTTACCGTAATCTTGTTGATTGCTCTACAATCCACGCACATCCTCCAAGTTCCATCCTTTTTGGGTACCAATAGGACCGGAACAGAGCAAGGGCTCATGCTCTCTCTCACAAAGCCTTTCTCAAGCAACTCCTCAACTTGCCTTTGAAGTTCCTTTGTCTCTTCTGGATTACTCCTATAGGCTGGCCTATTTGGGATTTGTGATCCAGGTACAAAATCAATTTGATGCTCAATGCCACGTAAAGGTGGCAATCCACTAGGAATATCTTCTGGAAAGACATCTTCAAAATCCTGCAAAAGAGAAGAAATACTACTTGGCAAAGAAGAAGTTAGCAACTCACAGTTAATCAAAGCCTCTTTGTAAGTAAGTAGTATTATGGGCAGCCCCTCTTTTCTTGCATTTAAACACTCTTTGGCTTTTATATAGAAACTCTCTCTTTTCTTTCCTTAGCCTCTTTCCTCTCACCAAGAATTGCAAACTAAGGTTGCTGGACTTCAATGGCAAATAAAGAAGCTTCTAACTATGGAGGAAGAGATCATGCCCAAAGGAGAAGAGTTGTCGAAGTTTTACAACTATTTGGTTGCTCAAATTGAAGTCCAAGAGGAGGAAGATTTGGTTACCCAAATCTGCCCATGGAGTCACCAAATGGGCTCAAAATGAGCTTAAATGAGTTCCAGAAAGAGGTGTTACAAGAGCAACCCAATTGGAGTCCAAACAAATGGCCCAAAACTAGTTGTTTAAAGGCCCAAATCTGCCCCAAAGGGTCTTGGCCGCCCCTCACCTACCAAAGACTTTTCTTACACTTTAGCAACCACCTACCTCATTGTAATAATTGTGTTTTCCACTACAACCACCCCACCTAGTTTTTAATGTTATTTTTATGCATTTGTACTCCTATAAATAGGGTGTTCTTCTCCTTCATAAGACACATTATTATTGGTTGAGTATATCATACTTTGAGAGTTCTTTTGAACCTTTGTTCTTGTGCTTTGAGATTTATCTTTCAACCTTTACTAGTTCATAGTTCAAGGTAGTAAGATTACATCTCTTTTGTGATATCTTTGATTCATTTGTGGTATTCTTAGAAGGCGATTAATACTAGTATTAATTGTTGTCTCAAGTTACTCGTAAAGTGGTCAAGATCCGAATCTATTGTTTTGATTTACTTTTTAAGTAAAGGCGTTTGATTTCTTTCATAAATCAAGACGTTGTTACTTTGATCTTGTCAAGGCTATAGAACTTGCGTTCTTGAAAGTTCTCGGAATCTTTTCCTTGAATCTTTCCCATATCCTTTATTTTCGTCTCTTTAATTCTAGTTTTTCAATTCCTGTTGTTATTGCTTCCGCATTTACTTCTCAAATTCTTACTCTAGTTTGGATTCCCAACCTAGTTGTTATCAGAATGACTATGATTTCATTCATATACTAGGACGCATCGGCCTACGAAAACCACATAAGTCCATTTGACTAATACGATTGTAATCATAGGACCTTTCGTTTATATATCGTGGTTGTTATTTAGTAATTGACCATGAATGAATATGACTTCATTCATATACTAGGACGCATCGGCTTACGACAACCACATAAGTCCATTTGACTAATACGATTGCAGTAATAGGACCTTCCATTTATATATCGTGGTTGTTATTTAGTAATTGACCGTGAATGAATATGATTTCATTCATATACGCATCGGCAGACAAGCACTTAAATCCATTTGACTAATGCGATTGTAGTCGTAGGATCTTTCGTTTATATATCGCTGTTGTTATTTAGTAATTGACCGTGAATGAATATAATTTCATTCATATACTAGGACACATCGGCCTACGACAACCACATACGTCCGATACTAATACGACATAAGTCCATTTGACTAATACGATTGTAGTAATAAAAGATTGGGATAAATGTAATACGATTGTAGTAGGACGCATCGGCCTACGACAACCACATAAGTGTATTTGACTAATACGATTGTAGTCATAACAGATTGGGCTTGTAGTAGGACGCATCGGCCTACGACAACCACATAAGTCCATTTGACTAATACGATTGTAGTCATAACAGATTGGGAGTAATGTAATACGATTGTAGTAGGACGCATCGGCCTACGACAACCACATAAGTCCATTTGACTAATACGATTGTAGTAATAGGACCTTCCGTTTATATATCCTGGTTGTTATTTAGTAATTGACCGTGAATGAATATGATTTCATTCATATACTAGGACGCATCGGCTTACGACAACCACATAAGTCCATTTGACTAATACGATTGCAGTAATAGGACCTTCCATTTATATATCGTGGTTATTATTTAGTAATTGACCGTGAATGAATATGATTTCATTCATATACTAGGACGCATCTGCAGACAAGCACTTAAGTCCATTTGACTAATACGATTGTAGTCGTAGGATCTTTCGTTTATATATCGCTGTTGTTATTTAGTAATTGACCGTGAATGAATATAATTTCATTCATATACTAGGACGCATCGGCCTACGACAACCACATACGTCCATACTAATACGACATAAGTCCATTTGACAAATACGATTGTAGTCATAAAAGATTGGGATAAATGTAATACGATTGTAGTAGGACGCATCGGCCTACGACAACCACATAAGTCCATTTGACTAATACGATTGTAGTCATAACAGATTGGGGGACGCATCGGCCTACGACAACCACATAAGTCCATTTGACAAATACGATTGTAGTCATAACAGATTGGGAGTAATGTAATACGATTGTAATAGGACGCATCGGCCTACGACAACCACATAAGTCCATTTGACTAATACGATTGTAGTAATAGGACCTTCCGTTTATATATCGTGGTTGTTATATAGTAATTGACCGTGAATGAATATGATTTCATTCATATACTAGGATGCATCGGAGTACGACAACCATATAGGTCCATTTGTCTAATACGATTGTAGTCATAACAGATTGGGAGTAATATAATACGATTGTAGTAACGCATCGGCCTACGACAACCACATAAGTCCATTTGACTAATACAATTGTAGTCATAGGAATTTCCGTATATATATCGTGGTTGTTATTTAGTAATTGACCGTGAATGACTGTGATTTTATTCATATACTAGGACGCAACGGCCTACAATAACCACATAAGTCCATTTGACTAATACGATGGTAGTCATAACAGATTGGGAGTAATGTAATACGATTGTAGTAGGACGCATCGGCCTACGACAATCACTTAAGTCCATTTGACTAATACGATTGTAGTAATAGGACCTTCCGTTTATATATCCTATTTGTTATTTAGTAATTGACCGTGAATGAATATGATTTCATTCATATACTAGGACGGATCGGCCTACGACAACCACATAAGTCCATTTGACTAATACGACATAAGTTCATTTAACTAATACGATTGTAGTCATAACAGATTGGGCTTGTAGTAGGACGCATCGGACTACGACAACCACATAAGTCCATTTGACTAATACGATTGAAGTCGTAACAGATTGGGAGTAATGTAATACGATTGTAGTAGGACGCATCGGCCTACGACAACCACATAAATCTATTTGACTAATACGATTGTAGTAATAGAACCTTCCGTTTATATATCCTGGTTGCTATTTAGTAATTGACCGTGAATGAATATGATTTCATTCATATACTAGGACGCATCGGCCTACGACAACCACATAAGTCCATTTGACTAATACGACATAAGTTCATTTAACTAATACGATTGTAGACATAACAGATTGGGCTTGTAGCAGGACGCATCGGCCAACGACAACCACATAAGTCCATTTGACTAATACGATTGTAGTCATAACAGATTGGGAGTAATGTAATACGATTGTAGTAGGACGCATCGGCCTATGACAACCACATTAGTCCATTTGACTAATACGATTGTAGTAATAGTACCTTCCCTTTATATATCGTGGTTATTATATAGTAATTAACCGTGAATGAATATGATTTCATTTATATACTAGGACGCATCGGCCTACGACAACCACATAGATCTATTTGTCTAATACGATTGTAGTCATAACAGATTGGGAGTAATGTAATACAATTGAAGTAGGACGCATCGGCCTACGACAACCACATAAGTCCATTTGACTAATACAATTGTAGTCATAGGAACTTCCGTTTATATATCGTGGTAGTTATTTAGTAATTGACTCGTGAATGACTATGATTTCATTCATATACTAGGATGCATCGGCCTACGAAAACCACATAAGTCCATTTGACTAATACGATTGTAGTCATAGGACCTTCCGTTTATATATCGTGGTTGTTATTTTGTAATTGACCATGAATGAATATGATTTCATTCATATACTAGGACGCATCGGCTTACGACAACCACATAAGTCCATTTGACTAATACGATTGTAGTAATAGGACCTTCCATTTATATATCGTGGTTGTTATTTAGTAATTGACCGTGAATGAATATGATTTCATTCATATACGCATCGGCAGACAAGCACTTAAATCCATTTGACTAATGCGATTGTAGTCGTAGGATCTTTCGTTTATATATCGCTGTTGTTATTTAGTAATTGACCGTGAATGAATATAATTTCATTCATATACTAGGACACATCGGCCTACGACAACCACATACGTCCGATACTAATACGACATAAGTCCATTTGACTAATACGATTGTAGTAATAAAAGATTGGGATAAATGTAATACGATTGTAGTAGGACGCATCGGCCTACGACAACCACATAAGTGTATTTGACTAATACGATTGTAGTCATAACAGATTGGGCTTGTAGTAGGACGCATCGGCCTACGACAACCACATAAGTCCATTTGACTAATACGATTGTAGTCATAACAGATTGGGAGTAATGTAATACGATTGTAGTAGGACGCATCGGCCTACGACAACCACATAAGTCCATTTGACTAATACGATTGTAGTAATAGGACCTTCCGTTTATATATCCTGGTTGTTATTTAGTAATTGACCGTGAATGAATATGATTTCATTCATATACTAGGACGCATCGGCTTACGACAACCACATAAGTCCATTTGACTAATACGATTGCAGTAATAGGACCTTCCATTTATATATCGTGGTTATTATTTAGTAATTGACCGTGAATGAATATGATTTCATTCATATACTAGGACGCATCTGCAGACAAGCACTTAAGTCCATTTGACTAATACGATTGTAGTCGTAGGATCTTTCGTTTATATATCGCTGTTGTTATTTAGTAATTGACCGTGAATGAATATAATTTCATTCATATACTAGGACGCATCGGCCTACGACAACCACATACGTCCATACTAATACGACATAAGTCCATTTGACAAATACGATTGTAGTCATAAAAGATTGGGATAAATGTAATACGATTGTAGTAGGACGCATCGGCCTACGACAACCACATAAGTCCATTTGACTAATACGATTGTAGTCATAACAGATTGGGGGACGCATCGGCCTACGACAACCACATAAGTCCATTTGACAAATACGATTGTAGTCATAACAGATTGGGAGTAATGTAATACGATTGTAATAGGACGCATCGGCCTACGACAACCACATAAGTCCATTTGACTAATACGATTGTAGTAATAGGACCTTCCGTTTATATATCATGGTTGTTATATAGTAATTGACCGTGAATGAATATGATTTCATTCATATACTAGGATGCATCGGAGTACGACAACCATATAGGTCCATTTGTCTAATACGATTGTAGTCATAACAGATTGGGAGTAATATAATACGATTGTAGTAACGCATCGGCCTACGACAACCACATAAGTCCATTTGACTAATACAATTGTAGTCATAGGAATTTCCGTATATATATCGTGGTTGTTATTTAGTAATTGACCGTGAATGACTGTGATTTTATTCATATACTAGGACGCAACGGCCTACAATAACCACATAAGTCCATTTGACTAATACGATGGTAGTCATAACAGATTGGGAGTAATGTAATACGATTGTAGTAGGACGCATCGGCCTACGACAATCACTTAAGTCCATTTGACTAATACGATTGTAGTAATAGGACCTTCCGTTTATATATCCTATTTGTTATTTAGTAATTGACCGTGAATGAATATGATTTCATTCATATACTAGGACGGATCGGCCTACGACAACCACATAAGTCCATTTGACTAATACGACATAAGTTCATTTAACTAATACGATTGTAGTCATAACAGATTGGGCTTGTAGTAGGACGCATCGGACTACGACAACCACATAAGTCCATTTGACTAATACGATTGAAGTCGTAACAGATTGGGAGTAATGTAATACGATTGTAGTAGGACGCATCGGCCTACGACAACCACATAAATCTATTTGACTAATACGATTGTAGTAATAGAACCTTCCGTTTATATATCCTGGTTGTTATTTAGTAATTGACCGTGAATGAATATGATTTCATTCATATACTAGGACGCATCGGCCTACGACAACCACATAAGTCCATTTGACTAATACGACATAAGTTCATTTAACTAATACGATTGTAGACATAACAGATTGGGCTTGTAGCAGGACGCATCGGCCAACGACAACCACATAAGTCCATTTGACTAATACGATTGTAGTCATAACAGATTGGGAGTAATGTAATACGATTGTAGTAGGACGCATCGGCCTATGACAACCACATTAGTCCATTTGACTAATACGATTGTAGTAATAGTACCTTCCCTTTATATATCGTGGTTATTATATAGTAATTAACCGTGAATGAATATGATTTCATTTATATACTAGGACGCATCGGCCTACGACAACCACATAGATCTATTTGTCTAATACGATTGTAGTCATAACAGATTGGGAGTAATGTAATACAATTGAAGTAGGACGCATCGGCCTACGACAACCACATAAGTCCATTTGACTAATACAATTGTAGTCATAGGAACTTCCGTTTATATATCGTGGTAGTTATTTAGTAATTGACTCGTGAATGACTATGATTTCATTCATATACTAGGATGCATCGGCCTACGAAAACCACATAAGTCCATTTGACTAATACGATTGTAGTCATAGGACCTTCCGTTTATATATCGTGGTTGTTATTTTGTAATTGACCATGAATGAATATGATTTCATTCATATACTAGGACGCATCGGCTTACGACAACCACATAAGTCCATTTGACTAATACGATTGTAGTAATAGGACCTTCCATTTATATATCGTGGTTGTTATTTAGTAATTGACTGTGAATGACTATGATTTCATTCATATACTAGGACGCATCGGCCTACGAAAACCACATAAGTCCATTTGACTAATACGATTGTAATCATAGGACCTTTCGTTTATATATCGTGGTTGTTATTTAGTAATTGACCATGAATGAATATGACTTCATTCATATACTAGGACGCATCGGCTTACGACAACCACATAAGTCCATTTGACTAATACGATTGCAGTAATAGGACCTTCCATTTATATATCGTGGTTGTTATTTAGTAAGTGACCGTGAATGAATATGATTTCATTCATATACTAGGACGTATCGGCAGACAAGCACTTAAATCCATTTGACTAATGCGATTGTAGTCGTAGGATCTTTCATTTATATATCGCTGTTGTTATTTAGTAATTGACCGTGAATGAATATAATTTCATTCATATACTAGGACACATCGGCCTCGACAACCACATACGTCCATACTAATACGACATAAGTCCATTTGACTAATACGATTGTAGTAATAAAAGATTGGGATAAATGTAATACGATTGTAGTAGGACGCATCGGCCTACGACAACCACATAAGTGTATTTGACTAATACGATTGTAGTCATAACAGATTGGGCTTGTAGTAGGACGCATCGGCCTACGACAACCACATAAGTCCATTTGACTAATACGATTGTAGTCATAACAGATTGGGAGTAATGTAATACGATTGTAGTAGGACGCATCGGCCTACGACAACCACATAAGTCCATTTGACTAATACGATTGTAGTAATAGGACCTTCCGTTTATATATCCTGGTTGTTATTTAGTAATTGACCATGAATGAATATTATTTCATTCATATACTAGGACGCATCGGCTTACGACAACCACATAAGTCCATTTGACTAATACGATTGCAGTAATAGGACCTTCCATTTATATATCGTGGTTATTATTTAGTAATTGACCGTGAATGAATATGATTTCATTCATATACTAGGACGCATCGGCAGACAAGCACTTAAGTCCATTTGACTAATACGATTGTAGTCGTAGGATCTTTCGTTTATATATCGGTGTTGTTATTTAGTAATTGACCGTGAATGAATATAATTTCATTCATATACTAGGACGCATCGGCCTACGACAACCACATACGTCCATACTAATACGACATAAGTCCATTTGACAAATACGATTGTAGTCATAAAAGATTGGGATAAATGTAATACGATTGTAGTAGGACGCATCGGCCTACGACAACCACATAAGTCCATTTGACTAATACGATTGTAGTCATAACAGATTGGGCTTGTAGTAGGACGCATCGGCCTACGACAACCACATAAGTCCATTTGACAAATACGATTGTAGTCATAACAGATTGGGAGTAATGTAATACGATTGTAATAGGACGCATCGGCCTACGACAACCACATAAGTCCATTTGACTAATACGATTGTAGTAATAGGACCTTCCGTTTATATATCGTGGTTGTTATATAGTAATTGACCGTGAATGAATATGATTTCATTCATATACTAGGATGCATCGGAGTACGACAACCATATAGGTCCATTTGTCTAATACGATTGTAGTCATAACAGATTGGGAGTAATATAATACGATTGTAGTAACGCATCGGCCTACGACAACCACATAAGTCCATTTGACTAATACAATTGTAGTCATAGGAATTTCCGTATATATATCGTGGTTGTTATTTAGTAATTGACCGTGAATGACTGTGATTTTATTCATATACTAGGACGCAACGGCCTACAATAACCACATAAGTCCATTTGACTAATACGATGGTAGTCATAACAGATTGGGAGTAATGTAATACGATTGTAGTAGGACGCATCAGCCTACGACAATCACTTAAGTCCATTTGACTAATACGATTGTAGTAATAGGACCTTCCGTTTATATATCCTATTTGTTATTTAGTAATTGACCGTGAATGAATAAGATTTCATTCATATAAGTCCATTTGACTAATACGACATAAGTTCATTTAACTAATACGATTGTAGTCATAACAGATTGGGCTTGTAGTAGGACGCATCGGCCTACGACAACCACATAAGTCCATTTGACTAATACGATTGAAGTCATAACAGATTGGGAGTAATGTAATACGATTGTAGTAGGACGCATCGGCCTACGACAACCACATAAGTCTATTTGACTAATACGATTGTAGTAATAGAACCTTCCCTTTATATATCGTGGTTATTATATAGTAATTAACCGTGAATGAATATGATTTTATTCATATACTAGGACACATCGGCCTATTACAACTATATAAGTCCATTTTACTAACACGATTGTAGTCATAACAGATTGGAAGTAATGTAAAATGATTGTAGTAGGACGCATCGGCCTATGACAACCACATAAGTCCATTTGACTAATACAATTGTAGTAATAGGACCTTCCGTTTATATATCGTGGTTGTTATATAATAATTGACCGTGAATGAATATGATTTCATTCATATACTAGGATGCATCGGAGTACGACAACCACATAGGTCCATTTGTCTAATACGATTGTAGTCATAACAGATTGGGAGTAATATAATACGATTGTAGTAACGCATCGGCCTACGACAACCACATATATCCATTTGACTAATACAATTGTAGTCATAGGAATTTCCGCATATATATCGTGGTTCTTATTTTGTAATTGACCGTGAATGACTGTGATTTTATTCATACACTAGGACGCAACGGCCTACAATAACCACATAAGTCCATTTGACTAATAGGATTGTAGTCATAACAGATTGGAAGTAATGTAAAACGATTGTAGTAGGACGCATCGGCCTATGACAACCACTTAAGTCCATTTGACTAATACAATTGTAGTAATAGGACCTTCCGTTTATATATCGTGGTTGTTATATAATAATTGACCGTGAATGAATATGATTTCATTCATATACTAGGATGCATCGGAGTACGACAACCACATAGGTCCATTTGTCTAATACGATTGTTGTCATAACAGATTGGGAGTAATATAATACGATTGTAGTAACGCATCGGCCTACGACAACCACATATATCCATTTGACTAATACAATTGTAGTCATAGGAATTTCCGCATATATATCGTGGTTCTTATTTTGTAATTGACCGTGAATGACAGTGATTTTATTCATACACTAGGACGCAACGGCCTACAATAACCACATAAGTCCATTTGACTAATAGGATTGTAGTCATAACAGATTGGGAGTAATGTAATACGATTGTAGTAGGATGCATCGGCCTACGACAACCACATAAGTCCATTTGACTAATACGATTGTAGTAATAGGACCTTCCGTTTATATATCCTGGTTGTTATTTAGTAATTGACCGTGAATGAATATGATTTCATTCATATACTAGGACGCATCGGCCTACGACAACCATATAAGTCCATTTGACTAATACGACATAAGTTCATTTAACTAATACGATTGTAGTCATAACATATTGGGCTTGTAGTAGGACGCATCGGCCTACGACAACCACATAAGTCCATTTGACTAATACGGTTGAAGTCATAACAGATTGGGAGTAATGTAATACAATTGTAGTAGGATGCATCGGCCTACGACAACCACATAAGTTTATTCGACTAATACGATTGTAGTAATAGGACCTTCCGTTTATATATCCTGGTTGTTATTTAGTAATTGACCGTGAATGAATATGATTTCATTCACATACTAGGACGATTCGGCCTACGACAACCACATAAGTCCATTTGACTAATACGACATAAGTTCATTTAACTAAAACGATTGTAGTCATAACAGATTGGGCTTGTAGTAGGACGAATCGGCCAACGACAACCACATAAGTCTATTTGACTAATACGATTGTAGTCATAACAGATTGGGAGTAATGTAATACGATTGTAGTAGGACGCATCGGCCTATGACAACCACATAAGTCCATTTGACTAATACGATTGTAATAATAGTTCCTTACCTTTATATATCGCGGTTATTATATAGTAATTAACCGTGAATGAATATGATTTCATTCATATACTAGGACGCATCGGCCTACGACAACCGCATAGATCTATTTGTCCAATACGATTGTAGTCATAACAAATTGGGAGTAATGTAATATGATTGTAGTAGGACGCATCGGCCTACGAAAACCACATAAGTCCATTTGACTAATACAATTGTAGTCATAGGAACTTCCGTTTATATATCGTGGTAGTTATTTAGTAATTGATCGTGAATGACTATGATTTCATTCATATATTAGGACGCATCGGCCTACGAAAACCACATAAGTCCATTTGACTAATACAATTGTAGTCATAGGACCTTCCGTTTATATATCGTGGTTGTTATTTAGTAATTGACCATGAATGAATATGATTTCATTCATATACTAGGACGCATCGGCTTATGACAACCACATAAGTCCATTTGACTAATACGATTGCAGTAATAGGACCTTCCATTTATATATCGTGGTTATTATTTAGTAATTGACCGTGAATGAATATGATTTCATTCATATACTAGGACGCATCGGCAGACAAGCACTTAAGTCCATTTGACTAATACGATTGTAGTCGTAGGATCTTTCGTTTATATATCGCTGTTGTTATTTAGTAATTGACCGTGAATGAATATAATTTCATTCATATACTAGGACGCATCGGCCTACGACAACCACATACGTCCATACTAATACGACATAAGTCCATTTGACAAATACGATTGTAGTCATAAAAGATTGGGATAAATGTAATACGATTGTAGTAGGACGCATCGGCCTACGACAACCACATAAGTCCATTTGACTAATACGATTGTAGTCATAACAGATTGGGAGTAATGTAATACGATTGTAGTAGGACGTATCGGCCTACGACAACCACATAAGTCCATTTGACTAATACGATTGTAGTAATAGGACCTTCTGTTTATATATCCTGGTTGTTATTTAGTAATTGACTGTGAATCAATATGATTTCATTCATATACTAGGACGCATCGGCCTACGACAACCACATAAGTCCATTTGACTAATACGACATAAGTTCATTTAACTAATACGATTGTAGTCATAACAGATTGGGCTTTTAGTAGGACGCATCGGCCTACGACAACCACATAAGTCCATTTGACTAATACGATTGTAGTCATAACAGATTGGGAGTAACGTAATTCGATTGTAGTAGGACGCATCAGCCTATGACAACCACATAAGTCCATTTGACTAATACGATTGTAGTAAAAGTACCTTCCCTTTATATATCGCTGTTATTATATAGTAATTAACCGTGAATGAATATGATTTCATTCATATACTAGGACGCATCGGCCTACGACAACCACATAGATCTATTTGTCTAATACGATTGTAGTCATAACAGATTGGGAGTAATGTAATACGATTGTTGTAGGACGCATCGGCCTACGACAACCACATAAGTCCATTTGACTAATACAATTGTAGTCATAGGAACTTCCGTATATATGTCGTGGTAGTTATTTAGTAATTGACCGTGAATGACTATGATTTCATTCATATACTAGGACGCATCGGCCTACGAAAACCACATAAGTCCATTGACTAATACGATTATAGTCATAGGAACTTCCGTTTATATATCGTTGTTGTTATTTAGTAATTGACCATGAATGAATATGATTTCATTCATATACTAGGACGCATCGGATTATGACAACCACATAAGTCCATTTGACTAATACGATTGTAGTAATAGGACCTTCCATTTATATATCGTGGTTGTTATTTAGTAATTGACCGTGAATGACTATGATTTCATTCATATACTTGGACGCATCGGCAGACAAGCACTTAAGTCCATTTGACTAATACGATTGTAGTCCTATCTTTCGTTTATATATCGCTGTTGTTATTTAGTAATTGACCGTGAATGAATATAATTTCATTCATATACTAGGACGCATCGGCCTACGACAACCACATACGTCCATTTGACTAATACGACATAAGTCCATTTGACTAATACGATTGTAGTCATAAAAGATTGGGATAAATGTAATACAATTGAAGTAGGACGCATCGGCCTACGACAACCACATAAGTCCATTTGACTAATACGATTGTAGTCATAACAGATTGGGCTTGTAGTAGGACGCATCGGCCTACGGCAACCACATAAGTCTATTTGACTAATGCGATTGCAGTCATAACAGATTAGGAGTAATGTAATACGATTGTAGTAGGACGCATCGGCCAACGACAACCACATAAGTCCATTTGACTTGTACGATTGTAGTAATAGGACCTTCCGTTTATATATCCTGGTTGTTATTTAGTAATTGACCGTGAATGAATATGATTTCATTCATATACTAGGACGCATCGGCGTACGACAACCACATAAGTCCATTTGACTAATACGACATATGTTCATTTAACTAATACGATTGTAGTCATAACAGATCGGGCTTGTAGTAGGACGCATCGGCCTACGACAACCACATAAGTCCATTTTACTAACACGATTGTAGTCATAACAGATTGGGAGTAATGTAAAACGATTGTAGTAGGACGCATCGGCCTATGACAACCACATAAGTCCATTTGACTAATACAATTGTAGTAATAGGACCTTCCGTTTAAATATCGTGGTTGGTATATAGTAATTGACCGTGAATGAATATGATTTCATTCATATACTAGGATGCATCGGATTACGACAACCACATAGGTCCATTTGTCTAATACGATTGTAGTCAAAACAGATTGGGAGTAATGTAATACGATTGTAGTAGGACGCATCGGCCTACGACAACCACATAAGTCCATTTGACTAATACAATTGTAGTCATAGGAATTTTCGTATATATATCGTGGTTGTTATTTTGTAATTGACCGTGAATGAATGTGATTTTATTCATATACTAGGACGCATCGGCCTACAATAACCACATAAGTCTATTTGACTAATACGATTGTAGTCATAACAGATTGGGAGTAATGTAATACGATTGTAGTAGGACGCATCGGCCTACGACAACCACATAAGTCCATTTGACTAATACGATTGTAGTAATAGGACCTTCCGTTTATATATCCTGGTTGTTATTTAGTAATTGACCGTGAATGAATATGATTTCATTCATATATTAGGATGCATCAGCCTACGACAACCACATAAGTCCATTTGACTAATACGACATAAGTTCATTTAACTAATACGTTTGTAGTCATAACAGATTGGGCTTGTAGTGGGACGTACCGGCCTACGACAACCACATAAGTCCATTTGACTAATACGATTGTAGTCTTAACAGATTGGGAGTAATGTAATACGATTGTAGTAGGACGCATCGGCCTACGACAACCACATAAGTCCATTTGACTAATACGACTGTAGTAATAGGACCTTCTGTTTATATATCCTGGTTGTTATTTAGTAATTGACCGTGAATGAATATGATTTCTTTCATATACTAGGACGCATCGGCCTACGACAACCACATAAGTCCATTTGACTAATACGACATAAGTTCATTTAACTAATACGATTGTAGTCATAACAGATTGGGCTTGTAGTAGGACGCATCGGCCTACGAAAACCACATAAGTCCATTTGACTAATACGATTGTAGTCATAACAGATTGGGAGTAATGTAATACGATTGTAGTAGGACGCATCGGCCTATGACAACCACATAAGTCCATTTGACTAATACGATTGTAGTAATAGTACCTTCCCTTTATATATCGTGGTTATTATATAATAATTAACCGTGAATGAATATGATTTAATTCATATAATAGGACGCATCGGCCTACGACAACCACATAGATCTATTTGTCTAATACGATTGTAGTCATAATAGATTGGGAGTAATGTAATACGATTGTAGTAGGACGCATCGGCCTACGACAACCACATAAGTCCATTTGACTAATACAATTGTAGTCATAGGAACTTCCGTTTATATGTCGTGGTAGTTATTTAGTAATTGACCGTGAAAGACTATGATTTCATTCATATACTAGGACGCATCGGCCTACAAAAACCACATAAGTCCATTTGACTAATACGATTATAGTCATAGGACCTTCCGTTTATATATCGTGGTTGTTATTTAGTAATTGACCATGAATGAATATGATTTCATTCATATACTAGGACGCATCGGCTTATGACAACCACATAAGTCCATTTGACTAATACGATTGTAGTAATAGGACCTACCATTTATATATCGTGGTTGTTATTTAGTAATTGACCGTGAATGACTATGATTTCATTCATATACTTGGACGCATCGGCAGACAAGAACTTAAGTCCATTTGACTAATACGATTGTAGTCGTAGGATCTTTCGTTTATATATCGCTGTTGTTATTTAGTAATTGACCGTGAATGAATATAATTTCATTCATATACTAGGACGCATCGGCCTACGACAACCACATACGTCCATTTGACTAATACGACATAACTCCATTTGACTAATACGATTGTAGTCATAAAAGATTGGGATAAATGTAATACGATTGTAGTAGGACGAATCGGCCTACGACAACCACATAAGTCCATTTGACTAATACGATTGTAGTCATAACAGATTGGGCTTGTAGTAGGACGCATCGGCCTACGACAACCACATAAGTCCATTTGACTTATACGATTGCCGTCATAACAGATTGGGAGTAATGTAATACGATTGTAGTAGGACGCATCGGCCTACGACAACCACATAAGTCCATTTGACTTGTACGATTGTAGTAATAGGACCTTCCGTTTATATATCCTGGTTATTATTTAGTAATTGACCGTGAATGAATATGATTTCATTCATATACTAGGACGCATCGGCCTACGACAACCACATAAGTCCATTTGACTAATACGACATAAGTTCATTTAACTAATACGATTGTAGTCATAACAGATTGGGCTTGTAGTAGGACGCATCGGCCTACAACAACCACATAAGTCCATTTGACTAATACGATTGTAGTCATAACCGATTGAGAGTAATGTAATACGATTGTAGTAGGACGCATCGGCCACATAAGTCCATTTGCCTAATACGATTGTAGTAATAGTACCTTCCGTTTATATATCGTGGTTATTATATAGTAATTAACCGTGAATGAATATGATTTCATTCAAATACTAGGACACATCGGCCTATTACAACCACATAAGTCCATTTTACTAACACGATTGTAGTCATAACAGATTGGGAGTAATGTAAAACGATTGTAGTAGGACGCATCGGCCTATGACAACCACATAAGTCCATTTGACTAATACAATTGTAGTAATAGGACCTTCCGTTTATATATCCTGGTTGTTATACAGTAATTGACCGTGAATGAATATGATTTCATTCATATACTAGGATGTATCGGATTACGACAACCACATAGGTCCATTTGTCTAATACGATTGTAGTCATAACTGATTGGGAGTAATGTAATACGATTGTAGTAGGACGCATCGGCCTACGACAACCACATAAGTCCATTTGACTAATACAATTGTAGTCATAGGAATTTTCGTATATATATCGTGGTTGTTATTTAGTAATTGACCGTGAATGACTGTGATTTTATTCATATACTAGGACGCATCGGCCTACAATAACTACATAAGTCCATTTGACTAATACGATTGTAGTCATAATAGATTGGGAGTAATGTAATACGATTGTAGTATGACGCATCGGCCTACGACAACCACATAAGTCCATTTGACTAATACGATTGTAGTAATAGGACCTTCCGTTTATATATCCTGGTTGTTATTTAGTAATTGACCGTGAATGAATATGATTTCATTCATATACTAGGACGCATCAGCGTACGACAACCACATAAGTCCATTTGACTAATACGACATAAGTTCATTTAACTAATACGATTGTAGTCATAACAGATTGGGCTTGTAGTAGGACGTATCGGCCTATGACAACCACATAAGTCCATTTGACTAATACGATTGTAGTCATAACAGATTGGGAGTAATGTAATACGATTGTAGTATGACGTATCGGCCTACGACAACCACATAAGTCCATTTGACTAATACGATTGTAGTAATAGGACCTTCTGTTTATATATCCTGGTTGTTATTTAGTAATTGACTGTGAATGAATATGATTTCATTCATATACTAGGACGCATCGGCCTACGACAACCACATAAGTCCATTTGACTAATACGACATAAG
>JASVEL010013441.1:0-234987 GCA_032618575.1 Nicotiana noctiflora | reverse complement strand
ACGACCTATCAAAAAAGCAGGTACCATCAGTGCTGCTGAAAAACTTTGGCGAAACATTAACTGGAGGGGCCTTAACATGGTACTCCCAGTTGATTGCCAAGGCAATACTAACGTTTCAAGAAATGGCGGATAAGTTTGTCACCGCCCATGCGGGTGCAAAAAAGGCAGAAGCAAGGGTCAATGATATCTTTGCTGTCAAAAAAACCATAGGCGAAGGGCTCAGGGACTTCCTCACCAGATTCAACAGGGTGAGAATGTGCATGCCGAATGTATCGGAAGGAATGGCAGTCTCCGCCTTCAAGAACGGACTAAGTAGACATGGTTCAAGAGCAACTAAGAAGCTGCTGAACCGCCTCATGAAGTATTCCCCTACGACATGGGAGGAAATCCATAACACATATTCCGCCGAAGTACAAGCGGACGAGGGCGATCTCAATGGGCCAACCCAACGGCTGACAACGATACACTCAGAAGCAAGGAAAGAACGACGCCATGAGGGACGTCGAGAACACCTCTCGTGCTCCAACATAGAACGACATCAACCATACACCAGATCCTCCCATCCACCGCCCAGACACATAGACACATTACAACGACATATTGCCCCACTCTGAAATGAAAGAGGTATGCCCCCTTATTATCATCAAATAACTTTTGCGTGTATCATTCAAAAATAGTGTATGCACTAAAGAAACTAGGCACCAAGGTGCAATGGCATCAGAAGATGAAGTCAGACCCCGCCATAAGAAAATCACACATTTTGTGCAGGTTCCATCAGAAACGGGGAAATAGGACCAAGACTGCATAGATCTACGGCAAGAGGTGGTTAGGATGCTGAACCAAGGATACCTGAATGAACTACTCAGCAACAAAGGAAAAATCAACTTTGCACACGGGCAAGAGTAGTCCCGTGAGCCACCAAAGCCGCCTTCCTGTCACGACCCTAGTTCACCAATTGTGAACCTGTCGTGATGGCACCCAGTCCCCACGACTAGGTAAGCCTAACACGTTGCGGAATCCATAAGTTTTAATTACTTAAATAAGAAACAGCGGAAAATAACATAAAAGATATGTAATCCGTGCCACTTGGCACATACATCCGTCACACAATAAATAAACACTACCAAGATCCGGAACCCCACGGTAACACAGACTAAAAGAGAAATACAACCGTGGCTCTATGTGTAAAGAGTATCTAACAACGAAATGAAGAAAAATGTCAACTAGTAATACTAGAATAGAAGGGAAGCCTCCGGATCTGCGGACGTAGCGGATCATACCTCGAAGTCTCCCAGAAAGCTGCGGAATCACCTAGTACGAGCCTGCTCTAATGTACCTGGATCTGCATAACAAAAGTGTGCAGAAGAGTAGCATGAGTACACCACGGCGGTACTCAGTAAGTGCCAAGCCTAACCTCGATGGAGTAGTGACGAGGAAGGTCGGGGCCCTACTGAGAAACAATAATAATATGATGATAACAAAATAAACAGTTTAACAGATAATAACAATAATTTCCGAAATAACAACATTACGATGTTTACTGCAACTGTCTACAATTAAGCTAACAACAAATAACCAACTCAAATAAACAAATCCAGGATCTGTGGGAATTGAACCCACGGTCCCATTCTCGGTACCTCTGGATCTCCGGGAATCGAACCCGCAGCCCATGTCTCAATAATATCTCAATAACTCGGGATCTCGGGAATCGAACCCGCGGTCCTCACCAATAACTCGAGATCTCGGGAATCGAACCCGTAGTCCCTACCAATAACTCGGGATCTCGGGAATCGAACCCGTAGTCCCACCGATAACTCGGGATCTCGGGAATCGAACCCGTAGTCCCTACCGATAACTCGGGATCTCGGGAATCGAACCCGTAGTCCCCACCAATAACTCGGGATCTCGGGAATCGAACCCGTAGTCCCTACCAATAACTCAGGATCTCGGGAATCGAACCCGTAGTCCCTACCAATATCACGCCGGGTCTCTGGGAATCGAACCCACAGCCCTGGGTCTCCGGGAATCGAACCCGCAGTCCACAAGCACAGCCAATTAAGGAATCCACAGAGAGAATAATTATGCTTAACTATAACTTCACCGAAAAATAGTGCCAATAATTAACAAGGAGTTCAAATAAGGCAATTAGGCAACTAAACAGTTAAGTGCTACCTAATCATGCTCTTCTAACCACTACCGGGTAAAATATCAAATTAACAACCAACGACAGGGATATCGCTCGTCGAACATTTTTGAATAAAGTACGTGTTCAACAACCAGCGCATGTACACGCCCGTCACCTCGCGTACAAGGCATTTAAACTATCACATAATATCCTAGGGGTGAAAATTCCCCACACGAGGTTAGACAAGCCACTTACCTCAATTCCGGTACAAAACCGCTAAGTAACAACCCTCTTGCCGCGAATGTCGGCCTCCACAAGTGTAAAATCTGATAAAAAATCAATAGAATCACATCAAAATAGGCCAATTGGGCATTACCCAATCAAATTAACTCAAAATTCACCAAAACCCACAAGTTGCCAAAACCCGACTTTCGGTACGCTTAACGAAAATTCACGAAAGTTATATATTCGGAACCCTTGTTTCAATACGAGTCTATGCATATAAAGTTTACCAAATTCGGACTCCGTTTGCCCACTCAAAACCTTGATTTTCTAAAGGTTTTGGTCTAGGGTGAAAACCCCCATTAATTACCCAAATTCCTCCATTTTCATGAAAAACTTGCATAATATTATCAACAACAATCATAATTGGAGTCCATAATTGATTACCTGAAGAAACCCCTTGAATTTCTCTTCAAAATCGCCCAAATCGCCTCTAAAGCCGAGACCCAAAATGTGTGAAATGTTCTGAAATTTTTCTAACTTCTGATACACTTACTTACAGCGATTTTCGCTTCTGCGGAATATTTTCCGCTTCTACGCGTCCGTATCCGCGACCAAAGGGTCGCTTCAGCGGTTCCAGGCCTGGCCGGCCATTTCCGCTTCTGCGAACAAGAGGGCCGCTTAAGCGGATCCGCTTCTGCGAAGAAGCATCCGCTTCTGCGGACACGCCCGCCTCTGCGCATAATTGACCGCTTCTGCGGTCTCGCCCAAACGGTAAGATGTCCGCTTCCGCGGACCATGTCCATTTCTCCCCGTCCGCTTCTGCGATCACTGGCATCGCACCAGCGACCCCGCTTCGGCGGATTGGATTCCGCTTATGCGGAAATAGCCGCTCCTGCGCATCTCGTCCGCTTCTGCGGACACGCTCCTGCGCCCAAAATTCCGCAGGAGCGGAAACAACAGAAGCAGGATCCCAACCTGCAATTCTTCCACAATTTCTCCCGTTTAACCATCCGAAATCACCCCGAGGCCCCCGGGACCTCCTCCAAACATACCAACACATCTTAATACCTTATTCGAACTTGCTCAAATCCTCAAAACACGTCTAACAACATCAAATCCCATAATTCACATCGAATTCGAGCCTAAATTTCTTAAAACTTTCCGAATTGCACATTCGATCAAAAACCCGTCCAAACGACGTCCGAATGACCTGAAAATTTGCGGACATATCCAAAATCACATAACGAAGCTACAGAAATTGTCGGAATTCCATTCCGACCCCCGGATCAAAATCTCACCTATCGATCGGATTCGCCAAAATTTCAACCTTCGGCATTTCAAGCCTAATTGAGCTACGGACCTCCAAAATACATTCCGAACGCGCTCCTAACCCGAAATCACCTAACGGAGCTAATGGAACCATCGGATTTCCGTTCCGAGATCGTCTTAACACTGTTCCGGCTACGGACCGTTTTCTAGTTTCAAAGCTCTTATTTAGGGACTAAGTGTCCCAAAATGCTCAAATTTTCGGAACCGACTCTCCCGACAACCCACAATAGCAGAAATGAACTTAGGGGAACAGGTTAAATTAGGGATTGGGGCGTAATTTTCTAAAACGACCGGTCGGGTCGTTACATCTTCCCACGCTTAAAGATTCGTTCGTCCTCGAACGAGCATAGAAAACATACCTGGAGTAGTGAAAAGATGAGGGTACTGGCTGCGCATATCCTGCTCGGTCTCCCAAGTCGCCTCCTCGACCGGCTGGCCCCGCCACCGAACCTTTACCGAAGCGATGTTCTTTGACCTTAGCTTTCTGACTTGCCTGTCTAGAATGGCTACTGGCTCCTCAACATAAGACAGATCCTTGTCTAGCTGAACAGATGTGAAATCCAACACGTGCGACGGGTCGCCATGGTACCTCCGGAGCATGGAGACATGAAATACGGGGTGAACTCCGGCAAGGCTGGGAGGTAAGGCCAACTCATAAGCAACCTCCCCAACACGCCTCAAAATCTCAAAAGGGCCAATAAATCTAGGACTCAGCTTCCCTTTCTTCCCAAACCTCATAACGCCCTTCATGGGCGAGACTCGAAGCAGAACCCGCTCACCCGACCATAAAAGCCACATCGCGAACCTTCTTGTCCGCATAACTCTTCTGTCTGGACTGGGCCGCACGAAGTCTGTCCTGAATCACCTTGACCTTGTCCATAGCCTCCTGAACCATATCAGTACCTAGCAACCTGGCCTCGCCCGGCTCAAACCAACCCACGGGAGACCTGCGCCTCCTACCATATAGGGCCTCGTACGGTGCCATCTGAATACTAGACTGGTAGCTGTTGTTATAAGCAAACTCCGCTAGGCGGCAAGAAGTGATCCCATGAACCTCCAAACTCAATCACGCACGCACGGAGCATATCCTCCAAAATCGAATAGTGCGCTCGGACTGACCATCAGTCTGGGGATGAAACGCTGTGCTCAGCTCCACCCGAGTACCTAACTCCTGCTGCACGGCTCTCCAGAACCGTGAAGTGAACTGAGTGCCTCTATCTGAAATGATAGAAACTGGAATACCATGCAGCCGAACTATCTCCCTGATATAGATCTTCGCCAGTCGCTTCGATGAATAAGTAGTGCTCACCGGTATAAAACGGGCAGACTTGGTCATCCGATCCACAATAACCCAAATAGAATCAAACTTCCTAATAGTCCGTGGAAGCCCAGATACAAAGTCCATGGTGATGCGCTCCCATTTCCACTCTGGAATCTCAATCCGCTGCATCAATCCACCCGGGCGCTGATGCTCATACTTCACCTGCTGGCAGTTGAGGCATTTAGAAACATAATCAACTATATCCCTCTTCATCCGCCTCCACCAGTAATGTTGTTTCAAGTCCTGATACATCTTCGCGGCACCCGGATGGATGGAATACCGCGAACTATGGGCCTCTGCTAGAATCGGCTCTCGAAGATCATCTACATTGGGCACACAGATACGCCCCTGCATCCTCATAACTCCATCATCCCCGATGGTAACATCTCGAGCATCACCACGCCGAACTTTATCCTGAAGGACAAGCAAATGAGGGTCGTCGAACCGACGCTCCCTGATGCGGTCAAATAGAGAAGACCGAGAAACCACACAAGCTAGAACCCGGTTGGGCTCCGAAAGATCCAGTCTAACAAACTGCCTGGCCAAAGCCTGAACATCCATCGCCATAGGCCTCTCCGAAGCTGGTAGATATGCTAAACTCCCCAAACTCTCTGCCCGACGACTCAAGGCATCAGCAACCACATTAGCCTTGCCCGGATGATAGAGAATAGTAATATCATAGTCCTTCGGTAGTTCCAACCATCTCCTCTGACGCATATTCAGGTCCTTCTGCTTAAGCAAGTGCTGCAAGCTCCGGTGATCAGTGTAGATCTCACAAGGAACCCCATATAAATAATGACGCCAAATTTTTAAGGCGTGAACAATGGCGGCTAGCTCCAAATCATGAACAGGGTAATTCTTCTCATGCACCTTCAGCTGTCTCGACGCGTAGGCAATCACCCTACAGTCCTGCATCAATACCGCACCGAGTCCAACTCGTGAGGCATCACAATATACAGTATAGGACCCCGAACCTATAGGCAACATCAATATAGGGGCCGAAGTCAAAGCTGTCTTGAGCTTCTGAAAGCTCGCCTCACACTCGTCTGTCCACTGAAAAGGGGCACCCTTTTGGGTCAATCTAGTCATAGGTGTTGCAATCGAAGAGAACCCCTCTACGAAACGACGGTAGTAGCCCGCCAAACCAAGGAAGCTGCGAATCTCAGTAGCGGAGGAGGGTCTGGGCCAACTCTGCACGGCCTCCACCTTCCTCGGATCTACTCGAATACCATCACTCGACACCACGTGGCCCAAAAATGCCACTGAACTCAACCAAAATTCACATTTAGAGAACTTGGCATAAAGTTGCTTCTCCCTCAGGATCTGAAGCACTATCCTCAAATGCTGCTCGTGCTCTTCCCGGCTCCGAGAATATACTAGAATATCATCAATGAAGACAATCACGAACGAGTCCAGATAAGGCCTGAACACACTGTGCATCAAATGCATAAATGCTGCTGGGGCATTAGTCGACCCAAAAGACATCACGAGGAACTCATAGTGACCATACCGGGTCCTGAAGGCAGTCTTCGGGATATCTGGCTCCCGAATCTTCAGCTGGTGATACCCAGGAGCGCAAATCAATCTTAGAAAACACATGTGCGCCCTGTAGCTGGTCAAATAAATCATCAATACGGGGCAAAGGATACCGGGTTCTTCACTGTAACCTTGTTGAGCTGACGATAGTCAATACACATACGCATAGAACCGTCCTTTTTCTTCACAAACAATACAGGAGCACCCCGAGGCGAAACACTGGGTCGAATAAAACCCTTGCCCAATAACTCCTGTAACTGATCCTTCAACTCCTTTAATTCGGGAGGAGCCATACGGTACGGTGGAATAGAAATGGGCTGAGTGCCCGGCAACAAGTCAATAGCAAAGTCAATGTCTCTGTCAGGCGGCATGCCCGGAAGATCAGCTGGAAATACATCGGCAAAGTCACGTACCACATGAACAGAATCAATAGAGGGAGGGTCAATACTGACGTCCCGCACATAGGCTAGATAAGCAGCACACCCCTTCTCAACCATACGCTGAGCTCCGAGAAAAGAAATAACACGGCTAGGGGTGTGATCTAGAGTACCACTCCACTCAATACGTGGAATGCCTGGCATAGCCAGCGTCACGGTCTTGGCGTGACAATCAAGAATAGCATAATGGGGCGACAACCAGTCCATGCCCAGGAATAATATCAAAATCGACCATCCCGAGCAACAATAGATCCGCTCTGGTCTCAAAATCACAAATGGTAACCAAACACGACCGATATACGCGGTCCACAGCCAAAGAATCACCCACCGGAGTGGAAACATAAATGGGGGCACTCAAAGAATCCCGAGGCACACCCAGATGAGAAGCAAAGTAAGAAGACACATATGAAAAAGTGGAACCGGGGTCGAATAGAACCGATGCCTCCCTGTGACTAACCAGAATAATACCTGTGATAACGGAATCAGATGCAACAGCCGCGGCGCGATCGGGAATAGCATAGAATCTGGCCTGTCCCCCCTCTCGAGGGCGGCCTCTAGAACACTGACCCCCGCCCGCTGGCTGGCTGGGCGGGTGGAATAGCAGCTGGAGCCGGAATGATAGCTCGCCGACCACGAGAGCCACGGCCGATCTCTGCGAAGACCGGTGAGGGTGCCCCCTCCTACGCTCGGGGCACTCCCTAGCCGGATGGCGAGTATCCCCGCACCCAAAGCAAGCTGCGGGAAGACACGGTGATCGTGGTCGGCCGGCCTCGCCCCACTAGCTCGACCTGCGGAAGGACCCGCGCGAGAGGTGCGCTAGAAACCGGGGAGCATAATAGGGCTCCGCGAGATCGTCGGAAGAGGCCGGGGTGCTACCGGCCGCGGGCAACGTGCGGGTGAAGCGGACGACCGGAATAACCCCTTGCCAAAACGACCGGCTGCCTGAGGTGCGGGCACCGGAGAAATGGCCCGACTCGCGAGACCTCTCGGCCTCTCTGTCTCCCCGCTCTCTACAGGGAGCATACTCTCGATCCTCACCGCCTGCTACTGCCCGCTAATAAGATATATCTGTCTCCGACTCTCTGGCCATGCTGGATCGGATAGGCGGAATCAGGCCCTCAATAAATCTCCGTACTCTCTCCCGAACCGTGGCTACCAAGGCCGGTGCATGCCTGGCCAGACGGGTGAAACTGATGGCATACTCCGATACTGACACGGAGCCCTGTCGCAACCGCTCAAACTCCGAGCGCCAAGAATCCCTAAGGCTCTGTGGAACAAACTCCCTCAAAAATAGATCTGAAAACTGCGTCCAAGTCAATGAAGCAGACTCTTCTGGACTATCCAACTCATACGTGCGCCACCAATCATAAGCGGCCCCACGAAACTGAAAGGCAGTGAAGGAAACCCCGCTGGTCTCCACAATCCCCATAGTACGAAGAATACGATGACACTCCTCCGGAAAACCCAATGCATCATCTGAAGCCAACCTACTGAACACTGGAGGGTCATATTTCTTGAACCTCTCCAATCTACGCTGCTCGTCCTCAGAGGCAGCTGGCCCATCTCCGGGTTGTGCTGGGGCGGCAGGAGGCATAACCAAAACATCCGGAACATGTCCCACTGGCACACGCTGCTCCGGTGTAACGGCTACGGGAGTCTGGGCCCCTCCCCCGGCCTGAGATGTAGCTGCAACAAGAGGAAGCAATCCTGCCCGGGCCAAAGTGGTATACATGCTCATGAACTGAGCCAGGGTCTCCTGGAGTGCTGGAGTAGTGGTAGCTGTAGTCGGTGTACCAGGTGCCTGCGCTCCAACCTGGTCTACCTGTGGTACCTCAGCGGCAGCGCGCGCGGGTGTCGTGGCTGCACCTCGGGCGCGTCCTCGTCCTCTACCTCGACCCCGGCCTCTGACGGTAGCAACAGGGGGCGCAGGTGCCAGATCATCGCGAGTAGCTCGTGTCCTCACCATCTGTGAGAGAATAGAAAGCAGTAGTTTAGATTTTTGATGCCAAAAATGTCGCACGACAAGGAATCCAAAAGAAATGAAGAGTTTCCTAAACGGTTACATAGCCCCTCGTAGATAAATACAGACGTCTCCGTATCGATCAGCGAGACTCTAAGTAACCGGTCTGTGTCCCGTGACTCCTATGAACCTAGAGCTCTGATACCAACTTGTCACGACCCTAGTTCACCGATTGTGAACATGTCGTGATGGCACCCAGTCCCCACGACTAGGTAAGCCTAACACGTTGCGGAATATACAAGCTATAAACACTTAAATAAGAAACAGCGGGAAAATATCATAGAAAGATATGTAATCCGTGCCGCTTGGCACATACATCCGTCACACAATAAATAAACACTACCAAGATCCGGAACCCCACGGTAACACAGACTAAAAGGGAAATACAACTGTGGCTCTATGTGTAAAGAGTATCTAACAACGAAATGAAGAAAAATGTCAACTAGTAATACTAGAATAGAAGGGAAGCCTCCGGATCGCGGACGTAGCAGATCATACCTCGAAGTCTCCCAGAAAGCTGCGGAATCACCTAGTACGAGCCTGCTCTGATGTACCTGGATCTGTACAACAAAAGTGTGCAGAAGAGTAGCATGAGTACACCACGGCGGTACTCAGTAAGTGCCAAGCCTAACCTCGATGGAGTAGTGACGAGGAAGGTCGGGCCCTACTGAGAACAATAAACATATGATGATAACAAAATAAACAGTTAAACATATAACAGCAAAATTTCCAAAATAACAACATTTACGATGTTTACTGAAACTGTCTACAATCAAGCTAATAACAAATAACCAACTCAAATAAACAAATCCAGGATCTGTGGGAATTGAACCCCCAGTCCCATTCTCAGTACCCCTGGGTCTCCGGGAATCGAACCCGCAGCCCATGTCTCAATAATATCTCAATAACTCAGGATCTCCGGGAATCGAACCCGCAGTCCCTACCAATAACTCAGGATCTCGGGAATCGAACCCGTAGTCCCTACCAATAACTCAGGATCTCGGGAATCGAACCCGTAGTCCCTACCGATAACTCGGGATCTCGGGAATCGAACCCGTAGTCCCTACCAATAACTCGGGATCTCGGGAATCGAACCGTAGTCCCTACCGATAACTCGGGATCTCGGGAATCGAACCCGTAGTCCCTACCAATAACTCGGGATCTCGGGAATCGAACCCGTAGTCCACTACCAATATCACGCCGGGTCTCTGGGAATCGAACCCACAACCCCGGGTCTCCGGGAATCGAACCCGCAGTCCACAAGCACAGCCAATTAAGGAATCCACAGAGAGAATAATTATGCTTAACCATAACTTCACCGAAAAATAGTGCCAATAATTAACAAGGAGTTCAAATAAGGCAATTAGGCAACTAAACAGTTAAGTGCTACCTAATCATGCTCTTCTAACCACTACCGGGTAAAATATCAAATTAACAACCAAAGACAGGGATATCGCTCATCGAACATTTTTGAATAAAGTACGTGTTCAACAACCAGCGCATGTACACGCCCGTCACCTCGCGTACAAGGCTTTTAAACTATCACATAATATCCTAGGGGTGAAAATTCCCCCACACGAGGTTAGACAAGCCACTTACCTCAATTCCGGTACAAAACCGCTAAGAAACAACCCTCTTGCCGCGAATGTCGGCCTCCACAAGTGTAAAATCTGATAAAAAATCAATAGAATCACATCAAAATAGGCCAATTGGGCATTACCCAATCAAATTAACTCAAAATTCACCAAAACCCACAAGTTGCCAAAACCCGACTTTCGGTACGCTTAACGAAAATTCACGAAAGTTATATATTCGGAACCCTTGTTTCAATACGAGTCTATGCATATAAAGTTTACCAAATTCGGACTCCGTTTGCCCACTCAAAACCTTGATTTTCTAAAGGTTTTGGTCTAGGGTGAAAAACCCCCATTAATTACCCAAATTCCTCCATTTTCATGAAAAACTTGCATAATATTATCAACAACAATCATAATTGGAGTCCATAATTGATTACCTGAAGAAACCCCTTGAATCTCCCTTCAAAATCGCCCAAATCGCCCCTTAAGCCGAGACCCAAAATGTGTGAAATGTTCTGAAATTTTTCTAACTTCTGATACACTTACTTACAGCGATTTTCGCCTCTGCGGAACATTTTCCGCTTCTACGCATCCGTATCCGCGACCAAAGGGTCGCTTCAGCGGTTCCAGGCCTGGCCGGCCATTTCCGCTTCTGCGAACAAGAGGGCCGCTTAAGCGGATCCGCTTCTGCGAAGAAGCTTCCGCTTCTGCGGACACATCCGCCTCTGCGCATAATTGACCGCTTCTGCGGTCTCGCCCAAACGGTAAGATGTCCGCTTCTGCGGACCATGTCCATTTCTCCCGTCCGCTTCTGCGATCACTGGCATCGCACCAGCGACCCCGCTTCGGCGGATTGGATTCCGCTTATGCGGAAATAGCCGCTCCTGCGCATCTCGTCCGCTTCTGCGGACACGCTCCTGCGCCCAAAATTCCGCAGGAGCGGAAACAACAGAAGCAGGATCCCAACCTGCAATTCTTCCACAATTTCTCCCGTTTAACCATCCGAAATCACCCCGAGGCCCCCGGGACCTCCTCCAAACATACCAACACATCTTAATACCTTATTCGAACTTGCTCAAATCCTCAAAACACGTCTAACAACATCAAATCCCATAATTCACATCGAATTCAAGCCTAAATTTCTTAAAACTTTCCGAATTGCACATTCGATCAAAAACCCGTCCAAACGACGTCCGAATGACCTGAAAATTTGCGGACATATCCAAAATCACATAACGAAGCTACAGAAATTGTCGGAATTCCATTCCGACCCCCGGATCAAAATCTCACCTATCGATCGGATTCGCCAAAATTTCAACCTTCGGCATTTCAAGCCTAATTGAGCTACGGACCTCCAAAATACATTCCGAACGCGCTCCCAACCCCGAAATCACCTAACGGAGCTAATGGAACCATCGGATTTCCGTTCCGAGATCGTCTTAACACTGTTTTCCGGCTACGGACCGTTTTCTAGTTTCAAAGCTCTTATTTAGGGACTAAGTGTCCCAAAATGCTCAAATTTTCGGAACCGACTCTCCCGACAACCCACAATAGCAGAAATGAACTTAGGGGAACAGTTAAATTAGGGATTGGGGCGTAATTTTCTAAAACGACCGGTCGGGTCGTTACACTTCCCCAATGCGGACAATAAATATGATCGTCGGTGGTGGTAACGACTCAATGATCAACCACGTCAAGTTCGCCAACACGTATAGGCTACAGACCATCTCCCACGAGCGGTATGATGACTTCGAAGGTAGTATGACCTTTGATAAGTCTGATGCTGACGATTTGTCTTTCCCTCACTATGATGCTTTAGTTATTACTTTACGCATTATTGATATGAATGTCAAAAGAGTCATGATCGATGACGGAAGTGGTGCCTATAGGGTTCTCGCACAAATGGGACTCGAGGATAGGATAATACTGCACTGCATAACACTAACCGGTTTTAACAATGTAGTGGAACAAACGTCTAGAGAAATAACGTTACCCGTCCTCGCGGGAGGAGTCACGCTAGAAACAACTTTCCATGTGATGAACCAGGAGACGACGTATAACATCATCATAGGGCGCCCGCAGATACACGCCATGCAAGCGGTCCCTTCAAGCTTGTACCAGGTGGTCAAATTCCCTAAACCATGGGGAATATTCAGCATTAGAGAAGAGTTGCGCACCGCACAAGAGTGCTACAAAATAACCCAAGACTGCGCCCACACCCAACAATTAAGGGGGGCAAGCGCGAAGGCATATCAATTAGTGTTATCAGTAACTAAAACCGACCCAACGACACACACCATCCAAGATCCTGATGTTGTGGAAGCCTATAAAGCGATAATCGAATATCTCGACCCGATCCAATTGGATTACACCAACCCAGTAAAGAAAGCCTACATCGGTCATGGCCTCGCCAACCCAAGTAAGTATCATGAATTCCTAACTAACCATACAGATTTGTTTTCTTTTTCCCACTTAGATATGCTAGGGATTTTGCAAGATATCGCCATCCATAAGCTGAACGTCGATCTGTTACATCCACCAGTATGACAGATGAGAAGAAAATTTGATATCACAATCAATGAAGTGGTCAGCGAGGAAGTAGACAAACTAGTCGCCAACGGCTCCATCAGGGAATCAAAGTATCCTCAGTGGGTTGCCAACATCGTCATGGTTAAAAAGAAAAACGAGAAGTAAAGGATGTGCGTGGATTTCACCGACCTGAATAAAGCGTGCCCAAAGGATTCATTCTATCTTCCCTACATTGACCAGTTAATCGACACCACCGCAAGACATAAACTGTTGAGTTTCCTAGATGCAAATTCCGGTTACAACCAAATCTTGATGGCCGAAGAAGATTAGGAGAAGACAACCTTCATCACCCACCAAGTAACCTACTGCTACAAAGTGATGCCCTTCGGGCTCGAAAATGCAGGGGCTACCTACTGAATACAGGTCACCAAGATGTTCAAATAGCAACTCGGTAAGACCATGGAAGTCTACTGTAATGACCCGACCGGTCGTTTTAGAAAATTACGCCCCAATCCCCAATTTAACTGTTCCCCTAAGTTCATTTATGCTATTGTGGTTTGCCGAGAGAGTCGGTTATGAAATTTGGAGCTTTTTGGGACACTTAGTCCCTAAATGAGAGTTTTAAAGCTAGAAAACGGTCCGTAGATGGAACAGTGTTAAGACGATCTCGGAACGGAAATCCGATGGTTCCATTAGCTCCGTTAGGTGATTTCGGGGTTGGGAGCGCGTTTGGAATGTATTTTGGAGGTCCGTAGCTCAATTAGGCTTGAAATACCGAAGGTTGAAATTTTGGCAAATCCGAACAATAGGTGAGATTTTGATCCGGGGGTCGAATGGATTTCCGACAATTTCTGTAGCTTCGTTATGTGATTTTGGATATGTCCGCAAATTTTCAGGTCATTCGGACGTCGTTTGGTCGGGTTTTTGATCGAATGTGCAATTCGGAAAGTTTTAAGAAATTTAGGCTTGAATTCGATGTGAATTATGGGTTTCGATGTTGTTAGACGTGTTTTGAGGATTGGAACAAGTTTGAATAAGGTATTAGGGTGTGTTGGTGTGTTTGGATAGGGTCCCGGGGGCCTCGGGATGAATTCGGGTGATTAAACGGCAAGAATCTTAAAAAAAAAACTTGCAGCAGGCTGGTGCCTGCCTTTTGTGGTATTCGCTTCTGCGGAGCTTGGACCGCAGAGGCGAGTCCGCAGAAGCGACATTTGCTCCGCAGGAGCGAGTTCATGGGAGGCCGGCCTAGTTCGTAGGAGCGGACTTTGGATCGCGGAGGCGGTCACGCAGGAGCGGAAAGCCTTCCGCAGGAGCGGGACCTTCCGCAGGAGCGGACTTTCGTCAGCATAAGCGAAGTCGCAGAAGCGACCGTGCTTCCGCAGAAGCGGCTTTTGAGTAAATGGCCAAGCATCGCAGAAGCGACCGTATGCCCGCAGAAGCGGAGTCGCTAAAGCGACCTAGAGACCGCAGAAGCGGAAATCGACCTGGGTTTAATGAGCAGTGAGGGTTAAAATTTCAGAAACATTTCCAACCATTGAGGGCTCGGCTTTAGAGGCAATTTGGGCGATTTTGAAGTAGAATTCGAGAGGTTTCTTCAGGTAATCAATTATGAACTCCAATTATGATTGTTGTTGATAATATTATGCAAGCTTTTCATGAAAATGGAGGAATTTGGGATAATTAATGGGGGTTTTCACCCTAGACCAAAACCTTTAGAAAACCTTGATTTGAATGGGCAAACGGAGTCCGATTTCGATAAATTTTATATGCCCGGACTCGTATTGAGATAAGGAACCCGAATATATAATTTTCGTGATTTTTCGATAAGCGTGCCGAAAGTCGAGTTTTGGCAACTTGTGGGTTTTGGTGTATTTTGAGTTATTTTGATTGGGTAATGCCCAATTGGCCTATTTTGATGTGATTCTATTGATATTTATCAGATTCTACACTTGTGGAGGCCGACATTCATGGCAAGAGGGTTATTGCTTAGCGGTTTTGTACCGGAATTGAGGTAAGTAGCTTGTCTAACCTCGTGTGGGGGACTTTCACCCCTAGGATATTATTGTGATACTTTAAATGCCTTGTACGCGAGGTGACGGCCGTGTACATGCGCTGGTTGTTGAACACATACTTTACTCAAAATGTTCAATTAGTGATATTCTTGTTCTTAGTTGTTAAATTCGATATTCCTTCCGGTAGTAGTTAGAAAAGCATGATTAGATAGAATCTAACTGTCTAGTTGCTTAATTGATTTACTTGAGTTTTCTTGGTAATCGCTGGCGCTGTTCATCGACGAAGTTATCGTTAAGTATATTATACTTCTCTCTGTGTATTCCTTTACTTGCTGTGGTTATGGACTACGAGTTCGATTCCCGAGATCCTGAGATTATTGAAATGTGGACTATGGGTTCGATTCCCGAGATCCTGAGATTATTGAAATGTGGACTACGGGTTCGATTCCCGAGATCCTGAGATTATTGAAATGTGGACTACGGGTTCGATTCCCGAGATCCTGAGATTATTGAAATGTGGACTACGGGTTCGATTCCCGAGATCCCGAGATTATTGAAATGTGGACTACGGGTTCGATTCCCGAGATCCCGAGATTATTGAAATGTGGACTACGGGTTCGATTCCCGAGATCCCGAGATTATTGAAATGTGGACTACGGGTTCGATTCCCGAGATCCCGAGATTATTGAAATGTGGACTACGGGTTCGATTCCCGAGATCCTGAGATTATTGAAATGTGGACTACGGGTTCGATTCCCGAGATCCTGAGTTATTGAGATATTATTGAGACATGGGCTGCGGGTTCGATTCCCGAAGACCCAGAGGTACTGAGAATGGGACTGTGGGTTCAATTCCCACAGATCCTGGATTTGTTTATTTGAGTTGGTTATTGGTTGTTAGTTTAATTGTAGACAGTTGCAGTAATCATCATAATGTTGTTATTTCGGAAACTATTATCATTTAAACTGTTTACTTTGTTATCATCATTATATTATTGTTTTCTCAGTAGGGCCCTGACCTACCTCGTCACTACTCCATCGAGGTTAGGCTTGGCACTTACCGAGTACCGCCGTGGTGTACTCATGCTACTCTTCTGCACACTTTTGTTGTGCAGATCCAGGTACATCAGAGCAGGCTCGTACTAGGTGATTCCGCAGCTTTCTGGGAGACTTCGAGGTATGATCTGCTACGTCCGCGGATCCGGAGGCTTCCCATCTATTCTAGTAGTACTAGTTGACATTTCTCTTCGTGTCGTTGTTAGATACTCTTTACATATAGAGCCACAGTTGTATTTCCCCTTTTAGTCTGTGTTACCGTGGGGTTCCGGATCTTGGTAGTGTTTTATTCATTGTGTGACGGATGTATGTGCCAAGCGGCACGGATTACATATCTTTTATGTTATTTTTCCGTTGTTTCTTATTTAAATATTTATAACATATATATTCCGCAACGTGTTAGGCTTACCTAGTCTTGGGGACTGGGTGCCATCACGACATGTTCACAATTGGTGAACTAGGGTCGTGACAAGTTGGTATCAGAGCTCTAGGTTCATAGGAGTCACGGGACACGGACCGGTTACTTAGAGTCTCGCTGATCGATACGGAGACGTCTGTATTTATCTACGAGGGGCTATGTAACCGTTTAGGAAACTCTTCATTTCTTTTGGATTCCTTGTCGTGCGACATTTTTGGCATCAAAAATCTAAACTACTGCTTTCTATTCTCTCACAGATGGTGAGGACACGAGCTACTCGTGAGGATCAGGCACCCGCGCCCCCTGCTGCCGCCGTCAGAGGTCGGGGCCGTGGTAGAGGACGAGGATGCGCCTGAGGTGCAGCCACAACACCCACTCGTTCTGCCGATGAGGTGCCGCCGATAGATCAGGTTGGAGCGTAGGCACCTGGTACACCGACTACAGCTGCTACCACTCCAGCACTCCAGAAGACCCTGGCCCAATTCATGAGTATGTATACCACTTTAGTTCAGTCAGGGTTGCTTCTTCTCACTGCAGCTACATCTCAGGCCGGGGGAGGGGCCCAGACTCTCGCAGCCGCTACACCTGGGCAGCGAGTGCCAGTGGGGCAGGTTCCAGAGATTATTGTTATGCCTCCTACCGCCCCAGCACAACCTGGAGGTGGGCCAGCTGCCTCCGAGGACGAGCAGCGTAGATTGGAGAGGTTCAAGAAATATGACCCTCCAGTGTTTAGTGGTTTGGCTTCGGATGATGCATTGGGTTTTCTAGAGGAGTGTCATCGTATTCTTCGTACTATGGGGATTGTGGAGACCAGCGGGGTTTCCTTCACTGCTTTTCAGTTTCATGGGGCCGCTTATGATTGGTGGCGCACGTATGAGTTGGATAGTCCAGAGGAGTCTGCTTCATTGACTTGGATGCAGTTTTCAGATCTGTTTTTGAGGGAGTTTGTTCCACGGAGCCTTAGGGATTCTTGGCGCTCGGAGTTTGAGCGGTTGCGACAGGGCTCCATGTCAGTATCGGAGTATGCTATCGGTTTCACCCGCCTAGCCGGGCATGCACCGGCTTTGGTAGCCACGGTTCGGGAGCGAGTGCGGAGATTTATTGAGGGCCTTGTTCCGCCTATCCGATCCGGCATGGCCGGAGAGCTTGAGATAGATATATCTTATCAGCAGGCGGTTAGCATTGCCAAGAGGATCGAGAGTATGCTCCCTGAGAGCGGAGAGAGAGAGAGGCCAAAAGGTGCTCGTGAGTCGGGTCATTTCTTCGGGTGCCCGCACTTCATCGGCCGGTCTCTTTGGCGGAGGTTATTCCGGTCGACCGCGTTCGCTGCGGCATTGCTCGCGGCCGATAGTACTCCGGTGTCTTCCGACGACCTCGGGAGCCTTATTATCGCTCCCCCGCTTTCGGTCGCACCTCCCTGCGCGGGGTCCTTCCGGCGGGTCGGGGTTCTAGAGGCCGCCCTCGAGAGGGGGACAGGGCCGGATTCTATGCTATTCCCGATCGCGTTGCGGCTGTTGCATCTGATTCTGTTATCACAGGTATTATTATGGTTAGTCACGGGGAGGCATCGGTTCTATTCGACCCTGGTTCCACTTTTTTCATATGTGTCTTCTTACTTTGCTTCTCATCTGGGTGTGCCTCGGGATTCTTTGAGTGCCCTCATTTATGTTTCCACTCCGGTGGGTGATTCTTTGGTTGTGGACCACGTATATCAGTCGTGTTTGATTACCATTAGTGATTTTGAGACCAGAGCGGATCTATTGCTGCTTGGGATGGTCGATTTTGATATTATTTTGGGCATGGACTGGTTGTTGCCCCATTATGCCATTCTTGATTGTCACGCCAAGACCGTGACGCTGGCTATGCCAGGCATTCCACGTATTGAGTGGAGCGGTACTCTAGATCACACCCCTAGTCGTGTTATTTCTTTTCTCAGAGCTCAGCGTATGGTTGAGAAGGGGTGTGCTGCTTATCTAGCCTATGTGCGGGACGTCGGTGTTGACACTCCCTCTATTGATTCTGTTCATGTGGTATGTGACTTTGTTGATGTATTTCCAGCTGATCTTCCGGGCATGCCGCCCGACAGAGATATTGACTTTGCTATTGACTTGTTGCCGGGCACTCAGCCCATTTCTATTACACCATACCGTATGGCTCCTCCTGAGTTGAAGGAGTTGAAGGATCAGTTACAGGAGTTATTGGGCAAGGGTTTCATTCGACCCAGTGTTTCGCCTTGGGGTGCTCTTGTGTTGTTTGTGAAGAAGAAGGACGGTTCTATGCGTATGTGTATTGACTATCGTCAGCTGAACAAGGTTACAGTGAAGAAACGATATCCTTTGCCCTGTATTGATGATTTATTTGACCAGTTACAGGGCACATAGGTGTTTTCTAAGATTGATTTGCGCTCTGGGTATCACCAGCTGAAGATTCGGGTGCCAGATATCCCGAAGACTGCCTTCAGGACTCGGTATGGTCACTATGAGTTCCTCGTGATGTCTTTTGGGATGACTAATGCCCCAGCAACCTTTATGCATTTGATGCACAGTGTGTTCAGGCCTTATCTGGACTCGTTCGTGATTGTCTTCATTGATGATATTCTAGTATATTCTCGGAGCCGTGAAGAGCACGAGCAACATTTGAGGATAGTGCTTCAGATTCTAAGGGAGAAGCAACTTTATGCCAAGTTCTCTAAATGTGAATTCTGGTTGAGTTCAGTGGCATTTTTGGGCCACGTGGTGTCGAGTGATGGTATTCGAGTAGATCCGAGGAAGGTGGAGGCCGTGCGGAGTTGGCCCAGACCCTCCTCCGCTACTGAGATTCGCAGTTTCCTTGGTTTGGCGGGCTATTACCGTCGTTTTGTAGAGGGGTTCTCTTCGATTGCAGCACCTATGACTAGATTGACCCAAAAGGGTGCCCATTTTCAGTGGACAGACGAGTGTGAGGCGAGCTTTCAGAAGCTCAAGACAGCTTTGACTTCGGCCCCTATATTGATGTTGCCTACAGGTTCGGGGTCCTATACTGTATATTGTGATGCCTCACGAGTTGGACTCGGTGCGGTATTGATGCAGGGCGGTAGGGTGATTGCCTACGCGTCGAGACAGCTGAAGGTGCATGAGAAGAATTACCTGTTCATGATTTGGAGCTAGCTGCCATTGTTCACGCCTTGAAAATTTGGCGTCATTATTTATATGGGGTTCCTTGTGAGATCTACACTGATCACCGGAGCTTGCAGCACTTGCTTAAGCAGAAGGACCTGAATATGCGTCGGAGGAGATGGTTGGAACTACTGAAAGACTATGATATTACTATTCTCTATCATCCGGGCAAGGCTAATGTGGTTGCTGATGCCTTGAGTCGTCGGGCAGAGAGTTTGGGGAGTTTAGCATATCTACCAATTTCGGAGAGGCCTATGGCGATGGATGTTCAGGATTTGGCCAGGCAGTTTGTTAGACTGGATCTTTCGGAGCCCAGCCGGGTTCTAGCATGTGTGGTTTCTCGGTCTTCTCTATTTGACCGCATCAGGGAGCGTCAGTTCGACGACCCTCATTTGCTTGTCCTTCAGGATAGAGTTCGGCGTGGTGATGCTCGAGATGTTACCATCGGAGATGATGGAGTCATGAGGATGCAGGGACGTATCTGTGTGCCCAATGTAGATGATCTTCGAGAGCTGATTCTAGCAGAGGCCCATAGTTCGCGGTATTCCATCCATCCGGGTGCCGCGAAGATGTATCAGGACTTGAAACAGCATTACTAGTGGAGGTGAATGAAAAGGGATATAGTTGGCTATGTTTCTAGATGCCTCAACTGCCAACAGGTGAAGTATGAGCATCAACGTCCGGGTGGATTAATGCAGCAGATTGAGATTCCCGAGTGGAAATGGGAGCGCATTACCATGGACTTTGTATCTGGACTTCCACGAACGGTTAGGAAGTTTGATTCCATTTGGGTCATTGTGGATCGGCTGACCAAGTCCGCCCATTTTATACCGGTGAGCACTACATATTCATCGGAGCGACTGGCGGAGATCTATATCGGAGAGGTAGTTCGGCTGCATGGTATTCCAGTTTCCATCATTTCAGATAGAGGCACTCAGTTCACTTCACGGTTCTGGAGAGCTGTACAGCAGGAGTTAGGTACTCGGGTGGAGCTGAGCACAGCATTTCACCCCCAGACTGATGGGCAGTCCGAGCGCACTATTCGGATTTTGGAGGATATGCTCCGTGCGTGCGTGATTGAGTTTGGAGGTTCATGGGATCACTTCTTGCCACGGCCGGAGTTTGCTTATAACAACAGCTACCAGTCTAGTATTCGGATGGCACCGTACGAGGCCCTATATGGTAGGAGGTGCAGGTCTCCCGTGGGTTGGTTTGAGCCGGGCGAGGCCCGGTTGCTAGGTACTGATATGGTTCAGGAGGCTATGGACAAGGTCAAGGTGATTCAGGACAGACTTCGTGCAGCCCAGTCTAGACAGAAGAGTTATGCGGACAAGAAGGTTCGCGATGTGGCTTTTATGGTTGGTGAACGGGTTCTGCTTCGAGTCTCGCCCATGAAGGGCGTTATGAGGTTTGGGAAGAAAGGAAAGCTGAGTCCTAGATTTATTGGCACTTTTGAGATTTTGAGGCGTGTTGGGGAGGTTGCTTATGAGTTGGCCTTACCTCCAGCCTAGCCGGAGTTCACCCCGTATTTCATGTCTCCATGCTCCGGAAATACCATGGTGACCCGTCGCATGTGCTGGATTTCACATCTGTTCAACTAGACAAGGATCTGTCTTATGTTGAGGAGCCAGTAGCCATTCTAGACAGACAGGTCAGAAAGCTAAGGTCAAAGAATATCGCTTCGGTAAAGGTTCAGTGGCGGGGCCAGCCGGTCGAGGAGGCGACTTGGGAGACCGAGCAGGATATGCGCAGCCAGTACCCTCATCTTTTCACTACTCCAGGTATGTTTTCTATGCTCGTTCGGGGACGAACGAATCTTTAAGTGTGGGAAGATGTAACGACCCGACCGGTCGTTTTAGAAAATTACGCCCCAATCCCTAATTTAACTGTTCCCCTAAGTTCATTTCTGCTATTGTGGTTTGCCGAGAGAGTCGGTTATGAAATTTGGAGCTTTTTGGGACACTTAGTCCCTAAATGAGAGCTTTAAAGCTAGAAAACGGTCCGTAGCCGGAACAGTGTTAAGACGATCTCGGAACGGAAATCCGATGGTTCCATTAGCTCCGTTAGGTGATTTCGGGGTTGGGAGCGCGTTCGGAATGTATTTTGGAGGTCCGTAGCTCAATTAGGCTTGAAATACCGAAGGTTGAAATTTTGGCGAATCCGAACGATAGGTGAGATTTTGATCCGGGGATCGGAATGGAATTCCGACAATTTCTGTAGCTTCGTTATGTGATTTTGGATATGTCCGCAAATTTTCAAGTCATTCGGACGTCGTTTGGTCGGGTTTTTGATCGAATGTGCAATTCGGAAAGTTTTAAGAAATTTAGGCTTGAATTCGATGTGAATTATGGGTTTCGATGTTGTTAGACGTGTTTTGAGGATTGGAACAAGTTCGAATAAGGTATTAGGGTGTGTTGGTGTGTTTGGATAGGGTCCCGGGGGACTCGGGATGAATTCGGGTGATTAAACGGCAAGAATCTTAAAAAAAAAAACTTGCAGCAGGCTGGTGCCTGCCTTCTGTGGTATTCGCTTCTGCGGAGCTTGGACCGCAGAGGCGAGTCCGCAGAAGCGACATTTGCTCCGCAGGAGCGAGTTCATGGGAGGCCGGCCTAGTTCGCATGAGCGGACTTTGGATCGCGGAGGCGGTCACGCAGGAGCGGAAAGCCTTCCGCAGGAGCGGGACCTTGGAGCGGACTTTCGTCCCCATAAGCGAAGTCGCAGAAGCGACCGTGCTTCCGCAGAAGCGGCTTCTGAGTAAATGGCCAAGCGTCGCAGAAGCGACCGTATGCCCGCAGAAGCGGAGTCGCTGAAGCGACCTAGAGACCACAGAAGCGGAAATCGACCTGGGTTTAATGAGCAGTGAGGGTTAAAATTTCAGAAACATTTCCAACCATTGAGGGCTCGGCTTTAGAGGCAATTTGGGCGATTTTAAAGTAGAATTCGAGAGGTTTCTTCAGGTAATCAATTATGAACTCCAATTATGATTGTTGTTGATAATATTATGCAAGCTTTTCATGAAAATGGAGGAATTTGGGATAATTAATGGGGGTTTTCACCCTAGACCAAAACCTTTAGAAAACCTTGATTTGAATGGGCAAACGGAGTCCGATTTCGATAAATTTTATATGCCCGGACTCGTATTGAGATAAGGAACCCGAATATATAATTTTCGTGATTTTTTGATAAGCGTGCCGAAAGTCGGGTTTTGGCAACTTGTGGGTTTTGGTGTATTTTGAGTTATTTTGATTGGGTAATGCCCAATTGGCCTATTTTGATGTGATTCTATTGATTTTTATCGGATTCTACACTTGTGGAGGCCGACATTCGCGGCAAGAGAGTTGTTTCTTAGCGGTTTTGTACTGGAATTGAGGTAAGTGGCTTGTCTAACCTCGTGTGGGGGACTTTCACCCCTAGGATATTATTGTGATACTTTAAATGCCTTGTACGCGAGGTGACGGGCGTGTACATGCGTTGGTTGTTGAACACATACTTTACTCAAAATGTTCAATTAGTGATATTCCTGTTCTTAGTTGTTAAATTCGATATTCCTTCGGTAGTAGTTAGAAAAGCATGATTTGATAGAATCTAACTGTCTAGTTGCTTAATTGACTTACTTGAGTTTTCTTGGTAATCGCTGGCGCTGTTCATCGGCGAAGTTATCGTTAAGCATATTATACTTCTCTCCGTGTATTCCTTTACTTGCTGTGGTTATGGACTACGGGTTCGATTCCCGAGATCCTGAGATTATTGAAATGTGGACTACGGGTTCGATTCCCGAGATCCCGAGATTATTGAAATGTGGACTACGGGTTCGATTCCCGAGATCCTGAGATTATTGAAATGTGGACTACGGGTTCGATTCCCGAGATCCTGAGATTATTGAAATGTGGACTACGGGTTCGATTCCCGAGATCCTGAGATTATTGAAATGTGGACTACGGGTTCGATTCCCGAGATCCTGAGATTATTGAAATGTGGACTACGGGTTCGATTCCCGAGATCCTGAGTTATTGGTAGGGACTGCGGGTTCGATTCCCGGAGATCCTGAGTTATTGAGATATTATTGAGACATGGGCTGCGGGTTCGATTCCCGGAGACCCAGGGGTACTGAGAATGGGACCGTGGGTTCAATTCCCACAGATCCTGGATTTGTTTATTTGAGTTGGTTATTGGTTGTTAGTTTAATTGTAGACAGTTGCAGTAATCATCATAATGTTGTTATTTCGGAAACTATTATCATTTAAACTGTTTACTTTGTTATCATCATTATATTATTGTTTTCTCAGTAGGGCCCTGACCTACCTCGTCACTACTCCATCGAGGTTAGGCTTGGCACTTACTGAGTACCACCGTGGTGTACTCATGCTACTCTTCTGCACACTTTTGTTGTGCAGATCCGGGTACATCAGAGGAGGCTCGTACTAGGTGATTCCGCAGCTTTCTGGGAGACTTCGAGGTATGATCTGCTACGTCCGCGGATCCGGAGGCTTCCCATCTATTCTAGTAGTACTAGTTGACATTTCTCTTCATGTCGTTGTTAGATACTCTTTACATATAGAGCCACAGTTGCATTTCCCTTTTTGTCTGTGTTACCGTGGGGTTCCGGATCTTGGTAGTGTTTTATTCATTGTGTGACGGATGTATGTGCCAAGCGACACGGATTACATATCTTTTATGTTATTTTTCCGCTGTTTCTTATTTAAGTATTTATAACATATATATTCCGCAACGTGTTAGGCTTACCTAGTCTTGGGGACTGGGTGCCATCACGACATGTTCACAATTGGTGAACTAAGGTCGTGACATCTACATTGACAATATGCTGGTGAAGTCGACGAGAAAAGAGGATCACATCGACCACTTAAAAGAAGCCTTCAAAATACTGAGAAGATACATGATGAAACTGAATCTTGAGAAATATGCTTTCGGCGTGGCCTCGGGGAAATTTCTAGGATTCCTCGTATCCCAACAAGGTATCGAGGTCAACCCTCACCAAATCAAGGCAATTGACGCGATACCCGAAGTACTAAAAAGCAAAAAGTAGGTACAGAAGCTAACAGGCCGAGTAGCCGCCCTATCCTGATTCATCTCACGATCCTTCGACAGATGCTACAAATTTTTCAACTTACTGAGAAAGGACAGCGGACTTCAGTGGAATGAAAAATGCATCAAAGCCATGAGAGAACTAAAGGCGTACCTGTCCTCGCCCCCAATACTAGCCAAAGCAGACCCGAGCGAGCCTGTGCTGGTATATATGACCGTGTCAGAAGTCGCTGTAAGCGAAGTATTGGTCGCAAGACTAAAGGTACGCAATCACCTATCTATTACATTAGCAAAAACCTGGTAGACACCGAAAAACTATATCCACACCTTGAAAAATTAGCCTTGGCACTGGTCACAGCTTCACGGAAGCTCAGACCCTATTTCCAATGCCACCCCATTAAAGTGGTGACTACGTTCCCCTTGAGAAGCATACTGCATAAGCCCGAATTATCGAGTCGACTCGCCAGATGGGCCATAGAGCTCAGCAATCATGATATCTCATACATCCTGAGAATTGCCATCAAGTCACAAGCCCTTTCCAACTCGTGGCCAGTTTCAGTGTAAAAATACTACTAGAGGTGGAGCAGGAGGCACATCACGCCCCCTATAGTACCGACCTATGGGCTCTCTACACGGACGAAGTCGATAATGCCTCGAGATTTGGACTGGGACTTGTCCTTGAAGTTCCTACGGGAAAAATAATTTTCTAGTCCATACGATGTCCCGAGATGACTAACAACGAGGCAGAATATGAAGCCGTTATCACATGTATAAAGTTGGCCATCAAGTATGTAGCTCGCCGACTTGTTCTCCATTGCGACTCTCAACACGTGGTAAACCAAGTCACTTGGACTTAAAGAATCAAGGAACAGAGATTACAAAAGTACCAGGCGGAAATCCATAGGTTAATGGCTGAACTCGACGAGTGCCGCTTTGAGCAGGTTCCCAGGACACAGAATGCCGAGGTGGATGGTCTAGCAAAACTGGCCGCAGCCACCAAAAAATTCGACAAAAAGAGCGACGTCACCCTCCTCCATTCAGCAATTGATCATATAGAGGTACTCTCGTTAAATTTAACTTGGGACTGGCGCAACCAGTTCTTATCCTACTTGTATGAACGTACACTCCCGCCTAACAAAAAAGAATCCAAGAAGCTATGTGTACAAGCCGCCCGATATTGCATGATAAATCACGAGCTCTACAAGAGGACCTTTGGTGAAACCCTGGCCAAATGCCTAGGTCCTAATCAAACGACACTAGTACTAGAGGAAGTACACTAGGTCCATTATGGCGCCCATACAGGCAATGCCTTCGTGCGCTGTCTAATATGGGTCGGCTACTACTGGACAACTATGAAAAAAGATGCGGTAGAATATGTCCGCCGATGCGAACGATGCCAAAAGTTCGCCCCCATAATACACCAACCATGATAACCTCTCCACTTAGTCACTTCATCGTGGCCTTTCATCAAATGGGGAATGGACATAGTCGGCCCATTACCAGCAGGACAAGGAAAGGTACGATTTCTATTAGTTTTAACTGACTATTTTTCCAAGTGGGTAGAAGCAGGTGCGTACCTCCAAATTCGCGAACATGAAGCCATCGCCTTCATATGGAAGAACATCATTTGTTGCTTCGGCATCCCCAAGGAAATTACTTGCGACAACGGGCGATAGTTCATCGGTTAGAAAACGACCAAGTTCTTTAATAAATGGTATCAAACGAATACTCTCCACGCCGTATCATCCCGCCGCCAAAGATCAAACAGAATCGTCTAACAAAACGATATTGAATATACTGAAAAAGAAGCTCAAATACGCAAAAAGGTTATAACATGAGCTACTAACAGAAGTACTATAGGCACATATGACCACTCCTAAATCCTCCACGGGAGAAATACCATACTCACTGGTATCCAGAATCGACATTGTCATACCGGTCAAAGTAGGTGAATTGAGCCTGAGGTATTCGCACACAAGCGGGGCGGAAAATGATTTGAATAGACTTCAAGACCTCGATGAGGCCGAGGAAAGAAGAAAAATGCCCCACATATGGATGGTGGTTCAGAAACAGTAAATCGAAAGATACTACAACAAGAGGGCTAAAATACAATCACTCAAAGTGGATGATTACATCCTCAAAGCTAAAACCTTGGCATCTAAAGACCCAAGTGAGCGAAAATTGGGCACCAACTGGGACAGACCATACAAAATCACTGCAGCAGCAGATAAATGGTCATTTCAACTGGAGACAATGGAAGGAAAGACACTCCAAAACAATTGGAACGTCTCTCACGTCAGAGAATTTCCATTTCTTAAGAGCACCCCCCGAGTGACGAAACTCTCTCAGCTTCATTTTGCCCGTCGTCTCCCAGTACCGGAGAAAGGCCTTCAATCATCGGAGGACTAACCGGCAACACCGTCGGAAGAATTTCACGGAAAGAAGAACTGGCCATTGTTCAGTTGCCTGAAGAATAGAGTAAGGTGTTGGATTTAACCAAGAACGGGAAAGAACTCTTTGTAAAGAGGAAAGAACTCTAAAGCTCACAAGAAATAAGAGCTCCAAAAATCTCACAAGTGAGCTAGAGAATACCAAGAATCAAGTGCCCCAAACCGTCTTATAGGCAACACAATCAATGTTCGGAAAAACCGACAGGTGCCATTAATTGCATATCCAACCGTCAGAAACGGTTCGATTCTACCGAAACGGACATCGCCAAGATTGAAGTCATAAAGTACTCGCCCTATCACGATAGCCATCTCGCTCATTACAGGAAAACGAATGACTTAACACCGAGGGCGAGATAAATCCTACACCATCGAAAATTCTTATGAGCTACAGGAATTATGTTCACATTGCAGCGTACCGACTATTCCCCTTCGCCAGCGATACTCGTGTACGAAAGATCGGACCCTTGCTATGTGAGAAGAGGAGGGGAAGAGGTGCCATGATCTCGACACAAGCAGTCGTCGTCCCCTCCTCACCCGAAAAAGGCCTATTCCTCAATCGCTGAAATTCGCTAATCAAGTTCGACTTCGAGGCGACCATGATAAGCGGAGGGACTAACTGTATGGGTTATAATCTGATTCTACAACAGTCGCCAAGGTTAATCGTTCCTTTCGGCTAATGCAATAATAATAAGTGCCATGATCACTTTTAATTAAAGGTACTTTTCGTATCCGTCTAAAATGGTTATTGAGGTCACGACCTATGTGTTATGTTTAAAATAACCTCCTAACGCGGACCTAGCCACAAAAGGTCAACTCATACAACAACATCTATAAATACCAAGGGAGGAGTAGGGGTTCCACCCTCTCCCTACGAGGGACTCTAGAAATACAAAGTAAAATACAGAGTGGGAACCCAAGATAAAAAGCAGAAAGAGCGTAGATCAAATAAAACATGATTGTGAAGTTCTGAACCTCTCCATGGGGAGGCAGACTACTCTATTATCATGAATAAAGATCACCGATGTTTTCTATCGTTAATATGAACATTTTCATTATCTTTTTCTTTACTAGATTTTTAATGTGTTACGACTTGCTATAATTGACCCTCAATTTATATCGATTATTTTGAATTCATAAATGATCAATAATATTTTGAGTCAAACAACATTACCCTTCTTTAAGATTAAATCAATAAAAATATTTTCTTATCGTCAATTAAAGTAGTTGGATCTTATAGTCATTTGGAAGGGGAGCCCCGTGTAATTTGTGTTGGGCCTCCTACCCATCCGATCTGGTTTGATCCGTTTACCTGTTTCGAGGTTTATGGTTTTTCTTGTACAACACTCTATTTTCTACCAAAAACCCCTGCGATCCCCTTTCTTCTTCCATTCTTCGTACTAAAAACCCTAAAACTCTCTGTAAAAAATGGGTAGCAGTCAAGCAGTATTATCACTTCTGAGAAACGTAGCCGGAGCCGCATTCGGAATCGGCGTCGGCGCAACTGCTCTCAGCTCCTCCCTGTACACCGTTGACGGCGGCCAACGCGCCGTACTCTTTGACCGATTTCGAGGAGTCATCGACGAAACAGTGGGTGAAGGAACTCATTTTTTGATCCCATGGCTTCAAAAACCTTTCATCTTCGATATTCGCACGAAGCCTCATACGTTCTCCTCCTTCTCCGGTACAAAAGATCTCCAGATGGTCCATCTAACCCTCCGCGTTCTCTCTCGCCCTCAAGTTTCTCGTCTTCCTGACATTTTCAAAACTCTAGGTCTCGAGGTTTGTGTATTTTACATGTTTTTATATATAGGCATTTAATACATATTATTGTATACAGGATTTAAGTTATGTACACTGACAGTCTAAAGATTTTTCAGACACTATATGTGATTTTTTAGCTATTGCCAAAAATTAGTCACGTACATAAGTAATCTGATTGTGTAATAATTTTTATACTGCATGTTCATTAAACTTAGGCTAATGTAGGTTTATGTTAGGTAATCTGACAGTATAAGGTTTCCGTTTGACGCGATCGGTGAATTGTTAACTTGTCATAGTATAGTAATTACCGTTATTATTAGATTACTAAATAGTGCTTTTCAAAAGATTTTCCAGTAATTACTTATTAAGTGATCTGAATGTGTATTTACATATTTTGTATATGAGCATTTCTGCATATTATTGTACTATGTACTAGGATTTAAATTATGTGTACTGACATTGTGAAGATTTTTCCATGCTATCTGTTAAATTTTAACTTGTGATAATAGCTTAGTATAGTTACCAATTCTATCAGATTATCAATTAAAGATATTCGAGATATTTGCCTGAAATTATCTATTTAGTGATCTGACTGCGTATTTTTCTTACACGTATAGAGATTTTTTGACACTATTAGTGAATTTTTAACATGTGATAGCAGGTTAGTTCTAAATTTTGTCAGACTACCAATGAATGATTTTCAAGAGATTTGCTTGTAACTGCCTATTAAGTGATATGACATTGTAATATCTTTGATATTGTTATTGTGGTAGAGCTTGAACTTATGTATGTAAGTATAGTGTATATATAATTGTATATAAGGATATTTTGATGAGGTAATTGTATATATCCCCCTCGACACCGCCTTGCTTTTGTAATAGCTTTCATTTAATACAATCAATCTTTCTTTCATTCTCATTTATGTTCTCTCAATTTCTCTTGACATCGGTTTTCCCGTGCGGCACTGACGTTCTAGTCTAGCGCACTTAGGGCACCTCAGTTGGCGGACAACAACTGCCTTGACATCAGTTGCTTAGCCTTACGTTGCCCTTCCAAAGAATCTCAGGAAGGCGCCGCATAACAGTTGGTATCAGAGCCTAGGCAAGGATTTTATATCTTATTGTATATAAAGGTTCTGTCTCAAAAATTTTGTAGTATTTCATATGCAAGTGTTTATAAGAGCTTGTATGGAATATATAAGATTACCTGTTTGTATGTTTGAGTTTTCTATAGTTACTAGTATATAATAGTACATACGGATTTTGTGTATAGTATGTAAGATTTTTTATTTTCATTTTATTATTACAGTATGATGAGAAGGTCCTTCCTTCCATCGGCAATGAAGTTCTCAAAGCTGTCGTCGCACAATTCAACGCGGATCAGCTTCTCACAGAGCGTCCACAGGTGTCTGCATTGGTTCGTGAGAGTTTGATTCGTCGTGCAAAGGATTTCAACATTGAGCTTGATGATGTGGCGATAACCCATTTATCATATGGTGCTGAATTTTCTAAAGCTGTGGAGCAGAAGCAGGTTGCCCAGCAGGAGGCAGAGCGGTCCAAGTTTGTTGTGATGAAGGCTGAACAAGAGCGGAGGGCAGCTATTATTAGGGCTGAAGGAGAGAGTGAGTCTGCTAAGTTGATTTCTGATGCAACTGCAGCTGCTGGAATGGGTTTGATTGAGCTGAGGAGGATTGAGGCTTCGAGGGAGGTTGCTTCGACCTTAGCTAAGACTCCCAATGTTGCTTACTTGCCCAAACAGAACATGCTACTGGGACTGAATGCAGCACGATGATTAGGTAATTAGGTTTGCTATCTGTCTTTCGCTCCCAGTTTTGATATACATGGTTCTCTGAGGTTGAATATTGTGAAGTTGATATGATACATTAATTGCTTCAGCTGTTATCACACAAATCTATGCTGAACAGAGGTGGGAATCAAGAGCCAAAAAATGTTCTAATTGGCAAATATCTGCCTTTTGTTTTCAGCATTTCAGAAGGAATCTCGATAAACGCTTTTGATTTCAAAGTATGGAGTGTTAAATCTTTGAACCAATCCATCAATAGTATGGTTGTTGCACTGTTAAAGTAACTTGGTGCTTTTATTTTCTGAGATACAAAGTCTGCCTATAGATGATTAGTTTGTGTTCTCTTGTGGTAGTCATTTATGGTAGTTACTGTTTTAATATCATTGCATGCATACCTACTTATTTATGGTATTTATGCCTCTTATGTTTAGATAATTTTTTGCGATGTATACTGGTATAACTAATGCGATTTTTGTTTTTGTTTGCCTTTCTTTTCCCTGCGCCGAGGGTCGATTGGAAACAACCTCTCTATCCTCTCGGGTAGAGGTAAGGCCTGTCTACATATTACCCTCCTCAGACCCCACCTTGTGGGATTGTAGATACAAAGTCTGCCTGTAGTTATATCTGTAAATGCTATCCAATGAAGCTGACTTTATGAAGAAGTATAACTGCTATTCATATAAATTTTTTAGGTTAATTAGCCAGATAGAATAAGCACAAAAGATGGAGATTAGTTTATATGTTTTAATTATTGTAGCCAGAGCAATAACAAAGGATGATAGGGGGAATAGAATATGAATAAAACAGTGGCAGAACACTGTTATATAGTCCTCTTGTTTTGTCTTATTAGTTTAGCTTTTCAGAGTTTCTTTAAAGGTGACTGCCTCATCAATCCATTAAAACCTAGTCAATCTGGCGCCAGTTGTCCATAGGTTTTTTGGTTTTACTTACTATGACCTACAAAATGGCTAAGTGGGAGAATAGCTCTCTGAAGGGAAAGGAAGACTTGATAGTTAATGTTCCTGTAAGCTAAAAAATGTTCATTCCATAATATCTGGTGGATTTGCAATACTTGGTTTGTTTTACTTTCCGTCTTACTTCACGATCAACTTAAGATTGTAACAGCTTGTTTGTACTGTCAATTTTCTCAGAAGTGATTGTCTTCACTTTGCTACTATCTCTTATGCATTCATCCAGATAAAATTCTTCTTGAAGTCCTTCCTTCTAAGTACAGTGATGCATTTTGTGGAACTCAGAGGCATTAAAAATTAAGACTTTGTGTAGGAAATCAATATAAGTTTTTTCTGCATTCTGATATATGAATATATGAGGGGTCTCAATTGAGTGTACGCCATTTTAGGAACCATTATTTTACTTGATTTTGTTTTAAGAGTGAGGAGCTAGAGAATGACCTTTATGGTGATCTGTTCTGTTGAATGATTCTGGAAGTGTTATGATCTTTTCTATGGAATTAATCTTTGCGTAACATTTTTGTTCAGGGTTGGTATCACGTTGGTGCTCTCTTTTGGATTGTATTTCTTCAATTTAAGATACGCTGTGAAATAGATACATGCTCTCTGCTGCTGGAGAGAATTTGCTTGCTTTAGGACATGATGATACCTTCATGGAAGAGAGTCTATTTGGATCACTCTATTAGGACTAACCCTGTAAATTACACGTCACAGACTTCTCCCAAACCCTGTGTCAGTTGAACGTGGTTTGCTTAATTCAACATATTATCACTACTCATGTGTGGCTTTCAAGTAATGTTGCAAATCTATTAGAGTAGTATACAATTTGCGTTCATCGCCTTATTTTTTGTTTTGTTGATAAGGCGGGTAATTAAACTTGTAACTCCTCAAATTTTGTTTTTGACTATTCAAAATTACTTTTTTCTTAATCATAAATCACTAAGTTGAGAGTATTTTATATCATAATTAAAATAAAAATTATTGTACGTTATTCACTGAGAATGCTATGATAGTAAATTTTAAATAAATTTTTCTTTTCGAAAGTATTTATTTAAGAGAAAATCTTACTTTATACCCATTAATTCTAAATTATTTACCCTTAAATGCCCATGCCCAAACTATTTACCACTTCTACCCATGCCTCCCAAATTATTTACCCGCTAATTCCAAATGAGAAACTAATGCCTGCTTCCTTTAGCTTCTCCAGGACAGCCGTGGCTGTGTCACCGTGCCCAACTAATAGTATCTTATTTCTTCTTATATTATATTAAATAATATTAATATTATATTTTTTTCTTACTCGTTGAGTTCATTTGACATGAACTTTAACTTACAACTCCAGTCACATAGAGACAATGAGTTAAATAAGTCTTTAAATAATATTAATATTATATTGTTTCTTATTTTTATTATATTTTGAGGTGATTGAGATCGAAATTTCAGTCGAAATTTGAAAAAGAACACAACTATCCAATAGTATACTGCTACAGTATTCAATATGTTGAAGGAATATATAGATATACTGCAGCAGTATACCATTATAGTTTACAATATACTACAACAATATATTGTAATAATCAAAGAAGAACATAGTTACCTAAATGTATGAGAAATCTACTCAAATGCCCATTTGGGAGAAAATAATTACCCACTTCTAACTTTTTACATAATATACCCATGTGGTCAAAGATATTTATGCTTTTCCTTGACATTCCGTTTTTCTCATTAATTACTCTTTGCCTTTTTGTACTTTCTCTTTTCTGTTTTTTTCTTTCTATTTATCCTAACTTTTCTTTGACTTTCCTATCTTCCGGTGATTACTTTATATCTTTTTGGGTTTTTCCTCTCCTGTTTATTCCTACATAGATTATTCATCTCTTTCAGCATTTGTGCTTTTGTTTGAACTTTGAAGGCTTCAGGAGCATCTTTGTACTCTTTTTCATGCATTCATAGATCAAGATCCCCTAATCCAAAATGTCTCGTTAATGAACTCCATGGATAAGTTAACTCTTCAACCACATATAGAGGCAAATTCATGATTTAAATTTAATGGTTCAGCTTTTAGTTTTAACATTGAACTTGTTATACTGTTAAAAAATGGGTTCAAATCTAGTACTTGTTGAGATTTTATTAGGTTCTTACAATAAATTCATACATTGTATCGGGAGTTATAGATTCAATTCAACTTGTATCCGAAAGGCTATAATCGCCCTTGACCACATACTATAATTATCTAACTCTGAAGATTATTATTACTATGACTTATTATATGGTACACAATCTAATGACAAAGAAAAAATAAAATAAAATAAGATTCTTTTAATTAATAAAAGAGCTAACAAAATGACATATTGTAATAATATGAAATATTTCAATTTAAACTTGAATAAAAACGTATTTACCTAACAGTATACAGCTACGGTATCAAAAGATAATAAGAGCATACAATTATAATACAACAATATACTATAATAGTATACATATATAACAGAACGATATACTATAATAATCTATAATTTTAACATAAATTTATATAAAAATACAATTACCTATCAAGATACCGTTACTATATCACAATATGATTGAAGGCTATGGCTAAATTTTGAGTAAGTTTGGTGGAGATTTTCAGAGTAGATTTTGAAATTTAGGCCAATATTAAATAGAACTAGCAAAGAAGATAAAATTGTATTGTATGCCAACATGTTATACTATATGTTATGTTGGTATATAATAATTAATTCAAAAGTATATCATTAATTATAATAATACACCACTAATTTTCTTGAAAGAATAAACTAGTATTATATGATACCTTAACAGTAAATGATATATGCCATATGAGTATCGTAGAGGACCAATGACTTTTTCTTTTTAAGAATGAACCAATCCTTTATGATATCGTGTTAGTATATGATGTTTGGTGGAGATTTTGAGAGTATATTTTAAAATTTAGGCCAATATTTAGAAGTAGTAAAGAAGATAAAGTTGTATTGTATGCCAACATGTTATACTATACGTTATGTTGATATATAATAATTAATTCAAAAGTATATCATTAATTATAATAATACACCACTAATTTTCTTAAAATAAACTAGTACTATATGATACCTTGATAGTATATGATATATGCCATATGGGTATAATAGAGGACCAATAATATTTTTTTTAAAGAATGAACCAATCCTCTATGATATCGTGTTAGTATATGATGTATACCAGGTTGGTATCATAGAGGATGAGTATTTTACTTAAAGAAATGGACCAGACCTTTATGATAACCTATCAATATATGATACTATAGTAGTATTTGATATATACCATATGGGTATCATAGAAGACTGATGAGTATTTTGTTTGGTGAAGAAATGATTAGTCATCTATGATACCCTGTCAATATATGATATATACTATGGCTGTCATAGTATATTCTAAAAATATACTTCAACTATTAGTAATATAGTATTATTTTCGGTATATTATATGCTACAATAAGTTATTTTTAATAATTAATATATAAAAAAAATATACTACATCAATTATCATTTGTTGATATAGTGAAAAAATAGAGAAAAAAATAAATAGGAACAAAAATAAAGGCGCAAAATGAAAAAAAAATTAAAAGAAAAAATAATCAAAATAATAATAAATGAAATTACAAAAATAAAAAAAAAGAAAAAAGGGAAAAAAGAAAGAAGAGAAAACAATTTATAATGTATAAGTTGTTCTTATGACTAACCTACAGAAAAAGAAAATGAAAAAAAGCAGACATATATATATTATATTAATTATATTTTTTTTAAAAAAGGTGAAAAAATACTTCTTATATTAATTATCTTTTTATTATTGCACGGAAAGAAAAAAAGGAGCAAAAAAAGTGAATAAAATTAGATCATGTAGAAAAAAGAAAATAAACTAACAAAAGATTTAAATAAAATTAGAAAAGAAACAAGACAAAGGAAAAATGGGAAAAGCCAAAACCGAGCAATGAATCAGATTTTGGTGGAAAAAGAAAATAAAAACTAATATGATTGAGTAATAAACATAAAAGGAAAAGAAAAAAAAAAGCAAAGCATAAACAAAACAAGAAAAAAAAAAGAGGCAATTATCCACAAATACTACAATGGATATGAATGATAATAGTATGATGGGTAGAAAAATAAATACATAGGCAACGATAATTAGTTTGACTTTTATAAGTAAAACTATAAAACCCCGTTTTTTTTTGGGTGATGACATCAATCATTGGCCAAACCTAGAGGGTAGAATTTCCACAAGCCCTGGCCCACAAGTCTGAAAGCCTCAATTAGCGCGCACAAAAATCAAACTTGAAATTAGAAGAATCCCCAAACCGCTCTTTCATTGCATATTCTCAGTTGTGTCTCTCTCTTTCTCTCTCTCCCTCTCCAAACATTGATGGCGTCGTCGCGCGATGAGTTCGTGTACATGGCGAAGCTTGCGGAGCAAGCCGAGCGGTACGAGGAGATGGTAGAGTTTATGGAGAAGGTCGTAACCACGGCGGACGGCGGCGAGGAACTCACCATTGAAGAACGTAACCTTCTCTCCGTAGCTTACAAAAACGTGATCGGAGCACGACGAGCCTCGTGGCGGATCATTTCCTCAATCGAGCAAAAAGAAGAGAGCCGAGGCAACGAAGATCATGTGACCTCTATTAAAACTTACAGATCTAAGATCGAGTCGGAGTTGACCTCGATCTGTAACGGTATCCTCAAGCTGCTCGATTCAAATCTCATCGGCGCTGCGTCAACCGGAGATTCTAAGGTGTTTTATTTGAAAATGAAAGGAGATTATCACCGATATTTGGCTGAGTTTAAGACCGGAGCTGAGAGAAAGGAAGCTGCTGAGAATACTCTTTCGTCTTATAAGTCCGCTCAGGTTTGCTTTTGATTTTTTTTTATCAGTTGCAACAAATTCTCTTCCTGTTTTATTTAAAATTGATGAAAATTTATGCAAATGCTGGAAAATAATATCCGGTTTTAATTTCATTATTAATTGCATTAAATTTTCGTCCTGATTAGTTAGAAATACGGGGAAAATATGCAAATGTTGAGAACAATATCTGGTTTTTGATATCTTTAGCAATTTGTTCAGTTCTTTGTCCTGGTTTATTAAATGATGTAGAAGCATGCAAATGCTAAAGAAAATTAGAACTTTACATAGTATTGAAGTGTGAAATTGAAATATTCGTCTTGTTTTTCCTTAGGATATTGCAAATGCGGAGCTGGCACCTACACATCCTATTCGATTGGGGCTAGCTCTCAATTTCTCTGTATTTTACTATGAGATATTGAATTCTCCTGATCGTGCTTGTAATCTTGCCAAACAGGTAAACAAAAAAGTCATGATTTGTTGTTTTTTTTTGAAAAATTAGTAGGAATTTAGATATCTTACTTATGGTTGTGTTTATGTTGAAAAGGCTTTTGATGAGGCGATCGCTGAACTGGACACATTGGGGGAGGAGTCGTACAAGGATAGCACGTTGATAATGCAGCTTCTTCGGGATAATCTGACATTGTGGACCTCGGACATGCAGGCAAGTTCTTTCTATTCTCTTGTAATGAGATTGTGTCTTTAATCCTTGGTGATCGTTTTGCTAAGTCATGTATGGTTTTTTTGCAGGACGAGGGAACCGAAGAGATGAAAGAAGTAGCAAAACCGGATAATGAGGAGCACTAAAAGTGGTGAAAATCTTTATTTCAGGATCTGAATACCATGTTATCTTTGCTCATTGGTTTGATTAAGCTCTTTACAGTTCTAATTCCCCTATGATTTGTGAGTCCTATTGTAAGTTGTCGTTCATTAAAAGAAAGGTCAGGTGTTGTGCATCTCCAGTGTTCTGTTTGTATGGAGAGGAATATGGGGAAGTAGGACGATTTCACTTGTGTTCAGTTCTGATATAGGATTTCAACTTGTTTGCTTTGGGTCATGAGTTTGAAGATCATTGTTTATCTCTGCAACTCTCCGGTATTTGGATGCTTCTTTATCCTGATTGGAATGATCAATTGAGCATTTGTTCTCCATTTAAATTTACCAATTTCATTGTCTTTTTCGCCATGTTTACATAGTGTTTTGGCTCTAGTCTGTGATGTAAGTTGGATATGGTAAAGCCCATCCTACAAACCATTTTGCCCAATAACCAAATAGATTCAGTCTCTTGATGGCTCGAACTATGGATATGTTTGACTAGATAGGAAGTTTAAGAAATAAAGACTTTCGAAACCTGTGACCTAAAATAAATCCATAGAAATTTGTGGCTACAAATCATCTTATTAAGGGTAAGCTTTAAAGCCCCAATTGGTTTTTTCCATAAGGATGTTTAAAGTTGAATTGTTACTAAATATAGATATGTATTATTCTTTTTGGGATTGACTAAAAAGGAAAAAGTGTAACATAAAATAGAACGGAGAGAGTATTAGATTTTATTGACCCGACAAGAAGTCGACCACTAACCTTGTTCATCCTATATATATATATTATAGTTCTTATGGTATCCAGGTTAAGGTCCTTGTTTGTTCGTTGAATAAAGACATGCGACATTTCGATGCAAGGTTTTAATGCATCTAATTCTTGGTGAACAAATATTTGAACTAATCAGAAGCCAACCATGATTGAAGACCACTTTAAATAAAAGGTCAAACCAGGTAAAAATTCTCTACAAACAAGTTAACAATCTCTTCGAAACAATGCACTTGGAGTGTGAGCCTTGATGCTTGAGTCTGCAATGTCTATGGCACATATCTTATTCTTCCTCACATTATTTCTAATTCCATTTCAATATCTCAAGAATGCATTAGATGACTACAATGTCTATGGCACAAATATTATAATGTCCCAAGTCAATATAATACTGCATAGCTAAGCACCCTGATCTTGGAAGCAACAAAGATGCAGGCGCTATGATTTATTTCTTTCAGCAAACAGATTACTCAAAAAGATTTGAAATAACTAGTTAAGTGAAATTATTATCATGCTCTTGGTGTATAACATAGAATGGACATTCATGCTTAGATTTAGTTAAGCTAATACTGAAGAATAAAAGAACAACTGAATAAATAACACACTTGCAAGGGTGCAATCTCTTGTCATGTGATAAATGAAGAATATACGCATAGTATTAAAACTTCAAAACTGAAAATAACTATACCGTTCAAAGTTGTATCTAAAAAACGAAGGCCTAATATTGAGGTCACCAACTCTTTGAAATAATACTATTTTCTTCCTACTATGACTTCAATCAGTATCTGAATAATCGGAGAATTATGTTCTTGGTGTTCCAAAATGGTCTGAGAAGGTGGATGAGGATGCTCTCCGATGATGAAATACCTGTTTTGGTGTATGGGGATCTGATTTTGGCGCTTCAGTCTTTCCAGGGTCATCATGTCATTTTTGCTTCTAAATCTTCCTGTTCTTGTTGAAGCAGCTCAATAGGTTTGATGCTGAAAATTTCCTTAGCTACTTGTCCAATGTCTCGAGCAAGAAAACGAAGTTTTTCCTCCTTGTCAGCTAGGGAATCTTTGAGTTGAAAATTTTCATCTTTAGCTAAATTAGCAGCAGCTTTTGCAGCTTTAGCTTCATTTATAACCTGCTTCAATATGTCCCTCAAATTGTAAATTTCTTTCCTTGCTGCTCTAGTCATATGTTTAGCATCTTTAAGAGACTTGACGAGTCTTGCAGTCTCCTGCTGAGCAAGAGTTTCCTGTTTTGCCTCATCCAAAAGCTTTTGGTACCTAGCCTCGGTGTTTCTGACCATCTTTTTCAATCGTCTTGCCTCATCTTTTACTTGTTCTTGTTATAATTGAGAAGCATTAAGTTTCTCCTTGGCCACAGTAGCTTCGATTTGGCTCTTTTCTTCTGCATCAGTAGCCAATTTAAGTTCTTTTCTAAGCAAGAGCATCTCATCACTCAAAGCCTCGGCCTTTTTTCTTGGGTCTTAGCCAAATTTGCCTTGGTTGATCCAAGTTCAGACCCGAAGCATCCCAGTTCCTTCCCACGGCAAGAACCATCACAACGACTGCTAGTTTGCTCAAACTCCTTTGTCTTCAATACCAAATGAATCGAATATTTTAGACTCTGATAATCTTCTATTCTCTAAAGTTAAGTGTGATCCTATGATTTTGAACGTAAATATATAAAACCTCAATTCCGTTTTTGGATTTTATTATAATGTCTTTACTTTGACTTCGATTTTTTAGTATTACATTATGTATTACGAGGACATACAATCTAAGGCGTGCAAAGTACTTGAGTCAAAAATCTCCTATTGTTGCCTCACCAAGCAAACTTTGCCAACTCATAACTAAAGTCTAAATTATTAAGAGTTGAGTGATCAAAAGCCAAAATTTAAGCATTGGGGATTAATTATTGAAATTGTTGGATCTTGATCGATTTTATATGTTAGAATGATGCTTTAAGAGGACATAGAATGACTATCATTACATGACTCAACTATATTTACGTATCCGATACAAGTGTCTTAATCAGTAAAAGCTTATTTCCACTGGGGTGTGTTTGGTATAACGAAAAATATTTTTCGTGGAAAATATTTTTTTGGAAAACAAGTAGTAATCTTATTTATTTTTCCATGTTTGGTACGCAAATTAAGGAAGATGACTTCTCAAGAGTATTCATAAATAATTTAGATATAATAAACATGAAGCCATAAACTTTCAAACCAATAACCCTCTAGACCCACAAATTTCATAAACTTTCGAACCCCTAAACTTTCAAAACCGTAAACTTCCAAACACATAAACCTTCAAACTCATAATTTTGAAATTTGTAAAATTTAGAGTCTTTAAACCGATAAATAATAAAATTAAAACTGAAACATATATGTAAAAAACATTCTAGGGGGGTGGGAAGTTGCAGAAAAATGATAAAATAGAAATTTGAAATTACAAAAAAAAAAAAAAAAATTAGGGGGGGTGGAGGGGTAGTAGGGTGGGTGGGTGGTAACGGAAAAACGGAAATTTTGACGGAAAAAAAAAACTTTTTTTTGGAGAGGGAGTGGAGTGGGTTGGTGAGGGTGGGGAAAGTTGAGAATGAGCTTTGGAAAATATTTTCCCTTCTCTTGATAAGAAAAATATTTTCCTCCAATTGGAGGAAAATGAATAGATAAGGAAAATATTTTTCAAAACATTTAAACCAACCAAACATGAAAAAAATGAAAAACATTTTCTAGAAAACATTTTCATTCATACCAAACACATCCTAGGTGTTTACATCAATCCAATAAATATACGATAAATGTCTTATTAAGCATGCACAAATTTTCTTGTAAACTTTTAGTATATTCAAAAGGAGATTTTTACATTCCTATGCCACATAGGAAATTTTATTACCCTCAATGTATAATGTTTGACTTAATTACACTTAGTATACCAAATTACCAATTATATACCATAATTAATTAAGGGTTATTAATTATATATTTTTTACTCTTTAATTAAAGGAATCTCCATGTTTCTCTCTCCTAACCCCTCAGTCTCACCCACATTTTACTCATACCCACTTTCATTTTACCATTTTCCATCTTTTGAAACCAAATTCTCCCTCTAAATTCACAGAAATTTGAAGAAACCCTTCAACAAAGTTGGTTCCCCATTTTACTCAAGTTGAAGTTCATCAAAATTGAAGTCAAATCTTCAAAGTTCATATACATATTTCTAGCTTCAAATTTTCTCAATAAAGAAGAACAAACCTTCAAAGAGACAAGAGAGCGGCAATTCCACTATTGACAGGCATTAAAAAGCTTTGAAGCTTTGAATTTAAATTTGTGCTTTCAAAAATTATTATTTGTTTTGATTGGGTGTTGTTGAAAATAATTGAGAATATGTTTTGGAGTTTATATCTCAATTTTGAGGGGTTTTAGTGAAGATTAGACTTGGTTTTGAGTGAAATTCAGATTGAAACTAGAAGAAGAAGAAGAAGAAGAAGAAGAAGAAGAAGAATATATGGGTCATAATCCGATTCTACAACAGTCGACAAGGTTAATCGTTCCTTTCGGTTAACGCAAGAATAATAAGTGCCATGATCACTTTTTATTAAGGGTGCTTTCCGTATTCGTCTCAAATGGTTATTGAGGTCACGACTCATCTGATATGTCTGAAATAACCTCCTAACGTGGAACCAACCACAAAAGATCAACTCATACAACAACATCAATAAATACCAAAGGAGGAGCTAGAAAAAGGGGTTCCACTCTCTCCCTATGGGGGACTCTAGAAATACAGAGTAAAATACAGAGTGAGAACCCAAGAGAAAAGACAGAAAGAGGGTAGATCGAATTGAACATGATTGTAAAGTTCTGAACCTCTCCACGGGGAGACAGACTACTCTATTATCATGAATAAAGATCACCGATATTTTCTGTTGCTAATACGAACATTTTCATTATCTTTTCCTTTGTTAGATTTTTTATGTGTTACGACTTGCTATGATTCACCCTCAATTTATATCGATTGTTTTGAATTCATAAATGATTAGTAACATTTTGAGTCAAAAGAATTGGCGCCGTCAGTGGGGATTTCCTAGCAAGATCGCGTAGCTCTTCCTGAAATCGGAAACAAAGGGAAAACACTGAGAAAAGGAAAAATAACCCAATCAAAGTAAGCCTGATTCATCTCATCCACACGCAAGAACTCGGGCTACGCGCCCTCGACTCAAAATAATCAACAAAGGTTCAACGACAGTTGAACTGGAACTCAGGCCATGAGCCTTCGCCGAATCAATTCAACCATAGTTGAATATGAACTCGAGCTACACGTCCTCGACTCAAAATAATCAACAAAGGTTCAACGACAGTTGAACTGGGACTCAGGCCATGAGCCTTTGCCGAATCAATTCAACCATAGTAGAATAAGAACTCGGGCTACGCGCCCTCGACTCAAAATAATCAACAAAGGTTCATCGACAGTTGAACTGGGACTTAGGCCATGATCCCTCGCCGAATCAATTCAACCATAGTTGAATAAGAACTCGGGCTACGCGCCCTCGACTCAAAATAATCAACAAAGGTTCAACGACAGTTGAACTGGGACTCAGAGGCCATGAGCCCTCGCCGAATCAATTCAACCATAGTTGAATAAGAACTCGAGCTACACGCCCTTGGCTCAAAATAATCAACAAAGGTACAACGATAGTTAAACTGGGACTCAGGCCATGAGCCTTTGCCGAATCAATTCAACCATAGTTGAATAAGAACTCGGGCTATGCGCCCTCGACTCAAAATAATCAACAAAGGTTCAACGACTGTTGAACTGGGACTCAGGCCATGAGCCCTCGAAGAATCAATTCAACCATAGTTGAATAAGAACTCGGGCTACGCGCCCTCGACTCAAAATAATCAACAAAGGTTCAATAACAGTTGAACTGGGACTCAGACCATGAGCCTTCGCCGAATCAATTCAAACATAGTTGAATAAGAACTTGGGCTACGCGCCCTCGACTAAAAATAATCAACAAAGGTTCAACGACAGTTGAACCAAGACTCAGGCCATGAGCTTTCACTGAATCAATTCAACCATAATTGAATAAGAACTCGGGCTACGCGTCCTCGTCTCAAAATAATCAATAAAGGTTCAACGACAGGTAAACCGCGACTCAGGCCATGAGCCTTCGCCGAATCAATTCAACCATAGTTGAATAAGAAATCGGGCTACGCACCCTCGACTCAAAATAATCAATAAAGGTTCAATGACAGTTGAACTGGGACTCAGGCCATGAGCCCTTGCCGAATAAATTCAACCATAATTGAATAAGTACTCGGGCTACGCACCCTCGACTCAAAATAATCAACAAAGGTTCAATAACAATTGAACTGGGACTCAGGCCATGAGCCCTCACCGAATCAATTCAACCATAGTTGAAGAAGAACTTGGGCTACGCGCCCTCGACTCAAAATAATAAAGAAAAATTTAACGACAGTTGAACTGGGACTCAAGCCATGAGCCTTCGCCGAATCAATTCAAACATAGTTGAATAAGAACTCGGGCTACGCACCCTCGACTCAAAATAATTAACAAAGGTTCAACAACAGTTGAATTGGGAATCGGGCCATGAGCGCTCGGAGAATCAATTCAACCATAGTAGAATAAGAACTCGGGATATGCGCCCTCAACTCAAAATAATCAACAAAGGTTCAACGAAAGTTGAACTGGGACTGAGGCCATGAGCCTTCGCCGAGTCAATTCAACCATAGTTGAATAAGAACTTGGGCTACGCGCCCTCGACTCAAAATAATCAACAAAGGGTCAACGACAGTTGAACTGGGACTCAGGCTATGAGCCCTCGCCGAATCAATTCAACCATAGTTGAATAAGAACTCGGGCTACACACCCCTGACTCAAAATAATCAATAAAGGTTCAACGACAGTTGAACTGGGATTCAAGCCATAAGCCTTCGCCGAATCAATTCAACCATAATTGAATCAGAACTCAGACTATGCGCCCTCGACTCAAAATAATCAACAAAGGTTCAACAACAGTTGAACTGGGACTCAGGCCATGAGCCCTCGCCGAATCAATTCAACCATAGAAGAATAAGAACTCGGGCTACGTGCCCTCGACTCAAAATAATCAACAAAGGTTCAATGACAGTTGAATTGGGACTCGGGCCATGAGCCTTCGCCGAATCAATTCAACCATAGTTGAAAAAGAACTGGGGCTACGCGCCCTCGACTCAAAATAATCAACAAAGGTTCAATGACAGTTGAACCGGGACTCAGGCCATGAGCCTTCACCGAATCAAATCAACCAAAGTTGAATAAGAACTCGAGCTATGCGTCCTCGACTCAAAATAATCAATAAAGGTTCAACGACAGTTGAACTGGAACTCGGGCCGTGAGCCTTCGCTGAATCAATTCAACCATAGTTGAATAAGAACTCGGGGTACGCACCCTCGACTCAAAATAATCAACAAAGGTTCAACGACAGTTAAACTGGGACTCCGACCATGATCCCTCGCCGAATAAATTCAACCATAGTTGAATAAGAACTCGGGCTACGCACCCTCGACTCAAAATAATCAACAAAGGTTCAACGACAATTGAAGTGGGATTCAGGCCAAGAACCTTCACCGAATCAATTCAACCATAGTTGAAGAAGAACTCGGGCTACGCGCCCTCGACTCAAAATAATCAATAAAAATTCAATGACAGTTGAACTGGGACTCAGTCCATGAGCCTTCGCCGAATCAATTCAACCATAGTTGAATTAGAACTCAAGCTACGCGCCCTCGACTCAAAATAATTAACAAAGGTTCAACGACAGTTGAACTGGGACTCGGGTCATGATCCCTCGCCGAATCAATTCAACCATAGTAGAATAAGAACTTGGGATACGCGCCCTGAACTCAAAATAATCAACAAAGGTTCAATGACAGTTGAACTGGGACTCAAGCCGTGAGCCTTCGCCGAATCAATTCAACCATAGTTGAATAAGAACTTGGGCTACGCGCCCTCGACTTTAAATAATCAACAAAGGTTCAATGACAGTTGAACCAGGACTCAGGCCATGAGCCTTCACTGAATCAATTCAACCATAGTTAAATAAGAACTCGGGTGACGCACCCTCGACTCAAAATAATCAACAAAGGTTCAACGACATGTAAACCGGGACTCAGGCCATAAGCCTTCGCCGAATCAATTCAACCATAGTTGAATAAGAAATCGGGTTACGCACCCTCGACTCAAAATAATCAACAAAGGTTCAACGACAGTTGAACTGGGACTCAGGCCTTGAGCCCTTGCCGAATAAATTCAACCATAGTTGAATAAGAACTCGGGCTACACACCCTCGACTCAAAATAATCAACAAAGGTTCAACAACAATTGAACTGGGACTCAGGCCATGAGCCATCACCGAATCAATTCAACCATAGTTGAAGAAGAACTTGGGCTACGCGCACTCGACTCAAAATAATAAATAAAATTTTAACGACAGTTGAACTGGGACTTAGGCCATGGGCTTTCGCCGAATCAAATCAACCATAGTTGAATAAGAACTCGGGGTACGCACCCTCGACTCAAAATAATCAACAAAGGTTCAACAACTGTTGAATTGGGACTCGGTCTATGAGCGCTCACAGAATCAATTCAACCATAGTAGAATAAGAACTCGGGATATGCGCCCTCAACTCAAAATAATCAACAAAGGTTCAACGAAAGTTGAACTGGGACTGAGGCCATGAGCCTTCGCCGAGTCAATTCAACCATAGTTGAATAAGAACTTGGGCTACGCGCCCTCGACTCAAAATAATCAACAAAGGGTCAACGACAGTTGAACTGGGACTCAAGCCATGAGCCCTCGTCGAATCAATTCAACCACAGTTGAATAAGAACTCGGGCTACGCGCCCTCGACTCAAAATAATCAACAAAGGTTCAACGACAGTTGAACTGGGACTCAGGCCATGAGCCTTCGCCGAATCAATTCAACCATAATTGAATAAGAACTCAGACTATGCGCCCTCGACTCAAAATAATCAACAAAGGTTCAACGACAGTTGAACTGGGACTCAGGCTATGAGCCCTCGCCGAATCAATTCAACTATAGTAGAATAAGAACTCGGGCTACGCGCCCCCAACTCAATATAATCAACAAAGGTTCAATGACAGTTGAACTGGGACTCGGGCCATGAGCCTTTGCCGAATCAATTCAACCATAGTTGAAAAAGAACTCGGGCTACGCGCCCTTGACTCAAAATAATCAACAAAGGTTCAACAACAGTTGAATTGGGACTCGGTCCATGAGCGCTTGCAGAATCAATTCAACCATAGTAGAATAAGAACTCGGGATACGCGCCCTCGACTCAAAATAATCAACAAAGGTTCAATGACAGTTGAACTGGGACTCAGGCCATGAGCCATCACCGAATCAATTCAACCATAGTTGAAGAAGAACTTGGGCTACGCGCCCTCGACTCAAAATAATAAACAAAATTTTAACGACAGTTGAATTGGGACTCAGGCCATGAGCCTTCGCCGAATCAAATCAACCATAGTTGGATAAGAACTCGGGGTACGCACCCTCGACTCAAAATAATCAACAAAGGTTCAACAACAGTTGAATTGGGACTCGGTCCATGAGCGCTCACAGAATCAATTCAACCATAGTAGAATAAGAACTCGGGATATGCGCCCTCAACTCAAAATAATCAACAAAGGTTCAACGAAAGTTGACTGGGACTCAGGCCATGAGCCTTCGCCGAGTCAATTCAACCATAGTTTAATAAGAACTTGGGCTACGCGCCCTCGACTCAAAATAATCAACAAAGGGTCAACGATAGTTGAACTGGGACTCAAGCCATGAGCCCTCGTCGAATCAATTCAACCACAGTTGAATAAGAACTCGGGCTACACGCCCTCGACTCAAAATAATCAACAAAGGTTCAACGACAGTTGAACTAGGACTCAAGCCATGAGCCTTCGCCGAATCAATTCAACCATAATTGAATAAGAACTCAGACTATGCGCCCTCGACTCAAAATAATCAACAAAGGTTCAACGACAGTTGAACTGGGACTCAGGCCACGAGCCCTCGCCGAATCAATTCAACAATAGTAGAATAAGAACTCGGGCTACGCGCCCCCAACTCAATATAATCAACAAAGGTTCAATGACAGTTGAACTGGGACTCAGGCCATGAGCCTTCGCCGAATCAATTCAACCATAGTTGAAAAAGAACTCGGGCTACGCGCCCTTGACTCAAAATAATCAACAAAGGTTCAACGACAGTTGAACCGGGACTCAGGCCATGAGCCTTCACCGAATCAATTCAACCATAGTTGAATAAGAACTCGGGCTACGCCCCCTCGACTCAAAATAATCAACAAAGGTTCAACAACAGTAGTATTGGGACTCGGTCCATGAGCGCTCGCAGAATCAATTCAGCCATAGTAGAATAAGAACTCGGGATACGCGCCCTCAACTCAAAATAATCAACAATGGTTCAACGAAAGTTGAACTGGGACTGAGGCCATGAGCCTTCGCCGAGTCAATTCAACCATAGTTGAATAAGAACTTGGGCTACGCGTCCTCGACTCAAAATAATCAACAAAGGGTCAACTACAGTTGAACTGGGACTCAGGCCATGAGCCCTCGCCGAATCAATTCAACCATAGTTGAATAAGAACTCGGGCTACACACCATCGACTCAAAATAATCAACAAAGGTTCAACGGCAGTTGAACTGGGACTCAAGCCATGAGCCTTCGCCGAATCAATTCAACCATAATTGAATAAGAACTCAGACTATGCGCCCTCGACTCAAAATAATCAACAAAGGTTCAACGACAGTTGAACTTGGACTCAGGCCATGAACCCGTGCCGAATCAATTCAACCATAGTAGAATAAGAACTCGGGCTACGCACCCTCGACTCAAAATAATCAACAAAGGTTCAATGACAGTTGAACTGGGACTCGGGCCATGAGCCTTCGCCGAATCAATTCAACCATAGTTGAAAACGAACTCGGGCTACGCGGCCTCGACTCAAAATAATCAACAAAGGTTCAATGACAGTTGAACCGGGACTCTCAGGCCATTAGCCTTCACCGATTCAATTCAACCATAGTTGAATAAGAACTCGGGTGACGCACCCTCGACTCAAAATAATCAACAAAGGTTCAACGACAGGTAAACCGGGACTCAGGCCATAAGCCTTCGCCGAATCAATTCAACCATAGTAGAATACGAACTCGGGCTACGCACCCTCGACTCAAAATAATCAACAAAGGTTCAACGACAGTTGAACTGGGACTCAGACCATGAGCCCTCGCCGAATAAATTCAACCATAGTTGAATAAGAACTCGGGCTACGCACCCTCGACTCAAAATAATCAACAAAGGTTCAACGACAATTGAACTGGGATTCAGGCCATGAACCCTCACCGAATCAATTCAACCATAGTTGAAGAAGAACTCGGGCTACGCGCCATCGACTCAAAATAATCAACAAAAATTCAATGACAGTTGAACTGGGACTCAGGCCATGAGCCTTCGCCGAATCAATTCAACCATAGTTGAATTAGAACTTGGGCTACGCGCCCTCGACTCAAAATAATCAACAAAGGTTCAACGACAGTTGAACTGGGACTCCGGTCATGAGCCCTCGCCGAATCAATTCAACCATAGTAGAATAAGAACTCGGGATACGCGCCCTCAACTCAAAATAATCAACAAAGGTTCAATGACAGTTGAACTGGGACTCAGGCCGTGAGCCTTCCCCGAATCAATTCAACCATAGTTGAATAAGAACTTGGGCTACGCGCCCTCGACTCAAAATAATCAACAAAGGTTCAATGACAGTTGAACCAGGACTCAGGCCATTAGCCTTCACCGATTCAATTCAACCATAGTTGAATAAGAACTCGGGTGACGCACCCTCGACTCAAAATAATCAACAAAGGTTCAACGACAGGTAAACCGGGACTCAGGCCATAAGCCTTCGCCGAATCAATTCAACCATAGTAGAATAAGAAATCGAGCTACGCACCCTCGACTCAAAATAATCAACAAAGGTTCAACGACAGTTGAACTGGGACTCAGGACTTGAGCCCTTGCCGAATAAATTCAAGCATAGTTGAATAAGAACTCGGGCTACGCACCCTCGACTCAAAATAATCAACAAAGGTTCAACAACAATTGAACTGGGACTCAGGCCATGTGCCATCACCGAATCAATTCAACCATAGTTGAAGAAGAACTTGGGCTATGCGCCCTCGACTCAAAATAATAAATAAAAATTTAACGACAGTTGAACTGGGACTCAAGCCATGAGCCTTCGCCGAATCAATTCAACCATAGTTGAATAAGAACTCGGGCTACGCACCCTCGACTCAAAATAATCAACAAAGGTTCAACAACAGTTGAATTGGGACTCGGTCCATGAGCGCTCGCAGAATCAATTCAACCATAGTAGAATAAGAACTCGGGATACGCGCCCTCAACTCAAAATAATCAACAAAGGTTCAACGAAAATTGAACTGGGACTCAGGCCATGAGCCTTCGCCGAGTCAATTCAACCATAAATGAATAAGAACTTGGGCTACGCGCCCTCGACTCAAAATAATCAACAAAGGGTCAACGACAGTTGAACAGGGACTCAGGCCCTGAGCCTCGCCGAATCAATTCAACCATAGTTGAATAAGAACTCGGGCTACACGCCCTCGACCCAAAATAATCAACAAAGGTTCAACGGCAGTTGAACTGGGACTCAGGCCATGAGCCTTCGCCGAATCAATTCAACCATAATTGAATAAGAACTCAGACTATGCGCCATCGACTCAAAATAATCAACAAAGGTTCAACGACAGTTGAACTGGGACTCGGGCCATGAGCCCTCGCCGAATCAATTCAACCATAGTAGAATAAGAACTCGGGATACGCGCCCTCAACTCAAAATAATCAACAAAGGTTCAATGACAGTTGAACTGGGACTCAGGCCGTGAGCCTTCCCCGAATCAATTCAACCATAGTTGAATAAGAACTTAGACTACGCGCCCTCGACTCAAAATAATCAACAAAGGTTCAACGACAGTTGAACCGGGACTCAGGCCATGAGCCTTCACCGAATCAATTCAACCATAGTTGAATAAGAACTCGAGCTATGCATCCTCGACTCAAAATAATCAACAAAGGTTCAACGACAGTTGAACTGGGACTCGGGCCATGAGCCTTCGCCGAATCAATTCAACCATAGTTGAATAAGAACTCGGGGTACGCACCCTCGACTCAAAATGATTAACAAAGTTTCAACGACAGTTGAACTGGGACTCAGACAATCAGCCCTCACCGAATAAATTCAACCATAGTTGAATAAGAACTCGGGCTACGCACCCTCGACTCAAAATAATCAACAAAGGTTCAACGACAATTGATCTGGGACTCAGGCCATGAACCCTCACCGAATCAATTCAGCCATAGTTGAAGAAGGCTACGCGCCCTCGACTCAAAATAATCAAAGAAAATTCAATGACAGTTGAACTGGGACTCAGGCCATGAGCCTTCGCCGAATCAATTCAACCATAGTTGAATAAGAACTCGGGCTACGCGCCATCGACTCAAAATAATCAACAAAGGTTCAACGACAGTTGAACTGGGACTCGGGCCATGAGCCCTCGCCGAATCAATTCAACCATAGTAGAATAAGAACTCGGGATACGCGCCCTCAACTCAAAATAATCAACAAAGGTTCAATGACAGTTGAACTGGGACTCAGGCCGTGAGCCTTCCCCGAATCAATTCAACCATAGTTGAATAAGAACTTAGACTACGAGCTCTCGACTTAAAATAATCAACAAAGGTTCAACGACAGTTGAACCAGGACTCAGGCCATGAGCCTTCACCGAATCAATTCAACCATAGTTGAATAAGAACTCGGGCTACGCGCCCTCGACTCAAAACAATCAACAAAGGTTCAATGACAGTTGAACTGGGACTCAGGCCATGAGCCCTCGATAAATCAATTCAACCATAGTTGAATAAGAACTCGGGCTACGCACCATCGACTCAAAATAATCAACAAAGGTTCAACGACAGTTGAACTAGGACTCAGGAGATGATCCCTCGCCGAATCTATTCAACCATAGTTGAATAAGAACTCGGGCTTTGCGCCCTCGACTCAAAATAATCAACAAAGGTTCAACGACAGTTGAAATGGGACTCAGGCCATGAGCCTTCGCCGAATCAATTCAACCATAGTTGAATAAGAACTCGGGCTACGCACCCTCGACTCAAAATAATCAACAAAAGTTCAACGACAGTTGAACTGGGACTCAGGCCATGGGCCTTCGCCAAATCAATTCTACCATGGTTGAATAAGAACTTGGGCTACGCGCCCTCGACTCAAAATAATCAATAAAGGTTCAAGGACAGTTGAACCGGGACTCAGGCCATAAACCTTCGCCAAATCAATTCAACCATAGTTAAATAAGAACTCGAGCTACGCTTCGACTCAAAATAACCAACAAATGTTCAACAATAGTTGAACTAAGCTTAAGGTCATATACCTTCGCCAAATCAATCTGATCACAAGTGAAATTCGACTTAGGCTACGCACCCCCGATCCGGACACACGCCACTATGCTCAGCGATGGCTGAATCGAGGTTCAAGCCATGAATGTTTGCCGAATAAGTTCGATTACGGTCGAACTAAGATCCGGATCGCCTGCCCCCGCTGATAAATTGGCGAGTAACTAAGGCACAGGGCAGACGTCCTCACTATCCAGCGAAATGACCAGCCGCACCCAGAACGGGATCACTATTAAAACACTTTGCCTCTTATGAGACGTATCGCCACCTCCCCCCCCCCCCCCCAATAAAAAGGGGAGGGGGGATGGGGGTAAGCACAAGTGAAGCAAGCAGTAATTAAGCAACGCGAAAAGGGGAGCTCCCCCTTAATTCAAAGAACAATCACGGGCCACGCCCATCTACACCCAACCATACATTGTCTGAAAAGAAAATGAAATAACAACATAATAAAAAACATACGACAACAACCGCTAGAAAGGAGAAAAAAATCACTCTTTTTCACTCAGGACCATCTGCACCATCGCCCGTTCCGCCTACACCACCACCCGCAATTTCCACGCCATTACCAACCCCCGCCATGCTCCCGCCAGTTCCATCATCAATACCAGGCATTACAGCATCGAAACCGCATTCCACGCGAGCCTCCCGCGCCCTCTAGCATGCTCCCTCTGAAACCGCTTCGGAAATGATGCTGGCCTCGAACAAGTGCTTATATATGTCCCGCTGGTCCTCAGCATAAACCCAAACCTCGCGGGAACCACCCATGATGCGCCTATTCTCTTCCTCCATAAGCGCGATTTGTCCTGCCGCATCCTGAGTGCCTCGCTTTAGAACCCTGATCCGCTCTTCAAGGTTGCTCTCTCTGAAGCCAACACCAGCTCTTACCAACGACAACTGGGAGTCATTAGCACGGATAACACCATGCAATTCATCCACCCGGGCCGAGGCCTCAGCCAACCTTCGCTTCAAAGCGGCCACTTCTCCTTCTAGCGCAGCAACCTTCCCACTCCATTCTGAGGTAACCTCTGTCACCTTGGTTAAGCATAAACACTCACACTTTATCGAAGCCCTCCGTCCAGCCTCAAGCTCATCATCCTTCCGATGCAACTGATCCTCCAAAGCTCTTATGCGACCAAGTGCTTGGTTCGCCTGCAACTCCCTCCTCGCCAAATCTTCAACTAACGCCCAGTTACGGGGGTCAATCCTTATACGCTCACTCAACTCCCTACACTTGTTTCGGTAACGACGGCACTTGTCAAGCACGCGTAAAAGTACTCCGGGCTGAACATTGGCCCAACGAAGACTCTTCACCTGCAACAAAAATGCCTGCAAAATGAAGAACGGGAGGTCAGACAGGGATATAGAAGCTTGTAAAAAGAGGGGAATAAATAGCAAACAAATAAGCGGCCATCCCCGAATACGTACCCGCATCCCCATCACGGCTACCTCGTTCATCAAACCAACATCTGGCACCACCCTCAATGATTCAACCGCAGAACACAACTGACCAAGCTGCGACACCAAAGCCGAGTCCAGCAACAATAAATTCTTATTTATAGGAATTTTAACAACACGCAACCTCCCGTCCGGGTGGACCGCCGCACTCGTGATCCCATCACGAAACATGCGGACGTCCTCAAAATCCAAGTCAAAATCAGACGTAGAACCCTCTCCAATCGTAGCCATCTCCATCGAAGAAGTATTCGAGCCGCTAATATCCACGACTACCCGAGAAGGTTCCCCCAACTCGACCATATGGGTCGAGGATTAAGCAATAGGGGCGACACTTCCCTCTCGATCCTTTCGAGCTCGAGCCTCACTTTCTAATGGCCTGTCATCTAGAGTGTGCGCCGCGCCCGCATCATCTCTCGCCCTAGAAGGAGGGGAATCCACATTTACCCCAATAGGAGGAACGTGTTGAACCGCCACTGACGGATCCGGAAGGGAAATAATCTTGCGCCTGACCAAAGGTCTGTCTTCCTCATCGCACGAAGAAGAACTGTCTCAAGGTCGAACGGTCCCGGATGGACCTTCGCCATGAAATAAAGGACGTGAAGGGGACGGCACCGCGGAAGACTCAACCGATGCGGCCCTGGGCACCCGGCACGGCACTGGTACAGAAAAGAACCTAGCAATTGCAACAGGCCACCGAAACACCAATTGAGGGGCTCTGCCTCGGCACACTCTCCCTGCAACAAAGGACAAGGTCAGCCCAAGGATGTATTAGGTTCGAACAAGCCGCACACGGAGAGTATAAACCTCTTATCTATAGCTGGCCCCCGGCCATATTTCTCCCAAAAAGACGTCCACGAGTAGACCCCCTCGGTGTGCGAAACCACGGCTTCGAGCCACCCACGCAGTCCGTCAAACAAAGTCGGAGGCGACCTCTCAGCTACAAAAACAATAACAAAAACGATGATAATCTAAATATAAGAAGAGGAAGGGAATCAAGTCTACTACTTAAAAAGGACAACTTACGTCTATAATTCCAAGTCTCCGGGAATCCTTGAGAAGGTGCCACCAGGTGCTCGGTCCGAATATAGAAAAATTGTTCGAATGGGCGAGATTCGACCTCGTCGTCCAAAGCATCCATCAACCCCTTCGAACCACGCGGGCTCATCCGAAGCATACTCCCACGCACTCGCTGAGGAGCGTATAGAGCAAGCACATGTTGGAGTGTGACAGTCCTTCCGGCCAACTCCGCAAACTTTAAAAACATCGCCAGAAGCTTGTATAGAGATGGGGTGAGCTGCCCCGGACACACATTATAATATCGACAGAAGTCAACCACCAAATTGGGTAGTGGGACCTTGAACCCCAGCCTAAGAGGGTACGCATAAAAAATCCAATACCCGACATGGTCGGTATGGACCCTCTCCTCTGGTCGGGCGATCACAATGTCAGCATGAGAAGGCACAAACCTTTGTTCCCATAGTTGGGCCATACCCACCTCCTCCATCAACGGGGCCTCATCCACCGAGCCATCCCCACCGTCGATGGTGAAATCCACCGCCGGGCTCCCAGTTGCGGAAAGATTTCGTCTACCAACGGAACTCTCTCAGCTTTATTTTGCCCATCATCGCCCAGCACCGAAGAAAGGCTTTCAATCACCGGAAGACTAACCGGCACCACCGTCGGAAGAATTTCACGAGAAGAAGAACTAACCATTGATCAGTTGCCTAGAGAATAGAATAGTGTATTGGATTCAACTAAGAACGGGACGGACCTCTTTGCAAAGAAGAAAGAATTCCAAAGCTTACAGGAAATAAGAGCTGCAAAAATCTCACAAATGAACTAGAGAGTACTAGGAATCAAGTACCCCAAATCGTCTTATAGGCAACGCAATCGATTTTTGGGAAAATCGACGGGTGCCATTCAATGCATATCCAACCGTCAAAAACAATTCGATTCTACCAAAACGGTCGTCGCCACGATTGAAGTCGTAAAGTACTCGCCCTCTCACAATCGCTATCTCACTCATTAAAGAAAATGGATGATTTACCACCAAGGGCAGGTCTAATCCTACACAATCAAAAATTCGTATGGACTGCACGAATCATGTTCATATGACGACGTACTGACTATTCCTCTTCGCCATTAATATTCGTATACGAAATATCGGACCTTTGTTATGTGGGAGGAGAAGGGGAAGAGGTGCCACAATCTCGACACAAGCAGTTGTCGTCCCATCCCCCCCCCCCGAAAAAGGTCCATTCCTCGATTGCTGAAATTCGCTCATCAGGTTCGACTTCGAGGCGACCATAATAAGCGGAGGGACTAACTGTATGGGTCATAATCCGATTCCACAACAGTCGACAAGGTTAATCGTTCCTTTCGGCTAACGCAAGAATAATATGTGCCATGATCACTTTTTATTAAGGGTTCTTTCCGTATCCGTCTAAAATGGTTATTGAGATCACGACTCATCTAATATATTTGAAATAACCTCCTAATATGGGCCCAACCACAAAAGGTCAACTCATACAACAACATCTATAAATACCAAGGGAGGAGCCAGAAAAAAGGATTCCACTCTCTCCCTATGGGGGACTGTAGAAATACAGAGTAAAATATAGAGTGAGAAACCAAGAGAAAAGGCAGAAAGAGGGTAGATCGAATTAAACATGATTGTAAAGTTCTAAAGCTCTCCATGGGGAGGCAGACTACTCTATTATCATGAATAAAGATCACCGATATTTTCTGTTGCTATTACGAACATTTCCATTATCTTTTCCTTTGTTAGATTTTTGATGTATTACGACCTGCTATGATTGACCCTCAAATTTATATCGATTGTTTTGAATTCATAAATGATCAGTAACATTTTGAGTCAAACGAAGAAGAAGAAGAAGAAGAAGAAGAAGAAGAAGAAGAAGAAGAAGAAGAAGAAGAAGAAGAAGAAGAAGAAGAAGAGAAGAAGAAGAAGACGTATTATAGAAATTGTAGATAAATTATAGAAAAAATGTAGATCGTTTTTTGCAGAAAAATTTGTTGAAGTTTTACTCATTTTGGATTTGTAAAAATCTACAATTTATCTGCAAATCGGATATATTAAATTTTAATATCCTAATTCCCATTTCAATTGTAGCATAATTTGGCATTTCGACATAATTGTACAGAAGATTTGTAGAAGTTTTAGTCGTTTTTATTTGTGAAAATAGAAAATAAAGCACCTACAATTGAATATAAATAATCTACAATTTATCTTTAAAATATCTACAAACTGGGTACATTAAATTTTTATATCCCAATTTCCATCCAATTGTAGTATAATTATAATTTTTGACATAATTACGTTTTTCAGAAGATTTGTAGAAGTTTTAGTCATTTTTATTTGTGAAAACAGAAAATAAAGCATCTACTATCAGAATACAAATAATCTATAATTTATCTACAATTTCTGCAATATGTCTTATTAGAATATTCTATTCCTCAATTTTAACTTGACAATTTAGGAAGATTCAGCTACTATTAATTAGTATTTAATGATTGGTATAATAACTGTCGAAAAAACGTGGACATGGCAGGTAAATTAGAAACTATATACATTTTTGGTAATTAGTATTTGGATACGCGCGTTGCACGTGTACCCTATCTCAATAAGAATATAATTTTAAAAATGCACATAAATATTATGTTAAAATTTTGCTTTTGAATTATAAAATAAAAGTTAATTAAAGGAACGTGTGAGTTCCTGAAGATGATAATTGTTGATCTTATTTAGCTAATTCAATAAAAGAAGCCTTCAATCATCTTTGTTCATATTTTAATTAAAAGCACTAATCCTTTTAACCAAATACAGTTTACTTTTCTTTACCCTCTGTAAGTGCACTCTATATTGGATAAAATTATACTTTCTAAAAAAATCATAAGATTTTTTATTTTATTAAAAAAGGCCAAGTAATAAATATAAAGAAATAATAAATTTAGTACTTTACATAGGATAACTTTCGTATGATCAAGAATAGTTATTTTAATTAATGTATTTTTCTAATCCAAGTAGAGTTTATTTGTTTCTCCATAATTAGAAATTGAAAAGATAAATTCATTTCGACGTAGAGCCACAAATTCTATATGTGCAAATAAATAAAATTTCAAGAGATAAGTTCATCATAATTAAATTATAAATATAAAATTATCTAGCATGAATTTAAAAAAAGTACTAATAGTTTTTCACTTGATTTGTTATTCAAGTGCGGATATTACGTGTTTGCTATTTTGTAATAATATATTATTTATGATGTTAGACATTAGGAGTTCTCAGAAAATTCAAAAGAAAAAATTTTATATTCGAAACTTTCTATTTCAAATCTAAATACTACGACTTGATAAATTTTTAGTTAATTTCAAATTCTTAAATATTAGAAAATAATTAAATGATAATTTTGTTAAATGTGAAAATTATTTTTAAAGATAAAAATATCAAACAATCCCCAAAGAGAATTCATGCTTTTATCTTGAAAATCATGTTATTCCCTTAGCTTTGAATTAAAATTCATACATTTGAAAGCTATAAGAGAATAATGTAGTTTGCTCTTGGACAGAAAACTTGGATGGACCTGCTTGTTTCATTACTTTTTGCTTTTAAAAGTATATATATATATTTTTTTGTCTTTTACCCATTCTAAGATGGAAATTTGAAATGGGAAAAAGAAAAAGAAAAATTGGCAATTTTTATGCTAAAATAAGATATGGAAAAAATAGACTACTAATTCTAAAAAGAATTGAAAGTAGGAGAAGATTTTACAAAATAATTTGATTATCGTGTATTATTATTTTTCATTGACAAATTTATTACTACCATAGTTTAAGTAAGGAAGATTTCATATACAAAATTTTGTTAGATTTTGACATCCTAAAATTAGGAAAATAATTAAAAGTCTTTTTCTAAATATTAGGAAAGCAATTAAATATTATTTTCTAAATATCAAGGAAATAATAAAATGACTATCTTGTCTAATGTGACATTAATTTTTAAAGGATAAAAAGACGAATGATATTTCGCTAAGGGGCTTCATACTTTTAATATAGTATTAGTCTCTATGCTCGTGCGATGCACAGAATATCATGTGTCTCATATAGCAATACTAATAAACTTTTAATAGCATAAATATTCTAAAACTACTTGTTATTGATTATATGTACAAAGTTCAATAATTAGCTCCTTAAAACAAAAACAAAAAAGAATATATAATTCAAACTAACTCGTTAATAAAGTGTTTACACAATCGAAGGACAAAATAAAACTAAGCATGTGACGACCCAAAGGGTCATCACTTGTTTATTTAATCATTCCGAGCTGTTGAGGTCTTGAAAACCTCATTTATAGTTGCCTCGATTTGCGTGCACAGTCCGGGCACAAAGCCGGAAAAGATTTATGTTGAAATATGTGAAATATGTGAAAAAGTAGAAGAATTTTGATATTAATATTGATATGGTTGACTTTGGTCAACATTTTTGGTAAACGGACCCGGATCCGTGATTTGACTATTTCAGAAAATCCGTAGAAAAATATGGAACTTGGGCATATGTCCGGAATTGAAATCCGAGGTCTAGAACCCCGGTAAAAGAATTTTTCTGTTAAATTGTTTTCTGAAAATGTTTAAGGAAAATGAAACTGAATTTTGATTAAAAAGTACTGGTATCGGGCTCGTATTTTGGTTCCGACGCCCGGTACAGGTCATATATATTGGTTAAGCGCTTCCCGTAAAGTTTGGTTGAAAACGGACGTCGTTTGACGTATTTCGGCCTTAAATTGGAAAGTTTGGAAATTATGAAATCTTAAAGAATTCTTGAGCTTTAAGGCTCAATTCATTGATTTTGATGTTATTTTAGCTATTTGATCGCGCGAGCAAGTTCGTATGATGTTTTTGAGTTAGTGTACATATTTGGTTTGGAGCCCCGAGGGCTCGGGAGTGTTTCGGAGGGGGTTCGGGGTGTTTTTGGACTTAGAAAACCAGCAGATTTTCTGCAATTTTTACACAGATACTTTGCCCTACGCGATCGCGGACTTGTTCACGCGATCGCACTGCCTTATCTCGATACTCAACGCGATCGCGGCTGTCTTCACGCGATCGCGAAGCTTTACGTCTTTCTTCAACGCGATCGCAGCCTACTTCACGCGATCGCGTAGCTTTCCATTTTTCTTCAACGCGATCGCGGCCCTTTTCACGCGATCGCGTAGTACAAATGAGCCACCCAGCGAAATTCTTCTACGCGATCGCAGCATTGTCCACGCGATCGCGTAGTGTTGAACCATTGCCTTCCGCGATCGCGACCCAATTCACGCGATCGCGTAGAACAAAAATTTCGCCCAGTGAATTTAATACAGAGAACAGAACAGAAACGGGATAAAAATCCCATTTCTGTTCAAACCCCTTCTCCACAGCATTTTAGGCGATTTTGAGGCATTTCTTCATCAAAGTTCATTGGGTAAGTATTGTTAACTCGTTTTCTTCATTTTTCATCAACATCAATCAAATCCTTAGGCTTAAACATGTATAAATTGGTTGAAAATTTGAGAAATGGGTATAGTTAGGGCTTTCAAAGAAATTGCGATTTAGACCTCGTTTTGGAGTCGGACTTAAGAACAAATTGTATAATTGAACCCATGGAAGATTGGGTGAACTTATTTTGGTTCGAAACTTGAGTTTCGATTATGTGGGCTCGGGGTCGGTTTTTACTATTCCGGGCAGAATATTGTAAAAATCATATTTAGCAATATGAACTAGTTTGTTAAGTAGAATTGATGATATGAAATCAATCGTGTATAGATACGGTTGGATTGGAGTCAAATTCGAAAGGAAAAGGCATTGCTACGGATTGAATCGTTCGTGAACTTTCGAGGTAAGTTGTTTGTTCTATCCTAGTTTGTAGGAATATGAATTTGGTTATGAATAAATTGTTGAATAAGAATTATTGGTGTTATACCGGTAATGAAAGTAAATTGTTGAAACTATTATAAATTATTGGTTTAAAAACCGGTAACTATAAATATTGTTGATATAGAGATTATTGGCTAAATGCCGGTAATATATATATATATATTTATGAAATGGGATCGTGTGGTACGCCGACCACTTATATATAATAAGAAATGGGATCGTGTGGTACGCCGACCACGAAGTGATTTAAATCTTGGCATTGGCCATAGTTGCCGGTAGCCTATTGATATATTTGGGAGCGGGTGGTACGCCTACCACAAGATATAATTATTGATATATTTGGGAGCGGGTGGTACGCCTACCACAAGATATAATTACTGATATATCGGGAGCGGGTGGTACGCCTACCACAAGATATAATTACTGTGATAGTTGGGAGCGGGTGGTACGCCTACCACGAGATATGAAATGAGAGAGTTGGGAGCGGGTGGTACGCCTACCACAAGATATGATTATTGATATATTTGGGAGCGGGTGGTACGCCTACCACAAGATATAACTATTGATATATTTGGGAGCGGGTGGTACACCTACCACAAGATATAATTATTGATAATTGGGAGCGGGTGGTACGCCTACCACAAGAGATAATTACTGTGAAAGTTGGGAGCGGGTGGTACGCCTACCACGAGACATGAAATGAAAGAGGAAATTGAAACATGAAAGTAAGAATATTTTGGATATCTTCAGTTGTTGAATAATATTTCAGAGCAGAGTATTTCTTTATAAATGTATTGTATATATATATATATATATCTATATTGCAACCGTACAGGTTTAGGTGGGTGACTGGCCTTAGCCTTGTCACTAGTTCGCTGGGATAGGCCAGGCACTTACCAGCACATGGGGTCGGTTGTGCTGATATTACACTCTGCGCTCTTTTTGCGCAGATACAGGTTACGGACAGCAGCAGCGACAGTAGAGATTTGTGGATTTTTCGACTACTGAGACTACGAGGTAGCCTTGCAGGCGTCCGCAGGACCCGTTGTCTCTCCTATCTATGCTTTTCATTCTGTTATCTCATGTAATCGAGATAAACAGATTGTATTTTCTTTCAAACAATTATGTGTATTATTCTTAGAAGTTCGTGAGTATTGTGACACCAGTCTTGGGTAGTGTATCAGATTTGGATTTTTCTTTATCATATCTGGCTAAGTCTTCCGCTAAATTTTGATTATTCTGCTATATTTTTATGTTGTTAATAATAAATTGGTTATTAATGGAATTGTTATTAATATTCGGCTTGCCTAGCTTCTATTTAGTAGGCGCCATCATGACCCCGATGGTGGGAAATTTGGGTCGTGTCAAGTTGGTATCAGAGCACTAGGTTGCATAGGTCTCACAACTCACGAACAACCTTAGTAGAGTCTGAAGGATCGGTACGGAGACGTCTGTATTTATCCTCCAGAGGCTACAGAGTTAGGAAAATATTCTCTTTATTCTTTCGAGTCGTGCGACTTGATCTTTTGAATGTTAATTGAACTTCTACTCTGTTCTTCCGCAGATGGTAAGGACACGTGCATCCTCATCTACTGACTAGCAGCCCGAGGTCCCAGCAGCGGCAGCTCCCGCTAGGGGTAGAGGCCGAGGTCGAGGTCGTCCTAGAGGACAAGGTAGGGGCGGAGCTCAGCCCCGAGCAGCAGCACGAGTGGCAGAACCTCAGGTTCATATCGAGGAGGAAGTTCCAGCCCCAGCAGCTCCAGTAGGCCCAGCTCAGGTCCTAGGAGGAGCTTTATTTTCACCGGATCTTCAGGATGCTTTGGTCCGGATAGCAGGTTTTATGGATCATGTCACCGGAGCAGGTTTATTACCGGTAGCACCAGCCACTTCTCAGGCTGGAGGAGGTAATCAGACTCCTGCTACGCGCACTCCAGAGCCAGTAATTCCCCAGGCTCAAGATCCCGTGATTCAGCCAGCTGAGGCGGTTCGGCCTATTATTGCGACTCCGTCTAATGATGGTGCAGCTATGTCTGCTGATGCGTTGTGGAGATTGGACAGGTTTACCAAGTTGTTCACTACCACATTCAGTGGTACTCCTTCAGAGGATCCACAGGATTTCCTATACAGCTGCCACGAAGTTCTCCGTACTATGGGTATTGTGGAGACAAATGGTGTGGATTTTGCTACTTTTCGGTTATCTGGTTCCGCCAAGACTTGGTGGAGAGATTATTGTCTAACCAGGCCAGCGGGATCGTCATCTTTGACTTGGGAGCAGCTTGCAGAATTATTCTTGGAGAAGTTCCTTCCAGCAACTCAGCGGGAGGTTATGCGCAGACAATTTGAGCGTCTTCATCAGGGTTCTATGTCTGTCACACAGTACGAGACTAGGTTCGTGGACCTGGCTCGTCATGCTGTTATCATACTTCCCACGGAGCGGGAGAGAGTGAGGAGGTTTATTGATGGCTTGAATCAGCCAATTCGGCTACAGATGGCTATGGGTGCAGGAACTGAAATCACTTTTCAGGAGGCGGCTAATGCAGCCCGCCGGATAGAGATGGCTCTGTCACAGGGAGCGAGACATGGATCAGATAAGAGATCTCGTAATTCGGGTAGATTCAGTGGTACCTCGTCCGGAGATAGAGATTTTTATGATAGAGGCCATCCTCCTAGGCCTTATCAGTCAGCTCTTCAGGTTTCTCATGATGCTTCAGGTGATCGTAATTCTCAGCCACGCTACTCTGATCAGCAGCCTATCAGTGCACCACCACTTCGCCATTTTCAGCAGTCGAGGGCTTGTTTTACGTGCGGTGATTTTAGGCACATTGCAAGGTATTGCCCTCGAGCTTCTGACAGATCTCACCAGCAGGGTTCTCGTGCCATGATTCAGGCCCCAGTTCCCTCACAGCCTGCCCAGCCAGCTAGAGGCGGAGGTAGAGGACATAGAGGTGGAGGTAGAGGTCACAGAGGTGGAGCTCAGACCGATAGAGGTAGAGACCAGCCAGCAGCTGATCGTCCTAGAGATACTGCTCAGGGTGGTGGGGCACAGCCCCGATGTTATGCACTTCCCGCCAGACCAGAGGCTGAGTCTTCTGATGCCGTCATTACAGGTATTATTTTGGTTTGTGATAGAAAGGCATCGGCATTATTTGACCCTGGGTCTACATATTCGTATGTGTCTTCCTATTTTGCACCATACTTGGTTCAGCCCAGTGATCCACTGAGTGTTCCTGTTCATGTGTCTACACCAGTAGGCGACTCTATTGTGGTTGATCGAGTTCATCGGTCATGTATTATAGTAATCGAGGGTCTCGAGACCCGTGCTGATTTATTACTCCTAAATATGGTGGACTTCGATATTATACTAGGCATGGACTGGCTATCTCCGTATCATGCTATTCTAGATTGCCATGCCAAGACTGTGACTTTAGCCCTGCCAAATTCGCCTCGTATAGAATGGAAAGGAATTTCAGGCCATACTAGCCGTAATGTTATTTCTTATGTTAAAGCTCAGCGTATGGTTGGAAAGGGATGCTTGGCTTATTTGGCCTATGTCCGTGATTCCAGTGCTGAGGTTCCTTCTATTGACTTTGTGCCTATGGTTCGCGAATTTCCCGAAGTATTTCCTTCATACTTGCCAGGTATGCCGCCCGATAGGGACATTGATTTTTGCATTGACTTGGCTCCAGGCACTCAGCCCATTTCCATTCCCCCATACCGTATGGCTCCGCCGGAGTTAAAAGAATTGAAGGAACAATTGCAGGATTTACTTGAAAAGGGTTTCATTAGGCCCAGTGTTTCGCCGTGGGGTGCACCTGTATTATTTGTAAAGAAGAAAGATGGTTCGATGAGAATGTGTATTGATTACCGGCAGTTAAACAAGGTGACTATCAAAAATAAATATCCACTACCGAGGATTGATGATTTGTTTGACCAGCTCCAGGGAGCGAAGGTATTTTCAAATATAGACTTGAGGTCAGGCTACCATCAGCTGAAGATCAGGGCGGCTGACATCCCTAAGACCGCGTTTCGCACTCGGTATGGACATTATGAATTTTCGGTCATGTCTTTTGGGTTGACAAATGCTCCAGCAGCTTTTATGGAATTAATGAATCGGGTGTTCCGGCCTTATTTAGACTTGTTTGTAATAGTCTTCATTGATGACATATTAATATATTCCCGCAATCAGGAGGAGCATGCGCAACATCTCAGAGTGGCCTTACAGACTCTGAGAAATAGCCAGCTATATGCAAAATTTTCAAAGTGTGAATTTTGGCTAAGTTCAGTTGCATTCCTGGGTCATATTGTGACGGCAGCAGGTATTCAGGTTGATCCGAAGAAAATTGAGGCAGTCAAGAGCTGGCCTAGACCGACATCAGCCACAGATATTCGGAGTTTCTTGGGGTTAGCGGGCTATTATCGTCGATTCGTAGAAGGATTTTCGTCTATTGCAACCCCACTGACCAGATTGACCCAGGAAGGGTGTTCAATTTGAATGGTCCGATGAATGTGAGGCGAGCTTTCAAAAGCTCAAGACAACCTTGACCACAACACCGGTATTGGTTTTACCCACAGGTACGGGACCTTATACCGTTTATTGTGATGCTTCCCGTATTGGGCTTGGTGCAGTGTTAATGCAGGATGGCAAAGTTATTGCCTATGCTTCGAGGCAGTTGAAGATTCATGAGAAGAACTATCCAGTGCATGATCTAGAATTGGCGGCGATTATTCACGCATTGAAGATCCGGAGGCATTATTTGTATGGTGTAGCATGTGAAGTATACACCGATCATAAGAGTCTTCAGTATTTGTTTAAGCAGAAAGAGTTGAATATGAGGCAGAGAAGGTGGCTAGAGTTGCTAAAAGACTATGATGTTACTATTTTATATCACCCAGGTAAGGCCAATGTGGTGGCCGATGCATTGAGTAGAAAGTCCGCCAGCATGGGTAGTCTTGCATATATTCCGGTCAGTCAGAGACCATTAGCTCTAGACGTCCAGGCCTTAGCCAATCGGTTCGTGAGATTAAACATTTCTGAGCCTAGCAGGGTGTTAGCCCGCACGGTCGCTCATTCTTCTTTATTAGAGCGTATCCGTGAGAGGCAATTTGATGATCCTCATTTGCGTGAGTTGAGAGATACAGTACAGCGGGGAGGTGCCACACAGGTAAATTTAGATGATGATGGGATATTGAAATTGCAGGGTCGAGTTTGTGTGCCCAATGTCGAAGGGATTCGAGAGTTAATCTTAGCAGAGGCCCACAGTTCGCGGTATTCTATTCACCCAGGCGCCGCGAAGATGTATCAGGACTTACGTCAGCACTATTGGTGGCGCGGAATGAAGAAAGATATCGTTGCGTATGTTGCTCGGTGTCTAAATTGTCGGCAGGTGAAATATGAGCACCAGAGACCTGGTGGTGTATTCCAGAGGATTGAAATTCCCGAGTGGAAATGGGAGCGAATCACTATGGATTTCGTTACTGGACTTCCTTTGACTCGGAGGAAATTTGATGCTATTTGGGTCATTGTTCATAGGCTTACCAAGTCAGCATACTTTATTCCAGTATCTGTCTCCTACTCGTCGGAGAGGTTAGCGGAGGTTTACATTAGGGAGATTGTTCGTCTCCATGGAGTGCCGGTATCTATTATCTCTGATCGGGGTACGCAGTTTACCTCGCGGTTCTGGAGAGCGGTCCAGCAGGAGTTAGGTACCCGGGTTCAGTTGAGTACAGCATTTCATCCTCAGACGGATGGCCAGTCCGAGAGGACTATTCAGATTCTAGAGGACATGCTTCGAGCTTGTGTTATTGATTTCGGAGGTTCGTGGGACCAGTTTCTGCCATTAGCAGAGTTCGCCTACAATAACAGTTACCAATCTAGCATCCAGATGGCTCCGTATGAGGCGTTATATGGTAGGCGATGTCGATCACCAGTTGGATGGTTTGAACCGGGAGAGGCTCGGTTGTTGGGTACAGACTTAGTTCAGGAGGCCTTAGATAAAGTCAAGACTATTCAGGAGAGATTGCGTTCAGCTCAGTCTAGGCAAAAGACTTATGCGGATCGTAAGGTTCGAGATGTAGATTTCATGGTTGGTGAACGAGTATTGCTCCGGGTGTCGCCTATGAAGGGCGTGATGAGGTTTGGGAAGAAGGGCAAGCTCAGCCCTAGGTATATTGGTCCATTTGAGATTCTAGACAGAGTGGGAGGGGTGGCTTACAGATTAGCTTTGCCGCCTAGCTTATCAGCCGTGCATCCAGTTTTTTCACGTATCTATGCTTCGGAGATACCACGGCGATCCCACACATGTGTTAGACTTCAGTACTGTCCAATTGGACAATGATCTATCTTACGAGGATGAGCCGGTGGCTATTCTAGACCAGCAGGTTCGACGGTTGAGGTCGAAGAGTTATCCTTCTGTGCGCGTTCAGTGGAGAGGTCAGCCTCCTGAGGCATCGACCTGGGAGTCCGAGTCTGATATGCGGAGCCGCTACCCACACTTGTTTCCTGACTCAGGTACTTCTTCTTTTGTCCGTTCGAGGACGAACGGTTGTTTTAGAGGTGGAGATTGTGACGACCCAAAGGGTCATCACTTGTTTATTTAATCATTCCGAGCTTTTGTTGAGGTCTTGAAAACCTCATTTATAGTTGCCTCGATTTGCGTGCACAGTCCGGGCACAAAGCTGGAAAAGATTTATGTTGAAATATGTGAAATATGTGAAAAAGTAGAAGAATTTTGATATTAATATTGATATGGTTGACCTTGGTCAACATTTTTGGTAAACGGACCCGGATCCGTGATTTGACTATTTCAGAAAATCCGTAGAAAAATATGGAACTTGGGCATATGTCCGGAATTGAAATCCGAGGTCTAGAACCCCGGTAAAAGAATTTTTCTGTTAAATTGTTTTCTGAAAATGTTTAAGGAAAATGAAACTGAATTTTGATTAAAAAGTACTGGTATCGGGCTCGTATTTTGGTTCCGACGCCCGGTACAGGTCATATATATTGGTTAAGCGCTTCCTGTAAAGTTTGGTTGAAAACGGACGTCGTTTGACGTATTTCGGCCTTAAATTGGAAAGTTTGGAAATTATGAAATCTTAAAGAATTCTTGAGCTTTAAGGCTCAATTCATTGATTTTGATGTTATTTTAGCTATTTGATCGCGCGAGCAAGTTCGTATGATGTTTTTGAGTTAGTGTACATATTTGGTTTGGAGCCCCGAGGGCTCGGGAGTGTTTCGGAGGGGGTTCGGGGTGTTTTTGGACTTAGAAAACCAGCAGATTTTCTGCAATTTTTACACAGATACTTTGCCCTACGCGATCGCGGACTTGTTCACGCGATCGCACTGCCTTATCTCGATACTCAACGCGATCGCGGCTGTCTTCACGCGATCGCGAAGCTTTACGTCTTTCTTCAACGCGATCGCAGCCTACTTCACGCGATCGCGTAGCTTTCCATTTTTCTTCAACGCGATCGCGGCCCTTTTCACGCGATCGCGTAGTACAAATGAGCCACCCAGCGAAATTCTTCTACGCGATCGCAACATTGTCCACGCGATCGCGTAGTGTTGAACCATTGCCTTCCGCGATCGCGACCCAATTCACGCGATCGCGTAGAACAAAAATTTCGCCCAGTGAATTTAATACAGAGAACAGAACATAAACGGGATAAAAATCCCATTTCTGTTCAAACCCCTTCTCCACAGCATTTTTGACGATTTTGAGGCATTTCTTCATCAAAGTTCATTGGGTAAGTATTGTTAACTCGTTTTCTTCATTTTTCATCAACATCAATCAAATCCTTAGGCTTAAACATGTATAAATTGGTTGAAAATTTGAGAAATGGGTATAGTTAGGGCTTTCAAAGAAATTGCGATTTAGACCTCGTTTTGGAGTCGGACTTAAGAACAAATTGTATAATTGAACCCATGGAAGATTGGGTGAACTTATTTTGGTTCGAAACTTGAGTTTCGATTATGTGGGCTCGGGGTCGGTTTTTACTATTCCGGGCAGAATGTTGTAAAAATCATATTTAGCAATATGAACTAGTTTGTTAAGTAGAATTGATGATATGAAATCAATTGTGTATAGATACGGTTGGATTGGAGTCAAATTCGAAAGGAAAAGGCATTGCTACGGATTGAATCGTTCGTGAACTTTCGAGGTAAGTGTTTGTTCTATCCTAGTTTGTAGGAATATGAATTTGGTTATGAATAAATTGTTGAATAAGAATTATTGGTGTTATACCGGTAATGAAAGTAAATTGTTGAAACTATTATAAATTATTGGTTTAAAAACCGGTAACTATAAATATTGTTGATATAGAGATTATTGGCTAAATGCCGGTAATATATATATATATATTTATGAAATGGGATCGTGTGGTACGCCGACCACTTATATATAATAAGAAATGGGATCGTGTGGTACGCCGACCACGAAGTGATTTAAATCTTGGCATTGGCCATAGTTGCCGGTAGCCTATTGATATACTGGGAGCGGGTGGTACGCCTACCACAAGATATAATTTTGATATATTTGGGAGCGGGTGGTACGCCTACCACGAGATATAATTTCTGATACATTGGGAGCGGGTGGTACGCCTACCACCACTTATATATAATAAGAAATGGGATCGTGTGGTACGCCGACCACGAAGTGATTTAAATCTTGGCATTGGCCATAGTTGCCGGTAGCCTATTGATATACTGGGAGCAGGTGGTACGCCTACCACAAGATATAATTTTGATATATTTGGGAGCGGGTGGTACGCCTACCACGAGATATAATTTCTGATACATTGGGAGCGGGTGGTACGCCTACCACAAGAGATAATTACTGTGACAGTTGGGAGCGGGTGGTACGCCTACCACGAGACATGAAATGAAAGAGGAAATTGAAACATGAAAGTAAGAATATTTTGGATATCTTCAGTTGTTGAATAATATTTCAGAGCAGAGTATTTCTTTATAAATGTATTGTATATATATATATATATATCTATATTGCAACCGTACAGGTTTAGGTGGGTGACTGGCCTTAGCCTTGTCACTAGTTCGCTGGGATAGGCCAGGCACTTACCAGCACATGGGGTCGGTTGTGCTGATACTACACTCTGCGCTCTTTTTGCGCAGATACAGGTTACGGACAGCAGCAGCGGCAGTAACGATTTGTGGATTTTCCGACTACCGAGACTACGAGGTAGCCTTGCAGGCGTCCGCAGGACCCGTTGTCTCTTCTATATATGCTTTTCATTCTGTTATCTCATGTAATCGAGATAAACAGCTTATATTTTCTTTCAGACAATTGTGTGTATTATTCTTAGAAGTTCGTGAGTATTGTGACACCAGTCTTGGGTAGTGTATCAGATTTGGATTTTTCTTTATCATATCTGGCTAAGTCTTCCGCTAAATTTTGATTATTCCGCTATAATTTTTATGTTGTTAATAATAAATTGGTTATTAATGGAATTGTTATTAATATTCGGCTTGCCTAGCTTCTATTTAGTAGGCGCCATCATGACCCCGATGGTGGGAAATTTGGGTCGTGACAAAGCATTATGAGATTTATGCTAAAAATTTAAAAATCACATAAACAATACAGAAACACTAATAATCTTTTTAATGCAATGGTTTAGTTTAATTAAGCGTTAATATACATGTATATAAAAGTAAGAATTCTTTAGATAATTATATCTAAACTTATAATTCCTAACCACAAAAATATTCAACAACAACAAAAAAAAAATAGTATCTGTTATGAATAGAATTCTATTTAGAGTGAATGTCTATCTTATGGAGAGTTTTACTTTGTGACTAAGTCATATTTCTCCTATAAATAGAGGGGTCTTACCCCATTGTAAATCATCTCAATATCAATAAGAATTCCCTCTCTCTCTTTCTCTACAATATTGTTCTTGTTCTTTTATTATTTCATAACACGTTATCAGCACGAGACTCTAATCAATTGAGTAGAAACTTTGGGATTGAGCATAATGATTGTCAATTGTTTCATGAACTTCCTTCATGATTAAAATTCTGGATTTAAGGTAAGCATTTTACTTTTCTCTTTCAAATTCTTGAAATTCTATAATTTGATTTTATATACAGGCAAAGACAATAAAGTTTGATTATAACTCCAATGGAGTTTTTAAGAAATTACACCCACATGAAGTGGTAAAATTTCTATGTCTTGCCATGATTAAATTCATGTATAATTGTGGGCAAAGAATTGAAAACCCGTCCTATTGAATTTGCTCCATTCTCATTCCCTTTAGAGAATGTGATAGCAGTATGTAATAAGTCTGAAAGGACAAAATTATTACCATGAATAATCAATGGATATGGACGTGACAATAGACGAAATTATATCGTCATTATTGTGGTAATGAGAACAATAAGTATTCTCAAAATAATCCCACACTTTGTGAAAATATTTGTCATCGATTTGACATGAGATTTTATAAAGCACATACAGATGACTATGGTTCATTCATGACGTGAATGAGAAAACATCTGATTTATGAATATATATTCATTTTTGGAAGAATATAAATGTGCTAGTGGTAGCGATTACACCACACTCACCTCTAAAATGAGGTTTGAGATGATATAAGAAAATAATTTCATTATTATGGCATGAATGGTCATTGATCACGTACCTGTTGTGATTAGCCAAAATATTATGGCAGTGGATTATTACATGACAAAAGTAATAGAAGAAACATATTTTGCCTATAATGATTTCGACCATGGCCATAATGGTATAACTTTCTCTTTAAAAGAGATATTCACCACATGGATGTTAATGAATCTGTGGTAGTACAAAATTAATTGAGAGCTCTAGAAGAGCCAATTATTACTATTCGGGAGAAACACAATTAATTACCAATAAGGTATTGTGTTGTATTACGTCTCAAAGAAACTTATTCAGTTTCCAAAATATACGCGAAAGCGGTTGATTATATTAAGACTATAAATAAAGGAACGATTTAATATCTTCCATTACTACAACTTGTAGCGGGGTAATATGTATGTAAAAAGTTACCCGCTTTATTCTCCAATTTGTACTACATAAACAAAAGAATATCACAATGAAGTGAATATTTATTGATATAAAAGCTCATATCATAATAAACTTGGAGTTTATTCATAATTGCACACATCATGGTGTAAACCTGAAGTTTATCAATATTGATAATTTATTCAGTTGGCATAATTGATTTACCCATATCAATTTAAGTATGATGTGCCGAAATAAAGAGAATTCACATGGGTAAATATTAAAGAACTAGAAAGTTCTTTACAAATTCTCTTACATTGCTTGTTCTCATTAATTAATAGATCAATAAAAACTGGGATTGAATCCCATGAATACTGGAAATATCAAAGGTGAATATGGGCCCATTCACCCGCCATGTATACCACATAAGATGCATCTATGAGATGGTTACATGTGCAATTATTATTAACCCGCAACCTGGCCGGTGTGTGCGAGGTAACTTGCTCAATAATTTGATTTAGATCATAATTTCCAGATTTTCTATTCAAGAAATTCATCTTGATAAGTTGGTCTATATCATAGCTGGTTTAGCAAAATAATTTATTGAGTGCCTCCACTTAATAGCTAAACTATTACTTATGAGAACAAAGTTTTGTATATTAGTTTGATATACATTATATACGAAAGTATATTATTTTCTCCCCTCACAAGTGGTTCAGGGTCAGGAACCAAATAATTCCATCTTATTATTATTATTGAATGCGGTGTATATTTTGATTAACACCATAATACACAAAGATGGATTCTCAAAGTTGAGGAAACAAGTTAGTTTTTCTAACATGAGGGGGAGACAAGATACAACAGTTGAGAAAAGTTACATGGAATAAATTATCATTTATACATCGAGATTCTCGAATAAAATAATATGAACTTGAAGTTCATAAAAGGATAATTCATATGCAATTTATTGCAAAGCATGCTAGACGCATTTACTGACTCAAAGAAAGTAACTATATTCTTACTGCAACTGTTCATCTTATAATAAGTATCGGTTTCAAATAAATTTCTTGATAAAGAAGGTGAGTAAATGATCAAAATAATTATAATAAAGGAGGCAAGTGATCTAGAAGATCACATGACATTACATTTCATAAAATCTCATGAGAGATTCAGGTATCTGAATATATGAATGAAGAGACCTCTATGTTATGTCATTATGAAAATACATTGAAACTGATATAAAATCTTTGTCGATGTCAACCTTCAAGAAACTAGTGTACAAGATCGGGATGCGAAGGCTTAAGGATGTGAATTGATGCTCTCATTAGGGGGAGTTAATGCGCGTTGCACTCTTTTTTCCTTACAAGGTTTTGTCCCACTGTGTTTTCCTTGCGAGGTTTTTAACGAGGCAACCAAAAGGCGTATTGTAGATATGTGTACTTTTTTTCCTTCTCTAGAATTTTTTTCCCATTGGGTTTTCTTTTAGTTAAGGTTTTAACGAGGCACATTATCATTGAATAGACATTCAAGGGGAGTGTTATGAATAGAATTCTATTTAGAGTGAATGTCTATCTTGTGGAGAGTTTTACTTTGTGACTAAGTCATATTTCTCCTATAAATAGAGGGGTCATACTCCATTGTAAACCATCTCAATATCAATAAGAATTCCCTCTCTTTCTCTACAATATTGTTCTTGTTCTTTTATTATTTCATAAAAGTATCTTAGAAAAATCTCACATATTCATGTCAAGATTGTGAAAGGTGTTCCGCCGTATTATAAAGATCCACATAATAATTCTTGTCATAATTGTAGTTAACCTCGATGACAGAGTACACTTAGACTAAAATGAAAAATAATACCATAGAATAAAACTAATATTTGGCACCTCCTTTCGATGTTTCAAACTAATGGACGTCACAGATATTTCTTTATAATCAAGATTTGGAGATTCTTTAGCCTTATATTAGGAACTGGACTTCTAGACAAATAAGATTTATATTCCATAGTGTAGAAGATTGGTGTTGTCCGGCTTATAATAATATAGATAGATATAGATATAGATATAGGTAGATAGATAAGGTTTTATATATGGTATAGGAAAGGAAAAATCTTATTTAGAAGGCTGAATATATCGATAGCCCGTCAAACTTGTCAAATTTTTATTTATACCTGAAATAAAGGTATACTTCAACCCAAGCAAAATTGCGCCTATTAGACGCGTCTCCCACAGTCTAAAGGTACTAGATGGCATAGCCTAGCGGTTAATAAAGTGGGAATGATGGGAAGACCATAGTTCAAATTTCGTTAGAGGTGAGAAAATCCGCTAACTGATTTCTTCCTATCAGTTTAAGCCTTGATATACCTATGGATTAGTTGAAGTGTGCATAAGTTGGTCCGGACACCGGGTAATCACCCCACACAACAAACAAGTTAACAATCTAGGAGTGTGAAGCTTAATGCTTTGAGTCTGCAATTTCTATAGCAAAAATCTTAATATTCTTCGCTTGATTTCTAACTTCGATTCAAAATCTCAAGAGTACATTGGACAAATACTACATATTAAGTTATATCTTTAATGTCCTAAGTCATTAAAATATTGGGAGGAATCAAGATATAGACGCCATGAGTTATTTCTTTTAGTGACCAGAATATGCAGAAGTGTTTACAATATACTATCCAAATGAAATTATAATCATGTATGTACATGGTGTTATAACATCGAACGACATTCATACTTCGATCTAATGAAGCTAATATTGAAGATTAAAATAACAACTTGATCATGATATAAAAAATTGGCAGGCTGCAATTACTTTGCTTCTAATAAATGGAACATTTTGAAGGGAAGCCTTCGCGTAACTCGTAAAGTTGTTGCCATATGATCAGAAGGTCATGGATTCGAGCCGTGAAAGCAGCCTCTTGTTGCTTACAATAATCCTTGCGGTCATGTTCTTCACCGGACTCCGCACATAGCGAGAGTTTACTGTACCGAGCTGCCCTCCTGATAAATGGAGCATTTTGTATGCAACATGAGAACTTCAAACACTTAAACTAACTGTACAATTTCAGGTTGTATATACAGAACAAGAGCTTACTAGGTGGATGGTTCCCTCTTATGGAAACTCTTCCTCCTAATGAGGTCACCAACTCGTCGAAACAACGCCTTTTTCTTCCTACTACTACTAGGACTTCTACCACTATCTGAATTATCGATATGATTATAATCTGGATGATCAAACTCTTCTGTTCTTGGTGTTCCAAAATCATCTGAGGAGTTGGATGAAGACACTCTCCGATGATGAGATGCCTGTTTTGTAGCTTTCTCAGGATCTTCGTCTTGAATTTTCGCTTCTCGTTGAAGCTTCAGGTCACTAAGTTTGAGGTCATAACATGGAACCAGTGACTTCTCCTCTTCTTGATCCTTGTCTTCAGTTTTCAGTGATGACAAAGATAGCAACCGTTTTAATTCCTTGACATTTTCATGAGCTGCAACTTCATTAATCTTAAGGCGTTCATTCTCTCGCGTAAGAAAACATAGTGATTCCTCCTTTTCAGCCAGTGCATTTTTGAGTTGAGAATTTTCATCTCTAGCTAAATCAGCATCAGCTTTTGCAGCATTTGCTTCATTTATAACCTGTTTCACTATGTCCCTCGATTTGTAAATTTCTTTCCTTGCTCTTCTCGTCATATTCTCAGCATCTTTAAGAGATTCCGCGACTCTAGCAGTCTCCTTCTGAGCAAGAGCTTTTTCTTCCTCGGACTTTCTGACCATTTGTTTCAATTGTCGCGCCTCATCCTTTAGCTGTTCTAATTCTAATTGAGAAGCACTAAGTTTCTCCTTGGCCACAGTAGCTTCATTTGCAACTTCATTCAACGCTAACGCTAAATCATCCAACGCCTTTTGGCTCTTTTCTTCTGCATCAGTAGCCAATTTAAGTTCTTTTCTAACCAACATCATCTCATCACTCAAAGCCTTAGCCTTTAAAGAAGCAAACTTCTCTCTTTCTTGAATCTTATCCAAATTCGCCTTCGCCAATCCAAGTTCAAATCTAAGACATCCCACTTCCTTCGCCAATGCATCAACAATCTTCCCATCGCAAGAACAATTCACGTGCCTGTTATTCTGCTCGAACGAAGCCTCTAACGATTCAATCTTCTCATGTAGGGATGATATCTCAACCTTAGATTTTTCAAGTTCAATCTTAGTTTGCTCAAACTCCTTTGTCTTCAATACCAATGAATTGAATATTTTAGACTCGGATAATCTTCTATTTGCTACTTCAACTTCAAGTTCATTAACCCTTTTCTTAAAATTGGATAATACATCCATTGCCTGAGCCTTATTCTCTTTTGCATTACTCAATTCTTCTTTCAATTTCTTAAGATGAGACTGTTCTGCTCTCTTTATCTCCAACTCACAAAACTTGATATTGTTTTGTTTAATCTTCAATGCTTCTTGAGCAGTATCAATATACAATTTCTTCAATGTCTTTACCTCCTCCTGATTTTTTCTCATTTGCTCTTGCATGATTAAAAGTCTATTGATCCAATATTCCGCAAGCAAAAACAAATAATAATAAAAATGCTGACAAAAACCATAATCCAAAAATTACACCAAAAAAAATCAGTATCATTAAGAGAAGAATCAAGAATCAATTTGTATAACTCCCTAGATAAAAATTGAATATAAAGAAAATGCAGGCTGAAAGAAAAAGTTGTTATACCTTGGATAAATGGTCAACCTTGGAGAGATTTATTTGAGGAAAAAGAAGGGTGCTTGAATCAAATTATGGTTCTAGAGATATTTCTTGTGTCCAAAATAAATATGGATCCAGATGTGTAAATCCCTCAAAGTTGCTAAAGAATCAATAGTTATTCTCATGCAAACTCAAAACTCAATAAACAAGACCAGACAATGTAATTATCCATGAAACTTTAAGGATAAAGCATGAAATTAAGGAAACAAATATATCCGAGAAAACCTCCGTACTTCAAATATAATCGATAGTACATACAACACTCTGGAAAAATATCTACAGCCACTAAAAATGAGTCAAAAGCAGTTGCACACCCAAAAGGTACAGGTCTAGAAGGATTCTTTCTTTTGTACGCTAACATAATTTTTAGTCTTTATGTGTGACAGAAACAAGATGTGGTTTTGGGGTGGAACGTTGTTTAAAACATTCTGGCCATGCCAATGTCCGAAGTTGGCGGGGGGGTTTATTAAAAAAACAGAGAGCAAACTGTCCATTATTCACCCACGGAATGCTTCATAGCATTGTGCGTAGAAGTCATTTTTTGGGTCACTTGTATAACCTTTTTGGGAAACAGACTCTCTACCTTTTGGATAGGGATAAGGCTTGTCTATATATTACCCTCCCCAGATCCCACCTTGTGGAACTATACTGGGTAGTTATTGTTGTATAACCCTTTTGTAATAGTTGTTGGTTTATGATGACTATTCAATCGCATCTTCACGTAGGAGGCTAAATCTTAGTAAATTTATTGTTGTCTGGCCGAGGGGAATGCTAAGAATTTGAAAGAGATACGCCATCGAAGAGCCGGCAGAAATTATGCATTCTTTCATTTAAACTTCTGCGAACGGATAAACATATAAAGCCTTTAGTTTTCAAGATACACTTGTTGGATGCTCTTTTTCTGAAATACAGCAGGTTTCAATACGGATAGTAGTAATATATTAAAATTGTATTAGTATCAGGATATGTTTCTGGCAAAGGTTATACTAAGATATATATAGAGAGAGAGAGAGAGCAGTAGAAAAGCTGTGAGTTAACCAGATTCTAAATGAAGGCTACATTTTCCTGATGTGATAGCTTTCTAACCAGAATCTGCACTGTAAGCATCAGATGCAAATATATCAGAATCTCAGACTAGTGACTACTACAGATGCATCAGAAAACATAGTCCACCCACTTTCACCACCCAAAAACCAAGCCATCCATTTAAATGGTACAAATGCGTCCTAAGTTTAGGAAGAGCACAGTATAACTAATTATCCACAACTTGAAACAAACCATTAGATGAAAATACTGAACATTGTTAGACCAGTGGTGTGACATTAGAGATCCAAACAAAATATCATACTCTAACCCATCATCCGAAACTAAACATCAACAAACTACAGCACACCTCCGGCCCACCAACAAAAGCAACGACGATTGCCCCTACAACTAGATTTAATTACTGTCTTTAAGTCTTACAAAGAAAAGGACAAACGACGCTACTAGCCAGACCAAATTAAGCACGCTCGCCCCTGATTCGCCTGGCAAGCTGAATGTCCTTTGGCATAATTGTCACACGCTTGGCATGAATGGCACAAAGGTTAGTGTCCTCAAAGAGACCCACCAAATAGGCCTCAGCAGCCTCCTGCAGAGCCAGCACCGCATGACTCTGGAAACGCAGATCAGTCTGAAAAACAAATAAATACACAAAGAATGATCAATCACCAGAAAACAACATAGGCTACATCTTCCATACCATAACAGTATCAAATTCAGAACCAATAAACCAAACAATTAATCCACAATATCTACCTTAAAGTCCTGGGCAATTTCACGAACAAGCCTCTGGAATGGAAGCTTCCTGATCAAGAGCTCAGTACTCTTCTGGTACTTACGGATTTCACTGCATACATATATTGCTAATTAAGCATGCAATTAAATTGATAAACTCTAAAGACAACCAGAAGTTCTTCAAAATGTACTTACCGAAGAGCAACAGTACCAGGGCGGTATCTATGTGGCTTCTTCACACCACCAGTGGTAGGAGCAGACTTACGTGCAGCCTAATAGACATAAAATACAAAATTAAAAACTAATGCATACAAAATATATTTTAGTGAATACCAAGAATAAACCAAAAAGACCTTGGTAGCAAGTTGCTTCCTTGGAGCTTTTCCTCCTGTAGACTTACGAGCAGTTTGCTTGGTACGAGCCATCTGAATACCACAATCCAACAGTATTTTTTTAAAAAATAAGACATGAGAAAGACTTGAGTTTGCAATTATAGAAGAAACACACCCAGAATTTCATAAGACTAAGAAGTAAAACAAATGAAGGGTTTCAACTTTGCACTAAAAACAAGGTGGTGGAAACCAAATGAAAGATTGAGACTTTCAACTTGTATCACTGGAAATTGAATATTAAACAGAGTCGACCCGAAGATTGTGCAAATTTGAATAACATAAGATTGCTTCATGCAGAATTAATGTACTCGCTATGCCAAAAAGCCTCTCTACCTACACAGAGAGTTCCGTACAGACTACCATCCCTATCCCCAGACCCCACATATTGGGATCAAACTAGGTTTTTTTTTTGTTGTTGTTGTTGTTATGCAACAGACCCCACCCTGTGGGACTATACTGGATAGTTGTTGTTGTTGTTGCTATGCCAAAAAGAATGATGACATAGCAATAGCTAAATGGAGGGAGTTATATAATCTTTTACTTCGGAAATGATTTTTTCAAATATGTTCAGAACAGCAGAAATTCATGTTGAAAGTAGCACCAAAATAATGTGTTGCCTCACACTAGCCTCTCTTATTAGCACAAAACTTGAGACAAACAATTTCGCAGTAATACATGAAAAAACACACCAAGGATCACAGATTTCAGTTTTGCGCTTGAAGATAAACCTCTTGTTCTTCTTTGATTGTTCCAAATACATTCAAACATCATGAGTATCAAAAGTAGCTGATTAGTCCTAAAATTCTAGGAAATTCAAAAAAATCATAGAAAAACATATTCAAATTTGCAACAGGATAAGAATGGTTGAATCCAACCCAAGCAGTCTCTATTTCACAAAAAAATGAGAGCAATCTCTTTTATATTTTAAAATCCCTATAATAGAACAGCAAACTCCGAAACTATCATAGGAGCCAAAGTAGAAGAGTTAAATCCCTAAAATATTATAGAAATCAAACATTCCGTAAAACCCCTAACTTTATGCACCTACACCTACAATTCTAACTTAATAGATAGTCAGAAACCCTAACCCTAAAATTTCCACAGAAAAAAACGAAAATATAACCGATCAATTTCTTCGTATAGCATATATAAACAAAGAAAAATTCAAAAATATATGCGGAAACATTTTGACTAACCTCTTATGCAATCTCTTTTTTTCCTTCTTTCTTCTTCACTCTTTTTGTGTTGTGAATTAAAAAGGTTACAAGGTGTGGAAGGTAAGGATTTTATATATATAACGTGTTGTGAGGTATTAATTGTGTATCTAACGGTTCAGAATGATTATCCCTGGGCTTTTCTAATCCAATATCTACGGTTATTAAATGCGTTATTTGTGTTTTCTAAAAATGATTGGACGGTTAAGATTTTATCTTGAAATTCGTGACGGATTGAGAGGCCTCTATACTTGATTTTCATTGGCTGAAATTATGGACTTCACTTTGATTAGACAAGTTAATATGTTTGCTTTGGCGGATTAATAGGAACTTTGAATAAGTTTAGGTCTTAATCTTTAATTTAACTTATTGCAATTACTATAAAGTAACTAAACTATTATTCCCTCCCTGTTCCATTTTATGTTCTATTATTCGATTGGACGCCTAAGTTAACAAAAACGTAAAAAAAAAATAGATTTATTATTTCAAATAGGATATAATAACATTTATATAATTATAAATTGTTTGCTCATTTATGTTTATGGACATTCATAGACCCGAAACAATTGTAAAAGTTAGAGGGCCAATCATAGAGGGTCAATTAGGGTTTAGGGTTTAACACGTGCGAAAATTAACAAAGAAAAGCGATAATGGAGACATATGTAGAGATAACAGGGGATATTCAGTGATCTTTATTCATGATGATGGGTTAATCTGCCTCTCCGTGAAGAGGTTCATATCCTTACAATCACGTATTCATGGATCTACTGTTACCCTGTATTATTGATGGTGATTCTCACTCTGCATTGTACTCTTTATTTCTTAGAGCCCCCATGGGGAGAGAGCGGAACCTCTTTTCTGATGATTGCTTCGGTATTTATAGGTCTTAATTGAGATAGTTGACTTTCCTTGGGGATCGAGTCCGCGTCGTAAAAACGTTGTGGGTGATAGAGATTCCCGCTGATGAAAACTTATTGTTGCGGGATGCTTCCTTGGTGCCGCTGTTGGGCCCGCTGTGTTCTTCTGTGGAGAACTAGTCGCTACGGGAGGTGGCGGACGTTAGTTTGATGAATGAGGTAGCAACGTTGGGTGTGAAGGTATGCGTTCCGAACTGGTTGTTTTCTCGTAAAGTCCTTTCGTTTCCTTCGCGTTTTCGTTCACGACTCACTCCTCTGTTCTTTTGCTTTGTTTCGCAGGTGTTTCTGTTGCAGGTGAAGTTCTTACGCCGGGCCAATGTTTGATCTAGGGTACTTCTTCGGGTTCTTGAGAGGTGTCGCCGGTATCGGATCCGGTGCAGGGAGCTTAGTGAGCGTATAAGGGATGATTCTCGTAACCAGGAACTGATCGGGGAGTTAGCGCGGGCGGAGCTGCAGAGGATCCAGACGCTTGGTCGTGTTGAGGCTCTGGAGGAGCGGCTGCGTCAGGCGAGTGATGATCTGGAGGCCGCGAGGAGGGCATCCTTGGAGAGCGAGCTCCAGTGTTTGGCTAAGGTGACGGCGGTTACCTCGGAGTGGAGCGGGAAGGTTGCCTTCGCGGAGGGGGAGTCGGCCGATTTGAGGCGTAGGCTGGTCGAGACCACTGCCAGAGTGACTGAACTCGAAGGAACTATCCAGGCCCATGACTCTCAGTTATCGGCGATAAGGACCGCTTCCGCCTCCAGGGAGAACAGCCTCGATGAGCGAATCCGGGCGTTGGAGGGTAATGCTCAGGAGGCCGCGGGACAAATAGCGCTTCTTGAGCAGGAGAACCGGCGTGTTCAGGAGCAATCCGCGAGTTTGGGAAGTTCTCGTGAAGCTTGGGTCTTTGCCGAAGCTCAGCGAGACATATACAAGCACTTGTTTGAATCAGGCCTGATCACCGAAGGGGCCTTTAAGGAGGCGCGTCAGAAAGCCCGGGAAGCTCGCGAGGAGTGCGGTTTTGATGCCGCCACGCCCGACGGTGATGATATCCTTAGAAGGATCGGGGCTGGAGCCACTGACGTTGGAGGTGCAGCAGGGGCTAGTGGAGCCGGAGTCAGGGCCGAGGCGGATGATGATGATGCCCATGCAGGCGGAGCGGAGGACGAAGCGGTGGTGGCCGGCGATGATGGGATCGGGGCGGACAGCATTGCCGGTAACCCCCAGTTGATTGATGACTAGTCGATTTTTTTTTTGTTGCCGTGTGTGGCCATTTTTTATTTGTTTTATTGTTTGCTGCCAGTGTTGGATGATCGTTGTTTTAGGGCGGACGGGTGTTGCTCATGTCCTCCTATTTTAAATTGGAATGGGGGAGGATTCTTCCCTCGTTTGTTTTTTTACCTTTCTGCTCATTCTTTGCTTGCTGTGCTGGCGTGATCGCTGGCTGTCGCATGTCGAGGGCTTTCGGCCCGAGTGTCGCTTCGACCGTCGTCGATTCTTTACTAGCGAAGGCTTTCAGCCTGAATTCCAGTTCAATCGTGATTGAACATTGACTGGCTTTGGCACCGAGGGCTCGTAGCCCGAACCTTAACTTCAACTGTTGTTGAATTCATGCTGGCGCAGGCTCGTGGCCTGAGTCCCAGTTCAATCGTAATTGAACTTTAATTGATTTTAGCGTCGAGGTCTCGTAGCCCGATCTTTACTTCAACTGTTGTTGAATTCATTTTGGCGAAGGCGCACGGCCTGAATCCCAGTTCGGTCGTAATTGAACTTCAATTTTGGCGTCGAGGGCTCGTAGCCCGAATTTTAACTTCAACTATTGTTGAATTCATATTGGCAAAGGCACACGGCTTGAGTCCCAGTTCAATCGTAATTGAACTTCGATTTTGGCGTCGAGGGCTTGTAGCCCGAATTTTAACTTCAACTATTATTGAATTCATATTGGCGAAGGCTTGTGGCCTGAGTCCCAGTTCAATCGTAATTGAACTTCGATTTTGGCGTCGAGGGCTCGTAGCCCGAATTTTAACTTCAACTATTGTTGAATTCATATTGGCGAAGGCTCGTGGCCTGAGTCCCAGCTCAATCGTAATTGAACTTCGATTTTAGCGTCGAGGGCTCGTAGCCCGAATTTTAACTTCAACTATTATTGAATTCATATTGGCGAAGGCTCGTGGCCTCAGTGCCAGTTCAATCGTAATTGAACTTCGATTTTGGCGTCGAGGTCTCGTAGCCCGAATTTTAACTTCAACTATTGTTGAATTCATATTGGCGAAGGCTCGTGGCCTGAGTCCCAGTTCAATCGTAATTGAACTTTATTGATTCTTTTGAGTCGATGGCTCATAGCCCGAGTATGGATGAGATAAATCAGGCTTGCCCTTATTGTTGTCTTCCCTTTGTTTCTGACTTCAGTAACAACTACGTGATCTTGCTATAAAATCCCCACAGACGGCGCCAAATTGTTTGCTCATTTATGTTTATGGACATTCATAGACCCGAAACAATTGTAAAAGTTAGAGGGCCAATCATAGCAGGTCGTAACACGTGCGAAAATTAACAAAGAAAAGTGATAATGGAGACATATGTAGAGATCTGTATTCATGATGATGGGTTAATCTGCCTCTCCGTGAAGAGGTTCAGATCCTTACAATCACGTATTCATGGATCTACTGTTACCCTCTATTATTGATGGTGATTCTCACTCTGCATTGTACTTTTTATTTCTTAGAGCCCCCATGGGGAGAGAGTGGAACCTCTTTTCTGATAATTGCTTCGGTATTTATATGTCTTAATTGAGATAGTTGACTTTCCTTGGGGATCGAGTCCGCGTCGTAAAAATGTTGTAGGCGTACCCACGGGGCATCGTCCCCGCGAAGAGAGTTTTAGGCGGCTATAGGCGGCCGCTTGTGGTCGAGGGCGGCCTTAACACTTACGGCGTCCACGCCAGATGGGGGCGGCCTTGATGTTTTGTTGCCATTACTTGGGCCAAGGGAGACGATCGACATGTTGTTTATAGGTTGATCTTTAAGATGTCGAGTTATAGCTCATACATAAACCATGTTGGTATTAAGTCATTTCCGTGAAAATAGTGTCACGTCAACTGCGTGAAAATAGCATGGGCTTGTCGGTTTTCCAATTGATTTGAGGAAGAAGAAAAAGTTAGCATATATCTTGGTGACTCAAGTACTATCCAGTTCTTGGAAAAGGCAAAGCTCTTCTTAAACTCATATCTGACAATAGTTTGGCATTGAATGACGTATTGTATATGCCTAATATCCGAGTCAATTTGGTCTCTGTGGGATTATTAAAAAAGGTGGAGTAAAGGTTTCTTTGAATCTGATAAGATCGTGTTGACCAAGAATAATAATTTGTTGGCAAAAGTTATTATAATCAAGGCTTGTTTGTACTCAATGTTATCAATAAAAATGCTAGTACTTCTCTATTTGATTGATTCTTTTAATTTATGGTATGCTAGATTAAGACATGTTAGTTTTGTTTGGCTCAAAAGTTATTGATCACTTTATGAGTACAAAATAATATATACAAGTGGATGGCCAATCATAGCAAATTGTAATAAATCAAGAATCTAGCAAAGGAAAAGATAACAACAGATGATCCTCCTAGTCACTGAAAACACGGGTGATCTTTATTGATGACAATAGGGTGGTCTGCCTCCCCATATGGAGGTTCAGAGCCTTACAATCATGTTCCTTTCGATCTACCCTTTTTGGTTTTTCTTTTATGGGTTCTCTCTCCTTGTTTTGCTCTGCATGTTATTGAGTCCCCATTGGGAAGGAGAGAAACCCTTTTTTGGCTTCTTACCTTAGTATTTATAGATGTGAATTGCATAAGTCGACCCTTGGTGGTTGGGGCCACGTTTAAGTGGTCACTTTAGGCATAACGGATAGGTTGTAACCTTAATAATCATCTAAGATGGGTATGAACTGTTGTTAACTAAGAGTGGTCGTGCCATTTATTATTTTTGCATTATCCGAGAAGAACGATTAACTTCGTCGATTAGTATAGGGTCGGATTCCGACCCATACAGTTAGTCCCTCCACTTATCAGGGTCGCCTCGAAGTCGAGCTTGATGAGCGGACTTTGGCGATCATAAAGTAGATGGTCTTTGGGCGAGGGGTGAATAACGACTGCTCGTGTTGCGGTTGTGACACCCCCTCCTATTTTTTATATAGAGATAGGCCGATCCTCTTATTATGTATGCGAGTGTCATCGACAAAAGGAAGCAGTCCGTAAATAGTTATGCGAGGATGGAGTACATAGTTTACTCGAAATTCCAAGGGCGTAGGGCTCGTTCCGCCCTTATTGATTGGGCTCTTCGTATTTATTTGGCTGGCGAGATGGCGACTATAGGTGGGCGGTCACTTTATGATGCTAATCATGGCGGCACCCGTCTCGGCAGAATTGAACCATGTTTTACGGTTGGATGCGCAGTTAATGACATCCATCGATTTTCCCAAAAATCAATTATGTTGCCTATAATACGGTTTGGGATATTCGATTCTTGGCATTCTACAATTTACTTGTGAGGCTTTGGAGTCTTTGTTTCTTGTGACTTAAAGTCTTTTCTCTTTTGCGACGAGCTTTTCACCATTTTTCGTCATATCCGGCATTTCATTCCCTTCTCTTGATAATTGAGCAATGGCCAGTTCTTCTTCTCGTGGAGTTCTTTTGGTGGGTGTTCCGGTCAATCCCCCGGTGGTTGAAGTATCATCTCCGGCACTGGGAGGAGGATAGTAGATTGAGGCTGAGGGGGTCCCGTCCATAGACGAAATACTCCCTGTAATTGGAGGTCCAGTGGTAGATTTCTCCGCCAATGAAGGGGAAGACCCCGTGGATGAGGCCCCACTGATGGGGGAGGTGGGCATGGCCCAACTGAGGGAACAGGGGTTCGTGCCTTCTCACACTGATGTTGTTTTTGCTCGACATAAGGAGAGGGTCCACACTGATCATGTTGGGTACTGTTTTTTTTATTCGTACCCTTTCAGATTGGGGTTCAGGGTCCCGCTTCCTAACTTGGTGGTGGACTTCTGCCGCTACTATAAGGTGTGTCCGGGGCAACTCACCCCCTCTCTCTACAAGCTCTTGGCGATGTTTTTGAAGTATGGGGAGTTGGTCGGTAGGACGGTTACGCTTCAGCACGTACTTGCCTTGTACGCTCCTCAGCGGGTACGGGGGACTATGCTTCGGATCAACCTGCGTGGGTCAAGGGGGCTGACAGCTGCATTGGATGATGAGGTTGAGCCTCGGTCGTTCGAGCAGTTCTTTTACATTCAGACTGAGCACTTGGTGGCGCCTTCCCCGGGATTCTCCGAGGCTTGGAATCACAGACGTAAGTTATTTTTTAGCAGCAATATTTGTTCTTTTATTCCCTTATTTACTGTGCTTATGTCATTATTGCTTTTGTCATTGCTTTTATAGCCGAGAGGTCACCACCAACTTCATTTGCTGGGCTGCGCGGATGGCTTGAAGTCGTGGTTCCGCACACTAAAGGGGTTCGCACATAGCCATCCTTTTGGGAGAAATATGGCCAGGGGCAAGCCATGGGTAAGAAGTTATGCTTTTCAGACTTGTCATGTTTTGAGCTTAGTAAATCCTCTGGCTGACCTTGTCTTTTGTTACAGGGAGAGTATACAGAGGTAGAGCTCCTCAACTAGCATTTTAGCGGTCTGGCGCTACTGCTAGGTTCTTTGCGGCACCAGTGCCATGCCGTGTTCCGAGGGTCGCATAAGTTGAATCTTCTGTGGTGACCTCTCCTTCCCATCCACTGCTTCATGATAAAGGTCCATCGGGGACCGTCCGCCCAAGAGACGGCTCGTCTTCGTGTGATGAGGAAGAGAGGCCTTTGATTAGGCACATGGTTGTCTTTACTCCGGCTCCTCCAATGGCGGTTGTGCCCGTTCCTCCTGTTGTAATAAACGTGGATTCTCTTCCTTTTGGGTACATCCATGGCACGCACTCCTGAAAATGGACCGAGGGAAAATGATGTTCAGGTCCGTGCGGAACGGGAGGGAAGTGCCACTCTAACGGCCCAGTCTTCGAACCACGTGGTTGAGTTGGGGAAGGCTTCCTGGGTAGTTGTGGATTTCGGTGGGTCGAGTGTGGCAGAGGTAGGAGACGGGTCCACCTCCAACTCATATTTGGACTATAAGGATGTCTGCATGTTCCGTGACGGTGTCACAAGTGCGGCTGTTCACCCAGATGGGAGGCCACACGTTATTGACGTCCATATGGATGAGAAATTGTTATTGCTGGATTCGAGTCTGGTGTTGCAGTTTGGGCAGTTGTGTTATGCAGTGGAGAATGAGTCGCTGAGAGGGGTTACAAATGTTGGTCTGATGAATGAAGTGGCCGTGATGGGAATGAGGGTACGTGTTCGCAGGTGGAAGCTTGTCTGTTTCCCGTTATCTTGTTTTTTTTTCTAGCCTGACTCGTCGTTCTTTGTTTTGCAGGCTTTTTGTTGAAGGTAGAGAGTCACCGCCGAGCCAACGTTCGATCCGGGATATTTTTGTGGGTGCTTGACAGATGTCATTGCTATCGAGGTAAGTGAAGGGAGATGAGCGAGCGTATGAAGACTGATCCCTATAACCGGGCGTTGGTTGAAGAGTTGGTGAGGAGGGAGTTATAGGTGAATCAAGTGCTTGGTCGCATAAGGGCCTTAGAGGACCAATTGCGTCGGAAAGATGATGAGCTCGAGGCTGGGCGGAGGGCCTCAATTGAATGTGAGCGTTTGTGCTTGACTAGGGTGACAGAAGTCACCACATAGTGGAGTCGGAAGGTTGTATTTGCTGGAAGGGGAGGTGGCCGCTTTAAAGCGGAGATTGGCTGATGCCTCGGCCCGAGCGGATAAATTGCAGGGGGTCATTCGTGCTAATGAATCTCAGTTGTTGGTGAGGGTTGCTGCTGCCTTCAGAAAGGGCAGTCTTGAATAGCGAATCAGGGTCTTAGATGTGGCGGGGCAGATCGCGCCTCTCGCGAGGTTTGGGTTTATGTTGAGGCCCAGTGGGATGTATACATTTGTTTGAGGTCGGCATCATATCGAAGCCGTTTTCGAGGGAGCACACCAAAGGGTGCGGGAGGCTCGTATGGAATGTGGTTTTGATGTCATAATACTTGGTATTGACGACGGTGTTGGCGGGAGTTTGGGGGGAGCTGAAAATAGTGCGGGGGCTGCAGGCGGTGGTGCAGGTGGAGCAGGCGACGATGCGACTAGAGCAGGTGATGGTGCGGATGACGCCGAGTGAAACGAGTAGTTTCTTCACCTTTTTAGTAGTTATTGCTGTTGTTTTTTTTGTACGTTGTTGTTTTTCTTTTTCTTCTTCTTTTGGATGGTGCTTGGATGGATGTAAGCGGGCGTGGCCCGTGATTATTTTATGAACAAGAGAGAATTCCTCTTATGTCGTTTGTTTACTGCTTGTTTCATTTGCGTCTTGGGGGGGGGCTAATTTGGTTTTGGTATTCGATTCTAGCGGGCGTAATAATTTTTGGATGTTGGTGGCCAACCCCTTCGCAACTCCAGTGGTCGTGGCAAGGCATCCCCTTGAGGGCGGATTGTCCTGACCTTAGTCCCATTTCGGGCATGGTCGGGCTATTTGTCGTTGGGACGAACGCGCGACCCGGGGGTTTAACAGGTGTCGAACCTCGCGCGTCTTTCATTTTAGTAGGAGTTATACATACTCACTTGGTCGGTGTAGGTGCTTGATCCGTGCCTCAGTTCACTTGTCAATTTTATCAGCGGAGGTATATGGCTTCAGTCTTATTTCAATCGTAGTTGAATTAGTTGGCGAAGGCGCGTGGCCTGAGTCCCAGTTCAGCTGTTATTGAACATTGTTGATCAATTGGAGTCAAGGGCGCATAGCCCGAGTCCTATTTCAACCGTGGTTGAATTAGTTGGCGAAGGCACATGGCCCGAGTCCTAGTTCAACTGTTGTTGAACATTGTTGATTATTTGGATTCTAGGGCGCGTAGCCCGAGTCCTATTTCAATAGTGGTTGAATCAGTTGGCGAATGCACATGGCCTGAGTCCCAGTTCAATTGTTGTTGAACATCGTTGATTGTTTGGAGTCGAGGGCGCATAGCCCAAGTCCTATTTCAACTATGGCTGAATTAGTTGTCGAAGGCACATGGCCTGAGTCCCAGTTCAACTATTGTTGAACATTGTTGATTATTAGGAGTCGAGGGCGTGTAGTCCGAGTCCTATTTTAACTGTGGTTGAATTAGTTAGCGAAGGCACATGGCCTAAGTCCCAGTTCAACTGTTGTTGAACATTGTTGATTATTTGGAGTCGAGGGCGCGTAGCCCTAGTCTTATTTCAACCGTGGTTGAATCAGTTTTCGAAGGCACGCGGCCTGAGTTCTAGTTCAACTGTTGTTGAACGTCGTTGATTATTTGGAGTCGAGGGCGCGTAGCCCGAGTCCTATTTCAACCGTGGTTGAATTAGTTGTCGAAGGCACATTGCCTGAGTCCCGGTTCAACTATTGTTGAACATTGTTGATTATTTAGAGTCGAGGGCGGGTAGCCCGAGTCCTATTCCAACCGTGGTTGAATTAGTTGTCGAAGGCACATGGCCTGAGTCCCGGTTCAACTGTTGTTGAACATTGTTGATTATTTAGAGTCGAGGGCGCGTCGCCTGAGTCCTATTTCGATTGTGGTTGAATTAGTTGGCGAAGGCACATGGCCTGAGTCCCAGTTTAACTGTTGTTGAACATTGTTGATTATTTGGAGTCGAGGGCGTGTAGCCGGAGTCCTATTTCAACCGTGGTTGAATTAGTTGTCGAAGGCACATGGCCTGAGTCCATTTCAACTATTGTTGAACATTGTTGATTATTCGGAGTTGAGGGCGCGTAGCCTGAATCCTATTTCATTCGTGGTTGAATTAGTTGGCGAAGGCACGTGGCCTGAGTTCCAGAGTGTGGGCGAGGTGAATCAGGCTCGTTATGACTGGGTTTTTTTCCCTTTGCTTTTGATTTCAGGAAGAGCCACGCGATCTTGCTAGGAAATCCACACAGACAGCGCTAAATTGTTTGACTCATAAGTTATTGATCACCTTACGAGTACAAAATAATATATGCAAGTGGAGGGAAAATCATAGCAAGTCATAATAATTCAAGAATATAGCAATGGAAAAGATAACAAAAGATGATCCTCCTAGTGACAGAAAATACGGGTGATCTCTATTGATGACAATAGGGTGGTCTGTCTCCCCATAGGGAGGTTCAGAGCCTTACAATCATGTTCCTTTCGATCTACCATTTTTCTGTTTTTCTTTTGTGGGTTCTCTCTCCTTGTTTTACTCTGTATGTTTTTGAGTCCCCGCGGGGAAGGAGATGAACCTTTTTGGCTTCTTACCTTGGTATTTATAGACGTGAACTGCATAAGTCGACCATTGGTGGCTGGGGCCACGTTTAAGTGGTCACTTTAGGCATAACGGATAGGCTGTAACCTTAGTGATCATCTAAGATGGGTATGAACTGTTGTTAATTAAGAGCGGTCATGCCATTTATTAATTTTGCATTAGCCAAGAAGAACGATTAACTTCGTTGATTAGTATAGGGTCGTTAATTAAGAGCGAGGCTTTAGAGAATCTGAATTAATAAGTTTAATTCATACAGATTTAGGAGACTTAAAACAAACTATGACTAGAGGAGGGGAAAAATTAGTGACTTTTATAGACGATTTTTCTAGATATACAAAAGTTAATTTGTTGAGAAAAAAGATGAAGATTTAGATAAATTTTTAATTTATAAACTGAATTAGAAAATCAATTAGATAAAAAAAATCAAAAAAGTTAGATCTGATAGAGGTGGTGAATTTATTTTGTTGAATGATTATTGTGAGAAATAAGGTATAATTCACGACATAACTCCACTATATTCTCCTCGATAAAATGGTGTAGCGAAAAGGAAAAATATGACCTTAAAGGAAATGATTAATAGTATGCTTGTTTGTTCTGGTGCTCCAAATAATCTTTAGGGTGAAGCCATTTTATCTGCTTGTCATTTACAAAATAGAATTCATTAAAAGAAAATGGGTAAAACTCCTTATAAGTTGTTGAAAGAGTATCTACCTAATTGAAATATTTAAAAGTGTCGGGGATGGGGGGCTTGCTAAAGTTATATTGCATGATCCTAAGAAAAGAAAAATAGAATCAAAAGTATCTGATTGTATATTTATTGGGTATGATAAAAACAGTACAACATATATATTTTTAGTGGTCGAAAGTGATGTACTTGGAAACAATACTATTGTTGAAACAAAAAATACCGAATTTTTTAAAATATTTTTTCTTTAAAATTTGAGAAAATTCCTGATGCTCCTATTATTCCAAAAGATAATATTTCACATGTTCCAATTATTCAAAATATTTTTAAACTGGGGATTTAAGAAGAAGAAAAAGACCAAGGAAAGAAAATCTTTTGGTAATAATTTTAATACTTATCTTGTGGATAGTTATTCTTTAACATATTCTGAAGCTATTTATTCATCTGATGCCTCATTCCGGAAAGAAGCTATTGGTGTAGAATTAAATTAAATTTTACAAAATAAAACTTGAATTTTAGTTGATTTACCTCCGGGGGCTAAATCCATCGGATGTAAATGAATTTTTAAGAAGAAACTCAATCTGGATGGTTCCATTGATAAACACAAAGGTAGACTTGTTGCAAAAGGTTTTACCCAAAAGCAAAATATTGATTATTTTGATACTTATGGTCTTGTAACTAGAATCTCCTCAATTCATGTTTTACTTGCCTTGGCTTCTATTTATAAATTTTTTATTCATCAAATGGATGTTAAAACTGCATTTTTAAATGGTGATTTGGAAGAGGAAATTTACATAGAACAACCTGAGGGTTGTATAGTATCTGGCCAAGAAAATAAAGTATGTAAATTGCTAAAATCTTTATATGGTCTAAAGCAAACACCTAAACAGTGGCATGAAAAATTTGATCACGTATTTGGACCACTACTCTTGCATCATTAGTGGGAAATGTTGTAGCTTCTACCTATTTGGACACAAAATCTACAGTAACAAGTATGTACTTATTGCCAAAGGAGCTGACGAAGGGTCCCATAAAGTCAATCCCTCAGACATCAAACACTTCCACCACTTGAATTGGGTTCATGGGCATCTCATGGCGACGAGAAATGTTACTGATTCGCTGACATTCATTATAGGCCTTTACCCATTTGTGTGCATATTTAAACACTGTTGACCAAAAGAAACCAACCTCTAGCACTTTCGCGGTTGTCCTGACTCCTCTAAAATTCCCTCCATACACTGATGTATGGCATGCCTGCAAAACAGAAGATTGTTCTGTCTCGGGGACACACCTTCGGATCATATTGTCAACACATATTCGAAACAGATAAGGTTCATCCCAATAATACATGCGATAGTCACGATAAAACTTTTTCTTATGTACAGAGGAAATATCACAGGGAACTATACCACACGCCAGGTAGTTTGCAATGTTTGCATACCATGGCACTTCTTTAAGCTTAAAGCGAGCAATCGCTCGTCCGGAAAGGTTTCCAGAATGTCCTCAACCTCATTTGAACTTTTATCTCTTCAAGTCGTGATAGATGATCAGCGACTTGATTTTGTATGGCTGGGGGGCTTATGATATTTTCTAGTCTGAGTGAGGCTTCCATGCCTCGAGTGATATGTGAGGAGGCTTTCAGGCCTCGAGCGATATGCGAGGAGGCTTTCAGGCCTTGAATGACATGTGAGGACGCTTTCAAGTCTCGAGTGTAATGTGAGAATGCTTTCAGGCCTCATGTTAATATGTACATGATTTCAAGCCTTATGATGATATAGCACTTGGGCTATAGGAGTCCCCCGGAGTCTGCACTCCCACATTGAGCGCGGGTACCCATGTGATTTGAGAGTGAGCCCGAAGGGATGATGTTGTATTGCGTGACTGATACTAAGCCCGAAGGGCTGATACTGTTCTGAGCGATTGATATTGAGTACGAGGGGCTGGTACCATTTTGAGATGTGCCGGAGGGACGAACTTTTATGTGCTCACCTTGCATATTTATTTGCCCTTTTTACATGTTATACTGTGGTATTTGTGCCTTGAGGGGCGGATTTTTTTGTGCTTATCCGCACTAACTGTTTGAAATCGTCTCTGCAATTATAAGAACATTTTCAAAAGAGATTTGAACTGAGCCAAGATATTTCTAAGGAATTCACAGATTTTACTATATTCTCAAAAATATTGTACCCTCCTTCTATACAGCAAGTTGGTTTCTTTACGTGATTTCTTACTGCTTAGTTATTATTTACTTTTATTACTCACTGAGTTGGAGTACTCACTTTACTCCATGCACCTCGCGTGCAGTTGCAGGTATTTATTCACCCGATAATGGATATTAGCTGCGTCGAGGCAGAGTTGTAGAGGTTTTAGCGAGGTGACTGCCAGCATTCACAGTACCATTGTCTTCCCATGTTGTTCACTAGTTCTGTTCAGTATATTTCTAGACTTGTAAAGTGGAATTTCATTCTTATAGATGCTCGTGACTTGTGACACCCCGATTAGGGCTATGTTGGGTTGTAATTCTATTAATTAATATCATTAAGTCGTATTTTGTTGTTCATTTATGCTTAACTATTTTGAAAGAGACGAAATTGGTTGTTTGGCTAGCCTTGTCTTCACAAGAGGCGCTATCAGGACCTCAACGGGGTTTGGGTCGTGACACTTTATGAATCCACAAAGCACTAAAACCCAACAAAAAAAAAACAGAAATAGTCGAACGTACAACTAATAGTTAAAAAAATACAATTTTAAAAGTAATTGAATGCATCAAATTTCATGTAAAAATATAAAATATAAACAAGAATACCCTTAAACATTCATAAAAATGTCAACATACAACAACAACAACAACAACAACAACCCAGTATAATCCCACTTAGTGGGGTCTGGGGAGGGTAGTGTGTACGCAGACCTTACCCCTACCCTAAGGTAGAGAGGCTGTTTCCAAATAGACCCCCGGCATCCTTCCCTCCAAGAACTTCCCACCTTGCTCTTGGGGAGACTCGAACTCACAACCTCTCGGTTGGAAGTGGGGGTTGCTTACCATCAGAGCAACCCCTCTTGTCCTAAAAATGTCAACATAATGTGTGAGAATTTAACAATGCGTTGTGTTTAAACATAATACATTGAAAATTGATACACATGGGCTCCATAATCAATATACTGGAACTTTTATGTTGAAGTTCAAATATAATATGCTAGAAGTTTATAAGTAGGAGATCCATAATGCAGAACTTTCTGTATTTCAGCAAAATAATAACTATTTATCAATAGCTTTGTAAATATGGATTATCATAAGAGCCCGTTGGATTAGCTGATTTGAAGTAGCTGATAAGCATGAGGTGCTGAAAAACACTTTTAAGTGCTGAAACCAATTTAATAAATAAGTAGTTACATGTTTGGGTACAAGTGCTGAAATTAATAATAAGTTGTTGCAGCATTTGATAAAAAATGCTCATAAGCTCTTTTTTTGTTAAAATTACTTAAATAACCTTAGAATTATTTACACTTATAAGGGCGTAATTTATTAAAAATAATAGATTCCAAATCGATCCAAATACAAAGTATTATATTTGTCATTTTATTTTAAATATAATTGTGCTTACATAAGATAACTTTTATGATAAATATAATTTATTATATGATAAGCATCTAATCATAAATTATACAGTAATTAATAAATTGATAAAGGTTTATCAGTAAAACATAAACCTATATAGGACAAAATATTTGAAGAGAAATAAACATTGTCTTCATCATCACAACACTTAGAAAGGAATACACCAAGATTAATATACAATCACATAAATATAAATATGCAAAAAAAGAAGAAGAGAATTTGTGTATCTTAAATATTCAATGAGAATTGCAAACTTGAAGAGGCGGGGGAGGGGGTAGGCTCATGGCGGATCCAAAATTTTAAAGTAATCGGTGCTCATCGGTAAACAATTCGAAAAATATAAAAAAAGAGTTTAATTGTGAGTTCTAACTCTATATTTATCTAATTATTCTTATAATTGCCTATGCAAGTTTACTAAATTTGGTTAAAAGTAACGAGCACTCACAAGTGTTTGTTAAGCTTAATATTTAATTAATATATTAAATATTTAAAAAAGGATGAATGGGAAATGGAGGGAAATGAAATTTTGAGTGAAACTTCAAGTTCCCCCTCCTTGATAAATGGGCATTGTCCCATATTGGAAGATGAAGAGTTTTTTTATGGGTAGATAAGCAATTGCTCTTCTTATAGATCTTAAAGAGTTGAGAAGAAAGCAAGTCTCGCGCCGTCGTTGTCGTCGCTCGCTCGGCTCGGCTTTGGCTTCGACTTCGGATTTGGTCAAATAATCGATTGATTAACTTTTTGGACCAAATTTATTTGTTAATAGTAAAATATTAACAGAAATGTTATTAAATATTTATTTTAATAACAGAATATTAATATTAAATAAATATTAATATTAAATCTAAATTTCAGTTTTTCTGTTTTTGTAACAGAAACTTAACTACCAATCACTTTTTCCTCTTTATTTTCCCTCTTTATTATTGAGTAAATAGCCATTTATGCAATGACATTTATGCTGTGACAGTTTTGCAGAAATAACCATTCTGAAGAGACTCTTGAGATTTCAGCCCAACTTTTGGCTATAAATACAATACTATTCTGCTCAGAATTTCACTATGAATTTTTTAAGTTTCTCCTCCTTTCTTCTGCATATTTTCACTACAAAGAAAGCAAAAAGTAAGTGTGATTTGCTACCAAACTTTGTGTTCGCTGAAACACTGGGATTTGAAGTACCACTACACCAGTGTGTAATTCGTTCTATCCTAGGAGGAAATAATCCATAACCTTGGGTACTAGGAGTGGATTAAATTCCTTAAGCAAACACTGTGAATTCAGTGAGCTCGAATTGGTTTCTTCATTTCTATTTATGCATATTCTTATTTGTATTTATTTATATTTACAGAATTATTTTATAAATACAATATAATAATAGTGTTCATATACATGTGCCATTGGGTTGTGGGGGAGGTAGACTGAAATAATCCGTAAGGCACTAAGTATTGATGCAAGAGTTTTACCTAAAAAAGAATATTTTAAGAATACAATAGTAAAATTTTGATCAAACTTACATTATTTTTAAGTTAAAAATTCATAAGCTAAGCGTGATCAATTTATGAATTTTAATTTATTTTTGATTTATAAACCCTTAAATTATAATAACTTTTAACTTTACCAACAGCATAATAAACTTAGTTATAAGCTAGTTTAGTTTGACCAAAACATCCTCTAAATTACCGATCGGAAAGCTATTTTCACCCAAAAGTTGTTCAAGAAGACACGCGCACGTCACATCGCGCTCACGTTAGAAAAAACTTAGACCAAACGTAAAGAAAAGTCAATCGGCGCACGTTAGCTTTTACCATCTTCCCTTCTTCACCTAATTGGAAAATCGCAGACGATCAGAAGGCGAAAAATAATATAACTCGCACTCACCGACACCGATCACTTCCTTCTGATCGTCTCCGACCAATTCTCCGGTCGTATCATATCAATTGCAATTTCATATATAGAATTTGTATTTAAAAAAAGCACGAAAATGTGGGTGTTTTATTTGATCTCGTTGCCATTAACCCTAGGCATGGTGATTTTGACATTAAAGTACTTTTCTGGTCCAGATGTGCCTCGTTACGTATTCTTCACTGTTGGTTATACCTGGTTTTGCTCGATCTCCATTATTATCCTTGTGCCTGCCGATATTTGGACGGTACATTTTCATTCTTTTTCTTCTATTGTCATTTTAGTTTTAAATTGATTTTAATTTTTTGCTGACCTGAAATATTGGAGTAAAGCTAAAGTCACATGCGAGTTGTCTTGAAATACTAGAATAAATCCAAAGCCATGGATTTATGTAGGTCATACCAATTCGTTGAAATTAAAGCCAAGTTATTGTTGAAGCACTTTAGAGCACCTCTAATTTTGTCCTAAAAGATAAGTTTGAGTATTGGATAAGTAGGTCCACCAAGGGTGGCAACCAAGACTTTTGTTGCTTAGTGGTCAATGAAGTGGGAGGAGAATTCTAAGTTCTCATGTTCGAATCACAATGCTAGGTGATTTCCTTTTCATCTGCCTAAACTTTCGTAGGTGGAGTTACCGAGTACATGTGGTAAGAGGTAGCAGGTATCATAGTTAAGGTGCATGCAAGCCGGCACACATACCACAATCATATAAAGTAAGCCCCCCATTTTGTTTTTTTGGAGGGGTGTGTGTGTGTGTGTGAAACTATTAGCCATTTCACTTTCCCGAGTTAGTTCCACCGGGGTGAGGAATTTTCTGTCTCGTCAGATGCTCTGCATGATGACAGGTTTAAATCTCATCTTTGGTCAGTATTGTAATGAATACCCTCTTTTGGTTATGGTTCATTTTCAAAGACATCTTTTTTATATTTATGTATGTTAAGCATGTTGATGGTGCCGGACAAGTTTGTTCATGAAATTAGTGCATGTCTAGTGGGATATTCGTTGTCTGGTGTCTTGCATTAGCTGAATTTGAAAGAACATATTTGGCCAGTCTTCTAATATAGTGAATGGATTTTCTCTCTGTATCTAACTAATGTCAGGAATTTTACAAATTTTAGTGAAATTAAGATTAGTAAATTGTGTTGTCTTTGATGTAAATGCTCATACAAAAGTGTATGATGTTTATTTCATGTTGATTTGTATTGTCTTTTTGTTCAGACAATAGGTGGACATGGTAATGGAGGCATATCATTCTTTTGGAGCTGGTCATATTGGAGTACATTCCTACTTACATGGTATGATGGACTTCCATTTGTATCTGTTTGCTTTTGGATGTGTATCTGCTGAATATCTGTTTTTCGACGTCTTTGTTTCAGTTTGCTTGAATAGTTAATTATCTCCATTACGGCATTACCAGTTATTGCAGTATAGCCAACCCTGTGAGATGATTGACTGATTGATACAACCTACTATAATCTGCCAAAAAAATGTGAATTTGGTATCTTGTCTAAAATAAAATTGAATTACATTGATGCTAGACTGCCTCACTCAGACCTTTTGCTTGTTCTTTGTAACAAAGTGCTTTGTGTAGATATGTGTCATAGATAGGCAACATTCTTTTGCTATTAGTTGGCTGGTATTATATTTGTCAGTTTTCTCTTGGGAGCTATCTCCATTTCCACATTTCCATGACGTGTGTTTCCTAACACACATTATTTATGTTTGTTGAATAGGCTCGTGGTTCCCCTCATTCAGGGTTTTGAAGATGCTGGAGACTTTACACTTGTAGAGCGATTGAAGACCAGCATACATGCCAACTTGGTCTTCTATGCCATCCTGGGGGTCGTTGGTCTTCTTGGACTTATTCTCCTCATTACCATGCGGAAACGTTGGTGCGTTCTCTTTGCTCTAAGCATTTTTAGTAATTTTTAAATCATAAATCTGGGTTCCTTTGCTACTGTAAATTGAAGGATACACAGGCTGTTCATCCCGTTCCTAATTTACTCTCTCCAAACTATACAGAATGACTTTGTCCTTCATTGGCTTTATCATCTGCCCCCATCCCATTGTGAGTCAAATAGATCCCAAATTGTATATAGTGTGTCGCTTATGTTTTGAAGAATTAGAGAGTGAATTTTGTCAGCAAGTTGAAGAAACTCAACCGTTGTATCTTCTCTTTTTACGATTATTTTTATAAATAATCATGTGTCCATTTTTGTCAACCATAGGGATGGCAATGCACTGGGTTTTGCTATGGCATGCTCAAATACCTTTGGACTTGTGACTGGTGCTTTCCTTCTTGGTTTTGGTATGAGCGAAATTCCAAAGAGCATGTGGAAAAATGCGGATTGGACTACTCGTCAGAAGGTGCTTTCTCATAAAATTACCAAAATGGCTGTGAAGCTTGATGATGCCCATCAAGAATTATCAAATGCTATTGTGGTAAGTCTTACTTATGATTCTGCTATGTGTTCAAAATATGCTTTCTACCTTGTTCGGTGGGTTTGGGGCTGTGCGATCATTTTTGTACTCAGGTTACAGCTTGCATTTGAAATGTAATTGAGATATTATGCTATTGAATAGTGTTGATAGAGTGGCCAAGAAATTGCAAATTGTATTGTCGATGATTTATGTTTGTTCCTATTATGTGTGCCCAGTAAGTTACTTTTGATTGTTGGCTATTTGATACTTAGGAAATAAGTTACATCACTTTTACTGGTTTTCTTCTCGTGCCTTATAAACTACTGTTGGGCATGGTGAACTTAATCAGGTTGCTCAGGCAACATCGAAGCAGATGTCCAAGCGTGATCCTTTGAGGCCTTATATGGACGTTATTGATAAGATGTTAGTTCAAATGGTATGGCTCCTTTTTATTACCTACTGACTTATACTCTCTCACCTCCTTTTTGCTTTCCAAATACATGCATGATATTTTATTTCATTTACAGTTCAGGGAGGATCCATCTTTCAAACCGCAAGGGGGTCGATTGGGAGAAGATGACATGGATTATGATACAGATGAGAAATCAATGGCAAAACTTAGGCGTAATCTTCGTATAGCTCGAGAGGAGTACTATAGATATAAAAGGTGAAGTCAATGCTGCATGTCAAGTTGCTGCTTCCATACTTTACTGTGCCTTCTTTCACTGCTTGCCCATTGTGAACCTATTCTTCGATACTTGTTATTTATCCGGAAAAAATCCTCATCTAAGTCAATTTTATTATCCTGTAGTTCAAGAATAAGTTTCAGATCCAGGTCTCCTTATTCCTTGATGTGAGTCATAGTATGCCCATCTAGCAGGTCATATAGAAAGTAAGCACGGGACCCTTTCGATGTAACTCCTATAGTATATTAAGTTTTTCATATTAAAAAGTGTCTGTTACCTCCGCAATAAAATCTGTTACTACACTTTCAAGTTTCAACGGTCGTAGAATGTCAAAAAGCACGGGATCCTTTTGATGATATCTACTAGCTCCTATCAATATCTGAAGGTTTTGATCTTAACAAGCGTCTGTTACCTCCGTACTAAAATCTGTTACTAGACTTTGACTAGTCTTCTCCTTCTTGTACATTTTTGGAGTTCACAAAGCTACCCGTTAGTTTAGATGTTTGTGGAAAGCTGTTCCTTTGTCCAGGCATTCACCTTTGGTACTGTTTGTTTGCAGATCTTTCCCTTTAATAACATCTTATACATCATGGCCTAAAGATGGATTCTGTTCTTTTAGCTTCTGAATGCAGCTAGAATGAATCATTTGATGCTCCTGACTAACCACTTTGTCCTGGTTATCTATATTCACTAACTCTTATTTTGCTTTGTTATCTGTGTTTGAAAAACATTGATGATAAAAATTCTTATTCTATCAACTAATTAGAACTTTTTTATCTCCGCATTTTGTTTATCACTATGTTTCAGCAGCATACTGGTGAAGGTTTCTTTATCTTCTGGCTGTAGAAATTTAATGATTTTCCCAGGGGCCAACTGATAACTTTACCTTCTAACATGCAGTGAGTATTTGACATGTGTAACAGAGGCTCTTGAACTGGAAGATACAATTAAGAATTATGAGCAGCGCAATGCAACTGGTTGGTATGTGTAATTATTCTACTTTTGTGTTCTGGTAGCTGTTCTATATTTGTCCACCAGTTTTGTTATAAGTACCTGCTTTTCCTCTGATCCCCAAAAGGAACCAGGAAAATGATTCAAGCAGGAGTCCCCAATCTAAAGATCTTATTGTGTGTATAAATAATTAAATACAAAGGAGAGCACCCAAGAGAGTGGCCTAGTGGTCAATGAAGTGGGTTGAGAACCATGCGGTCCCAGGTTCAAATCCCAACGGTGGCAAAAACACCAGGTGATTTCTTCCCATCGCCTTGGTGAACAGAGTTATCTGTGGGAGGTAGCAGGTTATCCCGTGAAATTAGTTGACGTGCGGGCAAATTGGACAGAGCATAAAAATATCACACAGGAGATACATTTAGAAGCTATAGTATACAAATTTTTCTATAATGTTGTGAAAAGTGATATGGGGAGATGGGTTATTATTAATGGTAAGACGATGCGACTCGAAGAAATACACGCTTTGGATAATGAGGTGCAAACCAGCAGGGATTGATCACTTTGTAAAAATGAGATGGAAAAGAACAAAAAAGATGAGAAAAAAGTCAGATGTATAGCTATCTGAGGACTAGGAACTGTTTCTTTTCTGCAATTCTTGTTCTTCATCTCTGGTTTACGACTGCCCTTCTTTTCCTACCTCTGTTTATCTGCTTCTCTCGATTTTCTTTCTTTCATTTCGCAATGAATTTTCTTCTTCTGGTGAGTAAGTCGCCCTCTTCTGGTAGCTTTCAACTAAGGCAGCGGTGTAGTTGTTGTTCTTGTGCATATCCTATCCGTTTGCTACTTCTGCTTCGTTGTGCTTCTCTTCTCTCTCTGTTCCCGTTTTGTCTTCAAATTCTTGATTATAGGAAGATTCTTTGGAGTAAAAAAATGATGCAACTACATCTAACTATTGATGCAATTGCTATAAAGCAATTAGATATTAAATTGAACTATGATGTTATAAGTTCTTGTAAATTAGGTAATTTTGTGTGCTTTGTTAATTTTGAAAATCACTTCTTGCTTAGATCTTCAGGGTCTTCTTTTTTTTGCTCACTTTTCGTTTCTGAAAACACTTGTTTCAATTTTGACAGACTATATTGGCTTTTAGGATAGGTTTTAGAAAAAGCCTATTTGGTAAGGGTAAATTTATTATCAACAACAACAACAACAACCCAGTATATTCCCACCAGGTGGGGTCTGGGGAGGGTAATATGTAGACAGGCCTTACCTCTACCCAAGAGGGCAGAGAGGCTGCTTCCAACCGACCCTCGGCGCATGGAAAAAAGGCAAACAAAAACAAAAAACAAAACCGCATTGATTTTATAAATGAAATTCTGTTGACATTCTTCAAAGCTTTTATAAATTTCTTTCAGGCTGTTAGGCATTGATTTTAAATTGAGCAGTAGTTTTATGCTATTTCTGATTTTTAAGTTTTGGGGCATAAGATGAAACCTTCAGATTTTACTTTGTACTTTTTACATGGCTTTCTTCTTATCTTTTCTTTTGCCTTTGCTTTGAGTCCTTGACATTTTTGCACAAGAATTTCAAAACTCCAAGTTAATGCTGTAATTTCATCAGAATCTAGTCCCTTTGCTTCTCTAGATGTTCACTATTGCGTTAAAATTTATGCAGGAAATTTGTTTCAACCTTGAGATCTGAAAGGGATGGAACTTTGGGCTCTTTCTTAGACACAGCAGGTATTTTTCAAGGGCGTTTTCTTGTTTATGCATCTGCCATAGGTGAATTCAAAGAAGGAGCATAATCATTAGTAGTAGTTTGCATCACAGCTGCATAAAATATAATTGAAGTTTTGGTGATGATATCATATGCTATAATTGAATTTTCTTTTCTAGCTGGGGTACTCCTTTATACCAAAAGAACCAGTGGAGGTAGAAAGGAGAAGACGTCTGAGTCTTGGTTAGATTGTAGATCTTGAAAAGAAACTTTAGTTATAGACTAAAATGAGCTCAGAACTCTGTTCCCCCATAATCATAGGTTTACCTTAGGACTCCTTAGTTTGGTTCTAGCTAAATGAATCCAACTCCACGAAAAGTGCAGATTCCCAGTGTGGCATTGTTTTTTTTTTGTTTACTTCAGGACTAGTGACGCACGGTTCAAAATTCGTTAGATAATGGATCCTCCCCTCTACCCTTTTCCACTTAAATAGTAGGCTATTGTTTACGGCAATTTTCTGACATGTGATGTATGCTTAAGCAACACGTTATGTTCTGTGCTTTTGCCACTAAACCTAAGCCTTGGGGGCAAGAATGTTGCATTGTTTATAAAGATACGTACCTTGAGCTCTTACCAAGAACTGGTGTTATAGAGTTGGCAGAATGCATTATTCCAAGCAGAGTAAATTGGTAACATGTATGCTGCAAAAGCACTAGTAACCAGTGTTAAAAATAGCGTGAAGCGAGGAAAAGCGACAACCCCCATTTCACGAAAAGCGAGAAGCGAGAAGCGAAGCGCCCGCTTTTTTTAAGTGAAGCGGAATTTAAAAAAAAAATTAAAATAAATACGGCATAGATAACACATGTTAAGCAAATATTCAATACCTCAATTAAAAAACTAAAGAGTAGCATCAAATTGGGCAGAAACTGGACAGAATTTGGGCAGAAACTGGACAGAATTTGGGCAGAAACTGGATAGAATTTGGGCAGAATTATTCTGAAAAAAATTCGCCAGCATTTCGGCACTTTTTGGATGTTTAGAAAGAAAAAGAAGAAGAAGAAGAAGAAGAAGAATGAAAATAAAAAGTGCAAAAGTAAAACATACCTGTTGAAACTTGAAAGCTGTTGGTGTAGTGTTGAAGTAGAAAAGAAGAACCCTAGTTTGCTTGAAGAAATCGCTGGTTTAGAACCCTAAACTAGCTGCTGAAGATGTCGAAGAAACTACTAGGTCTGGAACAGAAGTCAGCAATTTTATTTTTTAATTGAAAAAAGACTTTAGTTCTTTTAATTCAAAAAAGCGACCGCTTCTTTCGCTTCGTTCCGCTTCACCGCTTCTCGCTTTTTAAAGAGAAGCGGGCGCTTTTCTTTACCTGAGCCGCTTTTAATTAGAGTAGCGCCCAGCCTCCCGCTCCGCTTCGCTTCTCGCTTAAAGCGAGGAAGCGGGCGCTTTTCTGAACCCTGCTAGTAACTAATACCAATGTGCTTCGAGGTTAACTGAATGTGCAATTATATTCAAGAAAATAGAGCACTAATTAGGTAAACAGGAGTGCTGGTTCATGTTTGTTTATTTGATTATTGGTGTCAACGACAATAGCGATATTGACATCCTTAGCTTTTGATACTTCTTTCCCACATGAATAGAAGGATGTGGACACATGTGCTACTACTACTACACCTCAATCCCAAGATGTTGGTTATCCAACTAATAATTTGTTTGATGGCGTCTTGGTTGGTTGTTTAGTCTCCAAGTCATAGCTGACTAATTAATATGTACCAAGTATTTATTTGTTTGAAGTATTAGTTTTGTCATATAATATCTGCTTGTATTTGGTTTCTCCACTTCTGTAATAAAGGTTGATATTCTTTTCCAGAATTAATCTGGCGATGTGTCCTGCGGAAGCAATTAGAGAAAGTCTCAGCTGTGATTTTTGGTTGTATGTCAGCTGCTATTCTATTGGCAGAGGCAACACTATTGCCAAGAGGAGTTGATTTGTCTCTATTTTCCATTCTTATAAAATCTGTGGGAGATCAAGAGGTTCTTGTTCAGGTACTTTCAGATGATTATGTTCTTATATGGAAATTTTTCCCTCGTCTGGAATGTTTCTAGTGTTTCTAGCATTTTTATTGGAATATTATGAGTCATGATTGCTTTTGCATTAGCTATACTTTTTTATCATCGTTTCGATGAGATTCTGCTCATTGTTAAAAGGGAGCAATTTAATCACTACAAAGACATACTGGGTGGTCTTTATAATGTAAGAAAAAGTGCACCTATGAATCTACGATAGCTTTGTAGCATTTTGAATTAGTTGTATAATACCTGGACATAAGGATGCACAAATGGGATTATACCGGGGTTTGTTGTTGTTGTTGTTGTAAGGATGCACAAATGGGTGCATAAGAGACTTGTTTGCTCACCCTGGCTTGTTATCTTGTTACTTGAAGAACTTAGAACTACTTCACGCATGAGTGTTCAGACAGTTAGTTTTTCTTAGTTGTGGCAATTCTTAGCCCTTATCTCTTTTTCAATCTGCCAAGACCATTTATCACTAATCCATTTAAGGAAAAGTAAAGATGGGCCTATCCTTTTTGAAGCCGTAAAGAAATGTGCTCATATGCGTTGTAATGGGCTGGAAATGGATTTACTAGTTTCCGAAAAGAAAAAAAGACGAGAAGTATTAACCCTCAGGGGTTGGCCTTGTGGCAATTGACTTGAGCCTTGGGGTATGCTCCCTTTCAAGGTCTCAAGTTCGAAACCCATTAGGTGCAAACAATTCCCGAGGGCCATAAGACTAGGTAAAACTTGAATTAACCATGGTGCACTTGCGGGAAACTCCTTGCCGAGGGCCTGTGCACCACCGGGATTAGTCGGGTCTCATAGAGACTCGGACACCCGGTGCAAATCACAAAAAAAAAAAAAAGAAGACGAGAAATGTTGGAACTCATAAGTGAAAAGATATAGAAGTAGATCCATAATTGGTTGGAGGTAGGATGACTTCTTTTGAATAAAGAAATCAAATTGTTGCTAATGTGGAAACTGAGTTATGGTGTATCTTGTTTAGCAGAAAATTTGGGATGGTTTAGAGGGTTGACGTGTAGAATAAGTGAGAGAGAAGAATTATCAGCCTCACACGTACTTTATGCAGATGATACATTGATTTTGTGTGAATCTGAGAGAGAGAAAGAGAGCAACTTTTACATCTCAGAGGAGTTTTATTAGCTTTTGAAGCTGTGTCAGGGTTGAGGATGAACCTGAGTGATGTGTCCAGTATTAATGCAGAGCATTGCATTTGTGACCTGACTGACATAATGGGTTATAAGGTGGAGCAACTTCTGCCTAGTTATCTAAGCTGACAGGTAGGAGCTAAAAAGAATGATCAGAAGATGTGGCAGGGAGTTCTAGATAGGTGCAGTAGTGAACTGGTTCCATGGAAAAACAATACTTGTCATCTGGGGGGAAGACTTACACTAGTTAACAGTGTGTTGGACGTATGCCTACCTTTTTGATGTCACTAAGAAGAATGCCAACAGTAGTGGAGAAAAAACTGAGTACTGTCAGAAGTATCTTCTTTTGGGAAGGTAATGCACAGATAGAAGGAAGTTCCACTTGGTTAAATGGCAGGGGATGATGAAAAGGAAAAAAAGAGGCGGTATGGGAATAAGGAACTAAAGGTTGCATTAATAAAAGCTTATTTTTTAAGGGGTCGTTTGGTAGGGTGCATAACCATAATGGTGAATATGGTGTATTAGTAATGCTGGTATTAATTATGCTTGCATTAGTTATGCTGGTATTTGTTATGCTAACATATTTCTTATTCATTGTTACCCTCTCTTGTTTGCTTTGGTGATGGATGCTTTAACACGTCATATTCAAGGGGATGTGCCGTGGTGTATGCTATTTGCTGATGACATAGTCTTGGTAGACGAGACGAGAGCCGGTGTTAACGAGAGGCTAGTGGTATGGAGACAGACTCTTGAGTCTAAAGGTTTCAGATTGAGCAGGACGAAGACGGAATATCTCGAGTGCAAGTTTAGGCCCGAGCCAACGGACGCGGGAGCGGAAGTGAGGCTTGACTCCCAAGTCATCCCTTAGAGGGGTAGTTTCAAGTACCTTGGGTCAGTTATTCAGGGGACCAGTGAGATTGACGAGATTGTCACACACCGTATAGGGGTGGGGTAGATGAAGTGGAGGTTAGCAATGGGAGTCCTGTGTGACAAGAAAGTGTCACTGTTACTTAAAGGTAAGTTTTATAGAGCAGTGGTTAGACCGGCCATGTTGTATGGGACCGAGTTTTGGCCGGTTAAGAACTCAAACATCCAGAATATGCAAGTAGCATAGATGAGGATGTTGAGGTAGATGTGTGGGCATACAAGGATGGATAAGATTGGGAATGAAGTTATTCGAGAGATGGTAGGTGTGGCGCCCATGGAGGATAAGATGAGGGAAGCAAGACTCAGATGGTTCGGGCACATTCAGAAGAGGAGTACTGATGCACTGGTGAGAATTTGTGAGCGACTGGCGGTGCTAGGCACGAGGAGAGGTAGAGGGAGACCTAAGAAGTATTGGAGAGAGGTAATTAGGCAGGACATGGCCGAGATGCGGATTTCCGAGGACATGACCCTTGATAGGAAAGTCTGGAGGTCTAGTATTAGGGTTGTAGGATAGGAGCTTCTAGATTTTTCGCACTCCTTCCCCGGGGTTGGGTGAGGCGTGGTAGGGCTATCCATGTGTGTATTGGTTTGTGTTCTCTTATGGTAGTCATTTCTGGTAGTTACTGTTTTAATATTATTGCATGTCAGTTTATTTATGGTACTTATGACTCTTATGTTCAGTTAACTATTTATGTGATTTTTGCTGGAGTAACTAATGCTGCTTTTGTTTTTGTTTTCCTTCTCTTCCCTGCGCCGAGGGTCGATTGGAAACAGCCTCTCTGCCCTTTCGGGTAGGGGTAAGGCCTGTCTACATATTACCCTCCCCAGACCCCACTTTGTGGGAATATACTGGGTTGTTGTTGTTGTTGTTTGGTTTGATGTATTAAAGTATTGCACAATTTCTTAAAGAATTGTCTGTTTACGAAAATGCCCTCAAAACTAGTTCACACTTGTTGAGAAATGTTTTTATATGAAAAAACTTTTAAAAAATATTTTATTTATCTACCTATATTGTAAAATAAAATTAAATATTTTTTATAAAAAAGAAAATATGCTAAGTATCTATTTATTTACTATGGATATAATTTTATTTCTCACTATTTGAATTATTTTGAACTTGCATTAGTATACTAACTAGCATATATTAATCAAGCATGAATTTTGAAGGACAGTTTTGTCTTTCACTAAGCTAATGCATGCATTAAAACCCATTGCATTGCTAATACCATTGTTTTCTATGCATTAGTTATGCATAGGTTAATACCAAATAGGATGTATAACTAATGCTTGCATAACTAATGCATAGGTTCAAAATGTCTACCAAACAATGTATATTATTAATACACAAAGGTAATGCATGCATTAGTTTATCTAATGCATCCTACCAAACGACCCCTAAGTGGCTTTGGAGATATAATGATGAAAGTAACAGTTTATGGAAACAACTCACAAATGTCAAATATGGCAGGAAGGATTTTTGGACTCCCTGTGCAGTCCAATCCTCTTCAAAGGGGGGAGTATGGAGTACTATTAGTAGTTTATAGAGTGAATATAGTCAGTTTGTAAAGTTGAAGCTGGGGAATGGAAATAATATCCATTTCTGGTCTGATGTATGGCTGGGGAATTTATGTCGGAAATCAAAGTTTCCTATTTTATATAGATGCTCCACTGATAAGAATGGGAAGGTAGCAGATTTTTACTCAAGTAATGGGTGGCAGCTCATCTTCAGGAGAGGGCCTTAATGATTGGGAGCTAGATGAATTAGCTCAGTTAATGCAATTGCTGGACAGTGTCAGTTTGGAAGGCAACAGGAGGGACTCAATGATTTGGGCAGCAAGTACTGATGGAAATTTACAGTTAGTAGATGTTATACTTTATTACAGAAACAACAAGGGAGGTACGATTTAGATTGGCCATGGAAAGCATCTGGAACTCAAAAGCTTCTGTTAAAGGCATGTTTTGGGTGGGTGGCAGCAAAGGAAGCTTGTTTAACCCAGGATAGTCTACAGAAGAGAGGATTTATTTTAATTAATAGATGCTACATGTGTGAAGAAGATTTAGAAACAGTCAATCATCTCCTCATTCACTGCAAGGTGGCAAGAGAGTGTTGGGAGCTATTCCTTAATATGTATGGTATGGAGTGGGTTATGCCCCAAATATGAAGAATCTGTTGGAGACATGGCGACATCAAAGTGGCAAAAATTCAGCAGTGAGTGTGGAGGACAATCCCCTTATGTGTCTTATGGACACAATATGGCAGGAGAGGAACATAATATGCTTTGAAGGAATTAGACAGCACGGATTCAGGATTAAAAATAGCTGTCTTTTGAACTTGTTTTCATGGTGCAAAAGGAGTTTTATGGAAAATATGGAGCAGTACATAGATTTCCCAGAGGAGATAGTTGATATATTTCTATCAGTTGTTGCTTTGTTGTAACTGTACCATCCTGGTACCTTCTTTAATAAAACTTTACCTTCAGTATCCTGTTAATACCTTTTTTATCATTAGCAGCTTGTTTCATGGTTATACCAATCAAGGAGGTGTCACGAAACTGAGTATAGATTCTTGTTTCTTCCGTTATTCATGTGCTTAATACTTAATTTGTCTCATGAGACTTGAATATCACCTAGTGTAGTCAAAGGTTCATTTTGAGGCGCGCTTAAGCCCTAAAGCTCAGCAAAGCTCAGGGTACGCGCTTCACCTTAATTAGGCTGCTTTAATGTAGGCAAGGCACTGGGACATGCACCTCATTGCACATGTGTTCTATTTTGAATATAGCGGTACTGAACGATTAATATGATTGGCAAAATGATATAGTAATTGTTAAGGAAATTATTATGAATGATGGTGTTACTATTTTCTTGCATTACATATACATATTTTTGTATTTTTCTTCGTTGCATCTTTAATTAACTAAAGCCCACACTTTATTTGAGCTTTGTGCTTAGAGCCTTAGCACTTTACTTTTCGCCTTTTGTCAACACGGATATCACCTTTTATTTTGTCATGATTGTGCTTTGTTCAGTAAAGTGAAATTGGGTTCAACTGCATTTCCAGGTTTACCTCTTTTATTTTTGAACTCCTCAGATGACCCTTGCCACCTCTTAACTCTTAAAGTTTGTATTCAACACTTAGATTTTGGAGTATTTGGTGTTGATCAGTTACTTGGACCCCAGAGGATTGGTTCAGTTTCAATGATATTTTCTTTAAGCTCTGCCCCAGACAGTTTGTGACCCGTACTATGTGTGTTCCTAGGCCACAGAACAGTCAAACTAAAACTAATACATTCAAAGTATTATTACAAAGGATGACATGGTATTCATCAACAACAACAAGAACAACCCAGTGTAGTCCCACAAGGTGGGGTCCGGGGACGGTAATGTATAGACCGGCCTTACCTCTACCCGAAAGGGTAGAGAGGCTATTTCCAATCGAGCCTCGGCTCAGGGAAGGAAAGGGAAAACAACAACAAAAACGAAAGAGCATTAGTAACTCCAGTAGAAATCACGTAAATAGTTATCTAAACATAAGAACCATAAATATAATGGCATGCAATGATATCAAACAGTAACTACCATACTACCATAAGGGGGACACAATCCAATGCACAAATCATCTATGGATCGCCTTGTCAAGCCTCATCCAGCCCTGGGAGAGGAGTACGAAAAATTCGAGGAGCCCCTATCCTATAATCCTAATAGCTAGACCTCCAGACTTTTCTGACATGGTATTCAACCTCGCAATAAAGAGCTAAAACATGGTTTGGATTGAAAAGCTCTACAGACGGCTTATTACTGTCAGCAAAATCGCACCCCCTTTTTCCCATTAAAACTGTTTTGATTTTGTTTCCTTAATTATTTCTCAGATATTGATGGTCCTCTCTTTCTATTATATCCGGAACTATTAGTTTTGAGATAAGCTCTATTTCCTGCATTAAGATAGCTAAAATGGATGGAGTCTTAATTCTTTAGATTGTTAAGTGACTTTTGTCAATGTTCTATGCTTTTCTCTCGATGCATGTCGTTTATGCATGTTGAATGTTGATTCAGTCTTCAGCTTTCAAACCAATACTTCCTCATTTTGCAGGTGTTTGCGTTTCTGCCACTTATGTATATGTGTGTCTGCACTTACTATTCACTGTTTAAAGCTGGAATGTATATGTTCTACTCATTGACACCGAGACAGACAAGTTCAGTGAGCTTGCTAATGATTTGCTCGTAAGTTTATTTTTTCCTAGTAATCTTATTGCAGTAAAAGCAATTTGGTTTTCTATATTAATTTTGAGTTTCCTCCATGTATCTGCCAGGATGATTGCTCGCTATGCACCTCCAATTTCGTACAATTTCCTTAACCTTATTAGTCTCGGCGAAAACAAGAAAACCATTTTTGAGCAGGTGAGCTTATGGTCAGCCTCAGGTTTATTACCCATGAAAAATGAAAAACACCAGTTTCTTGAAGAAAGCTGCCGTATTCTGTATGTCTTTTAACAATATCAGTAGGCATGCATTCTTCACCTTTGTGATCCTTTATTTGGTCTAGAATAATATCGAAAGGATGCTTTTTGATACTAAAATATGCTTGGTTTCCTGTTTAGGTTATGCCTTATTATGCTGGTTGTAACAATGTGAATATTGTATCAAACAAATCATCTAGTTTACCGAAATTGCATAGGCTCCTCCTTTGAGTTTCAAGAGGTTATCGTGCAAACCTCATAAATCTTTTTTTTTTTTAAATGTCTCGCCCGTTAACCAGTAATGCCAGAAAAAAGGCATAAAGGAGAAAGTTTAGTTGGGTTTAAATCAATGTTTGCTATATTGGTTTGGCTGATTTGGTTGGACCTGTTCCCCCCCACCTCTATGAAGACTTGCTTTCACTACGGGTCCCCCCCCCCCCCCCCCCCGTTTTAGTTGAAATGGGAATGGTGCTTTTGTAATTCTAACTTTTACATGCCAAAGGGAAATCTGTATCTTCAAATGGGAATGGTGCTTTTGTAATTCTAACTTAAACTTAGATACTGCCAGACTAGGTAAAAGGTCTTGCTCTTGCCATATGGTATTATTTTATCAAGTACTCTCTGTTTTGGGTTTGATTTTCTCATTAAACAAATGGGTTTATTCTTTGACATTCTGGTGACATGTAACAAAAAAAAAAGGGTAGCCTGGTACACCAAGCATCCTGCACTCACGCACGGGCCGGGGAAGGATCGCACCCCAAGGGGTGTGATGTAGACCACCTACCCTATGCAAGCATTAGGCTGCTTCACGGCTCGAACCGGTAACCTATAGGGCACACGGAAACAACTTTACCGTTGCTTCAAGGCTCCCCTTTCCTTCCCCTTTCCTGGTGACATGTAGTCTCCTTAAATAATTCATTCCCCTTTTGTCTTATGCTTTATTTATGATTGCAGCGAATGGGAACTATTGACAAGGCTGTTCCTTTCTTTGGTCAAGGATTCAACAAGATTTATCCACTTATTATGGTTGTATATACACTGCTAGTTGCAAGCAATTTCTTTGACCGGATAATCAGTTTCTTCGGAAACTGGAAGATATTTAGATTCCAGACGGAGACAGATGATATGGATGGTTTTGATCCATCAGGGTTACTGATCTTGCAGAAAGGTAAGCTGGTTACTGGAATTATTTTTGTTCTTTGTTTTTTCAGTTGGAATGCAAAGCTTGCGGTCACAGGGCAGCTGGAACTGGACCATTAAATTGCTTTAATGTTTTTAATCATCTGGATCAGTTTGAACCGATTATGTTGTCTATTATGATGCACCTATCTTCTATCTTTGCAGAACGAAGCTGGCTTGAGCAAGGACGCAAACTTGGTGAACATGTCTTGCCACTGGCAAGGAATTTCAACGGTGTGACTGTGGATCTGGAGTCTGAAGGCAATGCCATAGTATGTGATTTATCTTTAAACTGCATTTGGATATCGAGTAGCTCAGAAATATGTATTCAGAAATTTCCAATAAGGAAAAGGAAGCAAGATGACATTTTCTTGCATGCATAAGTTGAATGGCAAAGAAGGTTTCAGAAAGAAATAGTGGCTGTTTTCAACTTCCCTTTAAAAGTTTAGTAACTTCAGCACTGACTTAATTTGGAAGAACTTTAGGGAAGCCCTTTAATAGCTTTTTCCATATATTTAAGCAGGAAAAATGGCAACCATATTATCTTTGTACCACATCCTTTCCCTTTTCATGTCAACCAGATGGTATCTCTTATGTCTTTGCTTGAGTTTAAGTACATCCTTTAAGTATGCTAGTTTGTTCTCTTTTTAAGTGTTGAGACAAACCGGTGCATGCACTTCTCATGAGGAGAATTGCATGTAAATTTTATTTTATGCATGTAAAGTTTATTCTAATCATTGATCTCTGTGCCCATGTCCTGTCAAGTTATCTGGTCGTATCTTAGTAACTTGTCATGTTTCAGCCTAGTTACATTCACTTATATTTTTCAGGATTCAAGTGATTTTGAATTGAAGGCATCCTTAGAATCAAGCAAGGACAACTTTAGAGGAAGTTCTTCAAAACCTTTGAGAGATGATGCCCGTAGGTATTCAGGGAGCAAGGAAGCAATTAGCAGCAAATATGCTGCCTTGAGGGAACAGGGAAAGCAAACATCTCATGTGAAGCCAATGGAGGATGTAGGCTCTACTAAGGTCTCTTTACTTGATTCTGCCAACCCTCGGTCTGGCAGCACAGTAGCAGCCCCATCTGGTTTGGCTGGAAAATGGGCGTCTATGAAAGCAGGTTTCCAGAACTTCAAAACAAACATTGAAGCAAAAAGGTTAATTCCACTACGCCAAGTTGGTGAATTTATTCCTTTACGTCAAGCTCAGGATACCAATGTCTCTCGTGCCTCCTCATCCGAATCTCTTGATGATATATTCAGTAAATTAAAACGACCTACTGCAGAGAGTGAAAATTACAGTGATGATGATGGTGATGAGAGAATACCCAGGAGGTGATACTGTAAATTGTTTCCCATTTGATGGAATATACTTGTTGATATATGTAGAAATCAGGAAGAAATGAGCCACCAAGATGTACAGGACTCTGCAAACCTATCAGCTGCTTATTCATTCTTTACAGCTGACTTTTGATGTTAGTTGAAAGGGCCATGCGATAAGATAGGAGCCAAGCAACTGGTCAGGGAGTGATTCCAGGACCACCAACGGCTCATGGCAGAACTGTAGGAGTGTAGGTCATAGGAAAGCTGAGATACAAATTCAATCCACATTGATGAAAAGAAATCGTGTAGGTCAAGTGTATTCAGTTTGTATAATTTAATTCTTGTATAATTCATTTACTGCTAAATTGTGAGGGTTTGTGTGTTTTGGGGGCGGGATGTTGATTACATAATCTGATGGTTATATAAAATTTTGGTCTGTCACATTGGTTAGTGACAGGAAAGGCCGTTAGATATTAAATCCACGGATACTTCATTAATCATGAAAATACCTGTATTGTTTCAGATCTCCTAGTATCTGCTAGTAAAAGGTTTAAATTGTAGTCACAGCTGGATGTACTGTTATTTCTTTTGAATAGAACTGTCACGACCCGGATTTTTTCCCAACATCGGGATCGTGATGGCGTCTACTCGTGGTAGCTATGCAAGCTACTGTATTCATACTATCCTGTTTTTAACACAATTTCATAATTAATTTATCAACAAACCATAACTTTAATTAAATAAGAGCGGAATATTTTATCGAAATAGAAATAACTAACTATAAGGTGAAAATCATACTAAAATCCTCTACCCAAGACGTGGAGTCACCAACTCACGAACTACTATTGAATACTACACATAAAAGTTTGAAAGAAATATAACATAATTCTGTTTGTCTCGGAACAAAGAGACTACAGCTAGTAACATAAGTAAAGAGAGAGACGCCGGGCTTGCGGACGTCTGCAAGCTACCTCGGTCTCAAATGTGATCAACTTCCACGCAATCGATTTACTGTTGCTGCTCCTGATCGTAACCTGGACCTGTGCAAAAACGCACAGAAGTGTAGTATCAGCACAACCGACCCCATGTGCTGGTAAGTGCCTGGCCTATCCCGACAAAGTAGTGAAAGCCTCAGGACCGTACACCCACATAAACCCGTGCAATTCAATATATATGTATACCACGTAATAACAAGAAATAACCAAGTAATAACACAATAAGGGATATCTCAAAGAACTCAACGATTAACAACAGTTAATAAGTTCACAAGGAAAACAAAGTATAATGAAAACACAAGTAATATCAAGTCAAGGAATAGCAAGCAGTTGCACGGCATCACCCTTCGTGCTTTTACTCTCATCCTCACCAAATAAGCAAATAAAGTACACTGCATCACCCTTCGTGCTTTTACTCTCATCCTCACATCCATAGTACGGCATGATCCTTCGTACATGGTTCAATAACAGGGGCACGACATGATCCTTCGTGCATAATCAATAAAACATGGCACGACATTAACCTTCGTGCATAAATAATAAAACATGGCACGGCATTAACCTTCGTGCATAAATAATAAATCAAGGCACGACATCACCCTTCGTGCATTATCACTCTTCCTCACCCAAATAACAATCACAGTTAAGGGCAAAGAAAGAAACAGTAATTCATAAACCGTCCCAACAAGGGCAATCAATAATCATCTTCACAACAAGTCCCGACAAGGGAGAACAATAACAATTCTACAACCCGGCAAAGGTTCAACAATTCATCTGCAATTATGTCTCACAATAAGCATTATCAACGACTCACGGTCATACTAGACGCCAATGTATGGATGCTCGTCACCACAGCCCATACACCGCACTCGATCACATAACACATAGCACATAATCCTATTCGCTCAAGCTAGGATAGAACAAACACTTACCTCGAATGTTTATGAACAATTCAATCCGTGGCAATGTCTTTTTCTTTCAAATTTGGCTCCAATCCAATCGTATCTATACATAATTGATTTAATATCATCAATACTACTCAACAAACTAATTCCTAAGGCCAATTACAACTTTTACAACATTCTGCCCGGAATAGTGAATTTCGACCCCGGGCCCACATGGTCGGAACTCGGGGTTCGGACCAAAATCCGGTTACCCATCCCCCCACGAGTTCATGTTTATGATTTGTTTCAAAATCGGACCTCAATTCGAGGTCCAAATTCCCAATTTATGAAAAACCCTATATTCTAACAAAAACAAGAAATTCTACCATGAAAACCTTTGATTTCTATTGAAAAACATGTTTAATGATGTTAGGAATTGAAAGAATTAAGTAAAAAGTGACTTACAATTGTTTTGAAGAAGAAGGAATCCGTGAAGAATCGCAAATGGGTGTTTTTGGTTTGTAAAAAGTGAAGAAATGAACCGAAAATCGTGTTTTACAGGTCTCTGTGTTCGCATTTGCGAACATGGGTTCGCAATTGCGAACCCCGACTAATTTCTGGAGTTTGAAAAATAAGCTAAGGCTCGGAAGTTCGCATTTGCGAACTTTTGTTCGCATTTGCGAACACTGGCAGGAAAGGGGAATGTTCGCATTTGCGAACAATGGTTTGCATTTGCGAACACAGGCAGTATAGGAAATGTTCGCATTTGCGAACAAGGCTGGATATGGGAATGTTCGCATTTGCGAACAATGGTTTGCATTTGCGAACATAGGCAGGCCCTGGGGATGTTCGCATTTGCGAACAAGGCTGGGCATGAGGGGCTTCACATTTGCGATCAGGGTTCGCATTTGCCAGCCCTGCCTTGATCAGCCCCCTTCGCAATTGCGAGAAATGCTTCGCAATTGCGAAGCCAACAGCCGGGTGAAAAACCAGCAGTGCAAAAATTCAGAATTTAATCCAAGGGCCTATCAAATCTTTACCCGAGCCCCCCCGGGCTCCAAACCAAACATATACACAACATCAAAAACGCATTATGAACTTGTTCGTGCGATCACATCGCCAATAACACATCGTTTTCATCAAATCAAGCCTCAAGTTCATGATTTTTATACTTTTGGTTTTCAAAACCTTCAAACTTGGAACTCAAGGTCCAAAACATATCAAACGACATCCGAATGTCACCAAACTTTAGAGAAATCACATATATAATATTTAAGACTTGTACCGGGCGTCGGAACCAAAATACGAGCCCGATACCAAGGTCAATTAATTAATTTCCTTTAACAATTACATCAAAAACAATTTTATAGAAAAATTTATAACTTGGGCTCTAGGCCTCAGAATTCGACTCCGGACGCATGTCCAAGTCCCATATTTTCCTACGGACCTTTCGGGACCATCCAATCTCGGGTTCGGATCCGTTTACCAAAAATGTTGACCGAAGTCAACCATATCAATATTAATATCATTTTTATCCAAATTTCTCATAGAATTCATATTTTCTATCACAACAATCTTTCCAGCTACATGCTCGGATCGTGCACGTAAATCGAGGCAACATGGAATGAGGTTTTCAAGGCCTCAGAAGCTTGAAATAATTAATTAAATAAGTGATGACCCTTTGGGTCGTCACAATCTCCACCTCTAAAACAACCGTTCGTCCTCGAATGGACAAAAGAAAGAAGTACCTGAGTCAGGAAACAAGTGTGGGTAGCGGCTCCACATATCGGACTCGGACTCCCAGGTCGATGCCTCAGGAGGCTGACCTCTCCACTGAACGCGCACAGAAGGATAACTCTTCGACCTCAACTGTCGAACCCGCCGGTCTAGAATAGCCACCGGCTCCTCCTCGTAAGATAGATCATTGTCCAATTGGACAGTACTGAAGTCTAACACATGTGTGGGATCGCCGTTGTATCTTTGAAGCATAGATACATGAAAAACTGGATACGGCTGATAAGCTAGGTGGCAAAGCTAGTCTGTAAGCCACCCCTCCCACTCGTTCTAGAATCTCAAATGGACCAATATACCTAGGGCTGAGCTTGCCCTTCTTCCCGAACCTCATTACGCCCTTCATAGGCGACACTCGGAGCAATACTCGTTCACCAACCATGAAATCTACATCTCGAACCTTACGAGCCGCATAAGTCTTCTGCCTGGACTGAGCTGAACGCAATCTCTCTCGAATAGTCTTGACCTTATCCAAGGCCTCCTGAACTAAGTCTGTACCCAACAATCGAGCCTCTCCCCGTTCAAACCATCCAACCGGTGATCGACATCGCCTACCATACAACGCCTCATACGGAGCCATCCGGATGCTAGATTGGTAACTGTTATTGTAGGCGAACTCTGCTAATGGCAGAAAACTGGTCCCACGAGCCTCCGAAATCAATAACACGGGCTCGAAGCATGTCCTCTAGAATCCGAATAGTCCTCTCGGACCGGCCATCCGTCCGAGGATGAAATACCGTACTCAACTCAACCTGGGTGCCTAACTCCCGCCGGACCGCCCTCCGGAACCGCGAGGTAAACCGCGTACCCCGATCGTAGATAATAGATATCGGCACGCCACGGAGACGAACAATCTCCCTAATGTAAACCTCCGCTAACCTCTCCGACGAGTAGGAGACAGACATTGGAATAAAGTGTGCCGACTTGGTCAACCTATCAACAATGACCCAAATAGCATCAAATTTCCTCCGAGTCAAAGGAAGTCTAGTAACGAAGTCCATAGTGATCCGCTCCCATTTCCACTCGGAATTTCAATCCTCTGGAATACACCACCAGGTCTCTGGTGCTCATATTTCACCTGCCGACAATTTAGACACCGAGCGACATACGCAACGATATCTTTCTTCATTCTGCCGCCACCAATAGTGCTGCCGTAAGTCCTGGTACATCTTCGCGGCGCCCGAGTGAATAGAATACCGCGAACTGTGGGCCTCCGCTAAGATTAACTCTCGAATCCCTTCGACATTGGGCACACAAACTCGACCCTGCAATTTCAATACCCCATCATCATCTAGATTTACCCGTGTGGCACCTCCCCGCTGTACTGTATCTCTCAACTCACGCAAATGAGGATCATCAAATTGCCTCTCACGGATACGCTCTAATAAAGAAGAACAAGCGACCGTGCAGGCTAACACCCTGCTAGGCTCAGAAATGTCTAATCTCACGAACCGGTTGGCTAAGGCCTGGACATCTAGAGCTAATGGTCTCTGATTGACCGGAATGTATGCAAGACTACCCATGCCGGCATACTTTCTACTCAATGCATCGGCCACCACATTGGCCTTACCTGGGTGATATAAGATAGTAACATCATAGTCTTTTAGCAACTCTAACCATCTCTGCTGTCGTAGATTCAACTCCTTTTGCTTGAACAAGTACTGTAGGCTTTTGTGATCAGTGTACACCTCACATGTCACACCATATAGATAATGCCTCCGGATCTTTAAGGCATGAACCACTGCTGCTAACTCAAGATCATGAACCGGATAATTCTTCTCATGTATCTTTAATTGCCTCGAAGCATAAGCAATAACCTTACCATCCTACATCAATACCGCTCCAAGCCCCGTACGAGATGCGTCACAATAAATCGTATAAGGCCCCGCACTCGTAGGTAGTATCAACACCGGTGCGGTGGTCAAAACTCGTCTTGAGCTTTCGAAAGCTCGCCTCACACTCTCTCGACCACCGGAACCGGACACCCTTCCGGGTCAACTCGGTCATCGGGCCGCAATGAAGAAAACCCCTCTACAAATCGACGGTAGTAACTCGCTAATCCCAAGAAACTCCGGATCTCGCTCACTGAAGCTGGCCGAGGCCAATTCTTGACTGCCTCAATCTTCTCTGGGTCCATCGAATACCCTCTACTGACACGATATAACCCAGGAATGCAACCGAACTCAACCAGAACTAGCATTTGGAAAACTTGGCATATAGCTAATTATCCTTCAGAGTCTGAAGAACCACTCTGAGGTGCTGCTCGTGCTCTTCCTGACTATGGGAGTATACCAGGATATCATCTATAAAGACTATCACGAACAGATCTAGATAAGGCCTGAACACCCGATTCATCAACTTCATAAATGCTACTAGAGCATTGGTCAACCCGAAAGACATGACCAAGAATTCATAGTGCCTGTACCGAGTGCGAAAGGCTGTCTTAGGAATGTCAACCGCCCTGATCTTCACCTGATGGTAGCTCGACCTCAAGTCTATCTTTGAGAAAACCCTCGCTCCATGGAGCTGGTCAAACAAATCATCAATTCACGGCAGTGGATACTTGTTCTTTATCATCACTTTGTTTAATTGTCGGTAATCAATACACATCCGCATCGAGCCATCTTTCATCTTTACAAATAATACAGGTGCTCCCCAGGGGGAAACACTGGGCCTGATAAAGCCTTTCTCAAGAAGGTCTTGCAACTGATCTTTCAACTCTTTTAGCTCCGGCGGGGCATAGAGATGGGCTGAGTGCCCGGTGCCAGATCAATACAGAAATCAATATCCCTGTCGGGTGGCATGCCCGGCAGGTCTGAAGGAAAAACCTCAGGAAACTCCCGTACAATAGGGACTGATTCAATAGAAGGAACTTCTGCGCTGGAATCATGAACATAAGCCAGATAAGCTAGACACCCCTTCTAGACCATGAGTCGAGCCTTAACATAGGAAATAACAGTACGAACGGAGTGGCTTGAGGTACCTTTCCACTCTAATCGGGGTGATTCTGGCAAGGCTAAGGTCACACTCTTAGCATGACAATCTAGAATAGCATGGTATGGGGACAACCAGTCCATCCCCAATATGACATCAAAATCCACCATATCCAAAAGCAACAGATCAACACGGGTCTCAAGACCCCCAAATATAACTACGCACGAACGATGCACTCGATCGACTACAATGGAGTCACCCACCAGTGTAGACACATAAACTGGAATATCCAGAGCATAGCTGGGCACGGCCAAATACGGTGCAAAGTAGGAAGACACATAGGAATATGTAAATCCAGGGTCAAATAATACTGAAGCACCTCTGCCACACACAAGAATAGTACCTGTAATCACAGCATCTGATGCCTCTGCCTCTGGCCTGGCCGGTAAAGCATAGAATCGGGGATCTGCACCTCCCCTCTGAGCTGCGTCTCTAGGACGACCATCAACTGGCTGACCTCTACCTCTGGCTGGACGGTCTCCACCTCTACAGTCTCGACCTCCACCTCTATAATCTCTACCCCCGTCCCTGGCTGGCTGGGCAGGCTGAGGGTCAGCTGGGGCCTCGAATCATAGGACGAGGACCTCGTCGCTGAGAGTTGCCCGCCGCTCGAGGGCAATACCGATAAAATGACTCGGGTCACCACAACCGTAAGCAACTCTGGGACCGATAGGGCTGCTGGCCCTGGCGACCCGAATGGCCTCCACGAACACTCGAAAGAGGCTGAGCATTAATAGGAGGCTGGTCCGAATAATGCCCACGAAACCACGATCACCTGGTCCACCCCGTGAAGCCCGAAGGGCGGAACGAAAAGGCTTCTGGAAGACTTGCCTCTATCAAAGGATTCTCCGCCACCGCAGGAAGAACCACCAAACCTCGCTCGAACGACGAGGCCTCTCGTCCGAAGAATAACCGCCTCCCCGAGCAAGAGCCATCTCAACTCTGCGTGCTGCATTGGCCGCCTCCTGAAATGATATGTCACTCCCCACGCCCATAGCCATCTGGAGTCTAATTGGCTGATTAAGCCCATCTATAAACCTGCGGACCCTCTCCCGCTCTGTGGGAAGTATCACCACTGCATGACGAGCCAAATCGACAAATCTCGTCTCATACTGAGTGACCGTCATAGTGCCCTGATAGAGGCGCTCAAACTGCCTCCGAAGTACATCCCTCTGAGTAGCAGGGAGAAACTTCTCCAGAAATAGCTCTGCAAACTGATCCCATGATAAAGCTGGGGACCCTGCTGGTCGAGTCAAGCGATAATCTCTCCACCAAGTCTTGGCGGATCCTGAAAGCCTGAATGTACAGAAGTCCACTCCATTTGTCTCCACGATCCCCATAGTCTTGAGAATCTCATGGCAACTGAATAAGAAGTCCTGAGGATCCTCTGATGTGGCACCGCTGAAGGTAGTGGTAAATAGCTTGGAGAACCGATCAAGTCTCCATAAAGAATCAGAAGTCATGGCCGCTCCATCACCGGCATGAGCCGTGGTACCTGACTGAGTGGCCACAGCTGGCTGAACCACTGGTGCCTGAGGCTGAGGAGCTACTGGCTCCGGAGTACGAGCAATAGGAGTCCGGGCCCCTCCTCCAGCCTGAGAAGCGGCTGGTGCAACTGATAATAAACCCGCTCTGGCAATGCTGTCCATAAATCCCGCTATTCTGACCAAAGCATCCCGAAGATCCGGGGTAAATAAAGCCTCTCGTGGGACCTGAGCTGGGCCCACTGGAGCTATTGGGACAGGAACCTCCTCGTCAATCTCAATATGAGGCTCCACCTCTGGAGTAGCGGCCTGAGGCTGAGCTCTACCCCTACCACGGCCTCTAATACGGCCTCGGCCCCTCACGGAGGCTGCCTGGGACTCGGGCTGCTGGTCAGCGGACGAAGAAGCACGTGTCCTCACCATCTGCAAAAGGACAGAATAGAAATTCAATCAGTAATTGAGGAACAAGTCGCACGACAAGAAAGAACAAATGAGAGACTCTTTCCTAACTCAATAGACTCGGGAGGACAAGTACAGACGTCTCCGTACCTACCTCTCAAACTCTACTAAGCTTGTTCGTGAGTGGTGAGACCTATGTAACCTAGAGCTCTGATACCAACTTGTCACGACCCGGATTTTTCCCACAACATCGGGATTGTGATGGCGCCTACTCGTGGTAGCTAGGCAAGCCACTGTATTCATACTATCCTGTTTTTAACACAATTTCATAATTAATTTATCAACAAACCATAACTTTAATTAAATAAGTGCGGAATACTTTATCGAAATAGAAATAACTAACTACAAGGTGAAAATCATACTAAAATCCTCTACCCAAGACGTGGAGTCACCAACTCACGAACTACTATTGAATACTACACATAAAAGTTTGAAAGAAATATAACATAATTCTGTTTGTCTCGGAACAAAGAGACTACAACTAGTAACATAAATAAAGAGAGAGACGTCGGGCCTGCGGACGTCTGCAAGCTACCTCGGTCTCAAATGTGATCAACTCCCACGCAATCGATTTACCGCTGCTGCTCCTGATCGTAACCTGGACCTGTGCAAAAACGCACAGAAGTGTAGTATCAGCACAACCGACCCCATGTGCTGGTAAGTGCCTGGCCTATCCCGGCGAAGTAGTGACAAGCCTAGGACCAGACACCCACATAAACCTGTGCAATTCAATATATATGTATACCACAGAATAACAAGAAATAACCAAGTAATAACACAATAAGGGATATCTCAAAGAACTCAACAATTAACAACAGTTAATAAGTTCACAAGGAAAATAAAGTATAATGAAAACACAAGTAATATCAAGTCAAGGAATAGCAAGCAGTTGCACGGCATCACCCTTCGTGCTTTTACTCTCATCCTCACCAAATAAGCAAATAAAGTACACGGCATCACCCTTCGTGCTTTTACTCTCATCCTCACATCCATAATACGGCATGATCCTTCGTACATGGTTCAATAACAGGGCACGGCATGATCCTTCGTGCATAATCAATAAAACATGGCACGACATTAACCTTCGTGCATAAATAATAAAACATGGCACGACATTAACCTTCGTGCATAAATAATAAATCAAGGCACGGCATCACCCTTCGTGCATTATCACTCTTCCTCACCCAAATAACAATCACAGTTAAGGGCAAAGAATGAAACAGTAATTCATAAACCGTCCCAACAAGGGCAATCAATAATCATCTTCACAACAAATCCCGACAAGGGAGAACGATACAATTCTACAACCTGGCAAAGGTTCAACAATTCATTTGCAAATATGTCTCACAATAAGCATTATCAACGACTCACGGTCATACTAGACACCAGTGTATGGATGCTCGTCACCACAACCCATACACCGCACTCGATCACATAACACATAGCACATAATCCTATTCCCTCAAGCTAGGATAGAACAAACACTTACCTCGAATGTTTATGAACAATTCAATCCGTGGCAATGTCTTTTTCTTTCAAATTTGGATCCAATCCAATCGTATCTATACACAATTGATTTAATATCATCAATACTACTCAACAAACTAATTCCTAAGGTCAATTACAACTTTGACAACATTCTGCCCGGAATAGTGAATTTCGACCCCGGGCCCACATGGTCGGAACTCGAGGTTCGGACCAAAATCCGGTTACCCATCCCCCCAAGAGTTCATGTATATGATTTGTTTCAAAATCGGACCTCAATTCGAGGTCCAATTTCCCAATTTATGAAAAACCCTATATTCTAACAAAAACAAGAAATTCTACCATGAAAACTTTTGATTTCTATTGAAAAACATGTTTAATGATGTTAGGAATTGAAAGAATTAAGTAAAAAGTGACTTACAATTGTTTTGAAGAAGAAGGAATCCGTGAAGAATCGCAAATGGGTGTTTTTGGTTTGTAAAAAGTGAAGAAATGAATTGAAAATCGTGTTTTACAGGTCTCTGTGTTCGCATTTGCGAACATGGGTTCGCAATTGCGAACCCCGACCAATTTCTGGAGTTTGAAAAATAAGCTAAGGCTGGGAAGTTCGCATTTGCGAACTTTTGTTCGCATTTGCGAACACTGGCAGGAAAGGGGAATGTTCGCATTTGCGAACAATGATTCGCATTTGCGAACACAGGCAGTATAGGGAATGTTCGCATTTGTGAACTATTGTTCGCATTTGCGAACAAGGCTGGATATGGGAATGTTCGCATTTGCGAACAATGGTTCGCATTTGCGAACATAGGCAGGCCCTGGGGACGTTCGCATTTGCGAACAATTGTTCGCATTTGCGAACAAGGCTAGGCATGAGGGGTTTCGCATTTGCGATCGGGGTTCGCATTTGCGAGCCCTGCCTTGATCAGTCCCCTTCGCAATTGCGAGAAATGCTTCGCAATTGCGAAGCCAACAGCTGGGTGAAAAACCAGCAGTGCAAAATTTTAGAATTTAATCCAACGGCCTATCAAATCTTTACCCGAGCCCCCCCGGGCTCCAAACCAAACATGTACACAACATAAAAAACGCATTATGAACTTGTTCGTGCGATCACATCGCCAATAACACATCGTTTTCATCAAATCAAGCCTCAAGTTCATGATTTTTATACTTTTGGTTTTCAAAACCTTCAAACTTGGAACTCAAGGTCCAAAACATATCAAACGACATCCGAATGTCACCAAACTTTACAGAAATCACATATATAATATTTAAGACTTGTACCGAGCGTCGGAACCAAAATACGAGCCCGATACCAAGGTCAATTAATTCATTTCCTTTAACAATTACATCAAAAACAATTTCATAGAAAAATTCATAACTTGGGCTCTAGGCCTCGGAATTCGACTCCGGACGCATGTCCAAGTCCCATATTTTCCTACGGACCTTTTGGGACCATCCAATCTCGGGTCCGGATCCGTTTACCAAAAATATTGACCGAAGTCAACCATATCAATATTAATATCATTTTTATCCAAATTTCTCATAGAATTCATATTTTCTATTACAAAAATCTTTCCGGCTACATGCTCGGATCGTGCACGTAAATCGAGGCAACATGAAATGAGGTTTTCAAGGCCTCAGAAGCTCGAAATGATTAATAAAATAAGTGATGACTCTTTGGGTCGTCACAAGAACATACCCCATGAGAATGATATGATGAGTACACTGTTCTATAAGTTGTAGACGCTTGAATTTTATTAGATGAAGTTCATATAGAATTTGGGCTACATTCAAAATGAAGACATTGGCCTGAACTAATTATTGGTTTATGGACTTCGACTGATTCTTTAAAAACCAATTACATTGGTTTAACAGAAATCAGACTTTCCTTAGATTGCAATAACTAGTTATGTAGCTCAAAGTGTGTACTTCGTTTGAAGTAGGCTTGTTATCTCCAAGTCAAATTCTAGGCTAATCGTATAATGCCTAGTGTTCAGTTGTGTGACGTGTCCTGTCATATTGAAGTTCAATCAAGGTATATATATATATAGTTGAAACGGAGAGAGTACTTTTTTTTTTATCTTTGAGAACTAAGTTTTGAGGAATAGCTTAAAGTGTTATTAACAACTTTCTAAGGTCTCGTTTGGTTATAAATTTTACCAAAATAAATTTAAAATTTATTTTCAAAATTTATGTTTGACCATAAATTTTGGTAGATATTGATGAAGGATATATACTCAATCTTAGTGTTAGGGGTTTTGAGTGATCAAGATTAGAGAAATGAATGGGTGATTGGACCATTGCCAAAGTTGAGCCAGCAGGGTCACTCTAGGCGATCGTTCAATTTTGGTGGCAAAATTGCAAAGGGTAGAGTTGGGGTTTGAATGTTTATCACATAAATGAAATTCAGAAAAGGGCCAAAATAAAATAAAATAAAAACGAGAGAATGAAAGGGTAGAAAACAGGGTCTAAATGCAAAATGTTTAAATTAACTTTGATATAATTAAGTATGGTCAATGGATAGAAAATTGGTAAAATCGATGACCATTTTTCTTTTTCTTTTTTGGTTATTGTTGTTGTTGTTGTTGTCCGTCTTCTAATCTAAATTGAATAATTAAAAGAGCACAATGATTTCGGTCTTAATTTTTTTTTTCTTAAAACCCCTCCCAAATTAGAAGGATCTATAGTGTTTCCACACTTCCCCTCCACGGTGACTCGAACCCAGGACCTAATGGTCGTAGGTGGAGGTGCTTAATTTAGTCCCCGTCAATCAAGTGGGCATTCCCTAAAAGAAAACATTTCTTTAATTTAATCTATGAAAGTGAGATGCATATCATTTAATTTTGACACTTCATAATAGTGTATATATGTAACTTGTGCACGTATGGTTTCTTAACCTTGTTTAGACCACCCATCTACGTTAATTTAAAAAGAAAAGAAGAAAAAGCGATCGTCCTATATGTAGAGAGTACAATACAACACATTAATATAAACAAAATTATAGAGTAATACTCCTCAATTTCTATGATAAATTGCTAGATAGTGTGAGTTATACCTAACTGCCAAAGTGGCTGATCATTCCACCCAACTACTACACTCGAAAATTCTAGACAATTTCGTGCAATCTTCATCACTAGATTGGGGCAATCCGATCAATTTTGTAAACCAAAGTTAGACTTTGTGAGGGCTTAATTTTTAGAAATTTTTATTATTGAAATATAGTTTTTTAGCTTTTCTTAGACACAAAATTATAAATAATTTTCTTACCAACAATAACTCCTAATAAGTATTTTCCAGTTGACAATATAATTAATCCATTTAATCTTTTTTGTGACATTATTGCTCCTTGGTAAAATTTTATCAATTTGAATTTTTAAAACTTCTTTCCGCTAAAGCAATGGTAACATGAGTTATTAACATTATTCCATAAGCAATTTAAGTATTTGGAAAAGAATTAAATATTTTATTGATTAAATGTATCAATTAGATTGTTATCTTCTAATTATTTTATTTTTCTTAATATTTTTAGTTCTGAAAAAAAATCTAAACTATCAATATCAAATTGATTATTATGCCTTGAGGAACAACCAAAATTAAGGCAATATTTTTTTAAAATTTTCAACATCTAGCGATCTTAGTTTCTACTACTAAATAGAAAACCAAAAATATTTTCATATGGTTCGAATTGTTCAATTCTATTTTGAAGTGAAAAAATAGCTTTGTCTATTATGTATAAAAATAATAAACTCTAAAGGAATCTTCTAAAGATTTTGAAATTTCATTATGCACATTACTTCTTATATATTATATATTTTTTGCAAAATTCGGGTTCGATATTCATTTCAAGTGCAATTCCCTTGGTAAAAATTATAGCAGTTGCATATTCTTCTTCTCTATATATTTGTTAAAGAAAGAAATCAATATTTTTCACTTTACAAATCTCTTTTTTAAACTTAAACATAATCTATTAAGTGTAATAAAAAATAGAGCCCCACAAATATGAAGCCTAGAATAATTGTTTTACTTGCTTTATGGAAGGGTCGCCCCCTAATCACTGCTAATTTCAAAAACTAAACAAGTAGAACAGACACAAAACAAAAAAATACAAAATAAAAAATAAAAGGAGGGGAAGTGAATTCTCCGTATTTCAACAACCGTAAAAAACAACAACAATAACAATCCAGTAAAATTCTATAAATGGAATCTGGGAAGGATAGTATGTACGCAGACCTTACCCCTACCCAAGAGGGTAGAGAGGCTGTAATTTTTTAAAAAACTATACGAAGTTCTGTGTATAAATATTGACGAACTAATTCGTTGCCTTCGTTTGCCCTTCATGTTCTTATTTTCAACTTAGGGCTCGTTACGTTACATCTCCCTTCATGCAATGAAAAGACACAAAATCCTGCAAGTAAGAATTTCTATCCGTTTTAATTTAAATAACACATTTTATCGAGAGTTCAAACTGCGACATTTTAAAATATATTTTGTTGTTATATTGACATGAGAAAATTTATAATTTAAAGTACTTTTCACGTAGTTTTTGTATATCAAAATTTCAATTTAATACTAAGTTCAGTTAATTTAATTTAACTTTAAAATTTAGTTAAATCGATTTTCGATAAACGAAATGTATTATCTAAATTAAAATAGAAGAAATATTAATTATCTTAGGGATATATGAGGGGGTAAATATTTAACACTAAATTGCAAATCACCACTATGTGTAAATATTACCTAACTCATTGCCCAACTTTTTTTTAAAAGAGTTTAACACTATTGCACACTTATATAAATAATAACTTAAAAGTCAATTACAGACAATCTTAACAAAAAAATTTTATATATATATATATATATATATATATATATATCGTAACGAGCAAAAAATGATATATTATCTTTTTTATATTAGGTAAAATTTCATTCATAGTATAAAAAACTTTTACAGAAGTGATCAATACAGAAGAACCCTTTTGGTTTTTTTCCCCGTTGACCGTATCAGTTTTGACCAAAACCCTTCTTTCTTTTTTTGACCATTCAATAATCCACCTGATCTACAACCTGTTGTTGCAACAAAAGCTACTGATTTACTTTTTTTCAAACCGCCTCCGGCGCAAGCGCCGACACCGGCACCGGCACCGATGATGCTGACGAAAGAGAAGGGACCCACAACGTCGGAGGTGACCCGGCGGTGGCCGCCACCGCCACCGCGAGGAGAATGACAAGTGGAAGAAGAAGTAGAGGAAAATAAAGAAGAGGTAGATGAAGATATTACTGCTATTGTTGCTGTTGAAGCAGAAAGGTTGTTGAGTCTTTCTCTGAGACAACAAGAACAAACTCCTGGTTGTTGTTTATGATCTGGATGTTTCTTGCATATAAAATCTGACTCATCAGTAAAACCCATAATGAATTATGAATGAGTAATGACTAATAATGACCAAATTGCATATGAAGATAAGATGTGTGTATATATATATATATAGAGAGAGAGAGAGATAAGAGTTGATGTTGGGGTACCAAGGAGTCAAAGGAAGGTGCGTCAAGGATGAGTTATCAGTGTGAAATTGAAATTTGTGTCAGCTGTTTTCGAGTGTTTAATTAGGAGAGAAGACGTAAATTTATGGGGACCGTGTGTGGGGGTCACGACGTTACCGACTTTGCTTCTGTTTTTATGATCACTCGCAATCTGAGTCACGCAGACTCAGAATTTGATCCAATGTTACGGGTGTACTTTTGTATTCTAACCTAAATATAATTTGCTTTCTATATAAGGTATCACTATTAATATATTGTTACTTTGTAAAAATATATATATATATATATATGTATCATAGAATTTTTATCGAACTTTTCAACTAACCGAATGTGATATGTAGCGGTTGGTTAGGCTAGGCCGGTTAGAACCTCTCCGCAGTTCTCGATTCTAATTGAACTAGGGAGGATCGGTATTGCTGGGGAAATTGTTCTTCCTCAGCTAGGTTGTTAACCATGGTCTTTTGAAGGTTTCATTCTTTTAACAGCTCTCCCAGCCATTTTTTCTGTGTTAGCTAGGTGAAAGGCTTGCTTGACTATAAATAGATTAGTGTATTAAGTAAGGAACCAAAGCAATCTCCTTTCTAGTCTAGTCTAAGCTTCTAGCATTGGAAATGAGTCCTTAAACTCCCCTAGCTGCATTAGCGGTCTTAGCACTTTCCCTCTTTTTTCAGACGAGTCAAGCAAGTCCAGGAAGAGTGAATCGTCGAATAGGGGAAGTAATATCACGGCAAAAGTCTTTTGGGTCGGAAGAGCAAGCTTCTTCTTTTCGATCTGGTAGGAGGGAAAGGAGGACACGGCTTTCGATTAAGCATTTGTGTGGATCTAGCCCTAATTTTAGACATAGGTCCGCCTATGCTTCCAACAATTTTTTTTAAGACACTTGTCCAACTATGTAGATTGTTGTAACAATTATGTTTGCAAGTATTCCTTTGTACAATAGTGTTCTTTTTTATATGCATATATCGATCGATAATGGTTTTTTTGTTACATTATGTGTCAATGTAATTAATTAATGGTACAAATATACCATGCCTTATTTTCAAATTATTAATTTCACTTTTTATGAAACGTTATCTTTATCGTGTATGTGCTTTTACACCGTCTCAATTTGAATTCTCTATTTTTTGATGAATTTAAATTATATAACGTTGTTATTATATTGCATCGGTTCTTCTACTTTTCCACTTAATGTTCAATACTTGGATATATTGGAAACAATTGTTATGCAAAAAATCATTCAAATAAATTAATTAGTAAATACTACATTTATCTTGCTTGAATATACACATATATTCTCTGATACTAAAACCCTACAAGCTTAAGAAAAAACCAATCATATATTCAGACTAAAAAAATAACTAATATTTCATACATATTTTTCACTCGTTAAAAGAATTTTAAGCTAGTCAAGATATTTTATTAAAAACAATTAAGTATTACAATCTTTAAAAATCTTAGCGCAATAAAAAACTATCACATTCATGTAACGTAAATGGAAGCATAAAGATAGAAGAAATTACATCATTTGACACTTTTACTTTGTTTCCTTTTCAAAAATTTGGTCAAATTGAGGTCTTTAATGAGTTGGTGCAATACTGATAGAGAACGATTAAGCAAATCATAACGCATGTTGAACTGTCTTATCAGTTATCAACACAATTAATCAACCTGCACATGGGCCTGCTTTTTAGAGTTTCATATTTACACGTGGGGATCTTATTCTATGTTGGAGACAATTTTCCTTTTTAATAATAATTGTGACGTTTGGGGCAACTTACATTCATCTTGACTAATTCCGTCATATACTTATCATCAGTGGCAAAATCAAAACTTTTTATAAGAATGTTTAAACTTAAAAGAAATGAAAAAAGTTTCCCGGTAAAGAGTGTTTAATATATGTTATATATCTCTAAAATCTAATATTTTTCTTATATGCACATTGTAAATTTTGGAAGAAGGGTGGCCAATTGATTGTTGGGTATTTTTTTATGTATATAATAAATATATTAAATACTTAAAAGTGGGTGAATGAGAAATAGAGGGAAATAAAAAAGTTTCACTCCTTAGCAAATAGACATTGTCCCATAGTGGAAGAGGAAGAGTTTTTTTTTTTTTTTTTAAGCAATTGCTCTTCTTCTAGCTCTTAAAGAGTTGAGAAGAAGGCAAGCCTCGCGCCGTCGTCGTCGCTCGCTCGACTCGGCTTCGCCTTCGGTCAAAGCTTCGCGCCGCCGTCGTCACTCGCTCGGCTCGGAGAAACTCGAAATTTTTTTCAGAATTGATTTCAAGTGCTGGCAGCAAAATATGTTCTTATATTTGACTACTCTAAGTCTCCAGAAGTTTATCAAGGAAGATGTTCCTGTGCTGTCCGATGAAACTCCATAAAGTGAACGCTTTCTCGTGATTGAGGTGTGGAAGTATTCAGATTTTTGTACAAGAATTATATTCTAGGCGGACTGGAGGATGCTTTGTATAATGCCTACAATGGCATGGAAATGTCAAATAAATTGTGGACTGCGCTTGAAAAGAAATACAAAATCGAAGATGTCGGATTGAAAAGGTTTGTGGCTGCAAAGTTTTTGGACTACACAATGGTAGATATCAAATCTGTTATTACCCAAGTCCAGAAATTGCAAGTGATTATTCACGATCTCCTTACTGAAGGTATAAATCAAATTAATATTGATGTTGAAAGTAGCAGTCTTAGTATTTTTACTAACAAAAATTTCATTGAATGTCTTGTCATCAATGAAACATTTCAAGCAGCATCGATGATTGAGAAGTTGTCTTCTTTGTGGAAGGACTTCAAAACGTACTTGAAACATAAACGCAATGAGATGTCCCTTGAAGATCTCATTGTTTGGTTGAGAATCGAAAAGGACAACAAAGCTGCTGAAAAGAGAGGCCGTGGAGACTCAACAACAATGGGAGCAAATATTGTTGAAGAGAACAAAAAGAGGAAAAAGACTTCTGGACTAAAATACAACCAAGTAAAAAACGGTTCAGTGGAAACATATATAACCGTGGAAAAATCAGACACAAATCTACGGAGTATCGTGCTCCGAAGAAAGACAAGAAAAAGGGTCAAGCAAACATGGTTGAAAAACATGATGGTGTTGATGACTTATGTGCCATGCTTTCCGAATGCAACTTGGTGGGCAATCCTAATGATTGGTTGATCGATTCTGGAGCCACTCGCCATGCTTGTGCTGTTACAGAAGCTTTTGCTACTCATACTCCTGTTAGACCCGATGAGACGATTTCTACGGAAAATGCTTCAAATGCCAAGATTGAAGGATGTGAGAAGATTTTTTTCAAAATGATTTCCGGCAAAGTGGTGACTTTGAACAACGTCGTTCAAGTTCCCGAGATTAGGAAGAATTTAGTCTCTACTGGACTTCTTGTTAAGAATAATTTTAAATGTGTTTCTGTTGTCATACCTCCTTTTTCCGAAGAAATCTTTTATTCGGCTTTTACTACACCCCGGAAGAGATATAGTAATAAAGGAATTTTTCCAATTCCATTGAGATGTCAAACAACAACTATTTACCATTGAAAATCCTTAAAAATCGACTCGAATATACCCTAACAACTCAAAATCTTCTTAATTATCAAATTCAAATCTGCAACTTTAATAGAACAGTAACTTTACTTTTTTTTTCTTGATTTTTTATTGGGTTTTCTATTGTTTTTGGATTTTTGAGTGAATTTAGATTATAGAAGAAGAAGATTTGGATCGGAAAGAGCTAATTTCAGATCTGGGATTTACTAGCTATTTTAGAGAATTTTTTGGGGTGCTAAACTTATGAAACAAGGTATTTTAATGCCTATTTATAAAAAATTTTAAGGTGGGAAAATCAATTTCAGAATTTGCAGCTTAATCCTTCCTTTATTATTTTTTAAAACCCCTTACTTAAGAATGGTAACAAATAACCCGTCTATGTATGAAAATTATGCTAATGCCCCCTTATCTAGAAGATTCCACCTTATTGTATTTCTTATTTTAATCCCACTTTATTTTATAATTTACCAAATTGCCCTTTACTATACCCCAAAATACCCCTCTTTTAGTTTTGTATTTACTGTTTCCCTTTAACAGCTATAACCATCCTAATTATCAAAATGCTATTTATCAAAAAGCAAAATGAACAGTTTGAAACACACTGCCGATAAATAATGAACCAACACAAATCTAATTAACTACTAATTAATATCTAATTATTCGATTAACTAACAGTAATCAAAATAACTAATTTTCCATGGCGGAATTAGTTTTATCCCAATTATTAAACCTAACAGTGTTAACACAAACTTAAAAATACTATTTTTTTAAAACCAAAATTAGACAAACTCTAATAAAATGTTGACAGAAATCAAGAAAACAAACCATGTGAAAATAGAAAAAAATTAAAACAGCAAAAGAGAAGAGGGCTTATCTCGGGTTTCTTTTTTTTTTTTGTTTACTAGCCTTCTAACCCTTGTTCTAGCCACGTATGAGCCAAGTCTTGTGAACCCTTTAAGACTATGATCCGTAACATCCCCAATGGTATGTTTTCCAAAAGAAAACATCCATTAGGGGTGTTACAGTCATGCATCCCCAAAGGTTAGCCTAAGAGATTCTTGATCAGGAAATTTTAAAATAAAATTCGAGGGTTTCTCGTAGGTTTTAAGGCAAGCGGTTATGGGGAATGGGTAGAGGATATTTAGGCAAATTAAGGGTTATTTGGATGAAGTTTCACTCGCCAGAGTTAGAGTTCAGGCGAGATCAAATTGAAAATTCGAAGAGTTAAGGAAATGTTTGAAAGAAATCAACTGTCGGGGTGGAAAGAGGATCTTAAGGTGGTTCTACAGTATTTTTTGGTAGGCTTTGGTGTAGATGGTGTTTCCCGCCGGTAGGGCTCCGGCGGGAGTCGGAGGAATTTTATGGCAGCTAGGGTTTGGGATAGATGAGGAAGCTCATGAAATGAATTAAGATTTTTAAATTTTTGTGTATTTGCTATATTAAAGAATACCAATCGTCCCCAATCGTCGGATAAATTATTTCAACGGTTCAGATTCTACGCACCCTAAACGATGCTGTTTGATTTTAAAGAAACCAAATCAAAGTGACCGTTGGATAAGGAAAATTAATGGTCACGATTGACTGATACCTATACGGTGTCATTTTGGGTGTTATAAGGCTGGACCGGGTTGGAGAATTTTTTTGGGCTTGGGCGGGTACTGAAACAAATTGGGCTTGATTTAGCCCAAAGCTAATAACCTACTTCCTTTTTATTTGTATTTGATTTCTATCTTATGTATTTTTTTTTATATTTTCATCTTGTATTTTCTGTATTATTATATTTTGATTTTTTGTATTTTTCGATTTTTTTGTGAAAATAAAAACAAAACTAATTAACTTCTAAAATTATTTTAAAATTGCAACAATTATCAATTAAAAGTGCAAAAGTTATTTTTTTTTAATTTTCTTTAGTTTTTGTTCTAAAATGAATTGATACCTACTTAATATTGTGCAATTATATTCCTAAATGCAAATGCATATTTTTTGTATGACTTAATATACACAAATAACAGGCAAACAATTATCACAAAATTCTCAAAAATTGTAAAAATAAAATAAAAAATTATTTTTTGTTTGAATTTTGGGAACCACTCATATATAGGGCAAAAATCACGTGCTCACATCTGTTTTCGATAAGGTTGTAATAAGTAAGAATAAAATATTTGTAGGAAAACATTACCTCATTGAGGGCCTTTTTAAGTTGAATGTAATGATTGTTAAAAATAATCATAACATTTCAGATTCATCTTACTTACTTGAGTCAATTAAATTATGGCATTTACGTTTGGGTCATATCAATTATAAAACTTTATGAAAAATAATTAATTTGGAAGTATTGCCCAAGTTTGAATGTTCAAAATCAAAATATCAAGCATGTGTGGAATCTAAGTATGTTAAACATCTTTATAAGTCGGTTGAAAGGAATTCAAATCCTTTAGACTTAATTTATACAGATATTTGTGACATGAAGTCAATGCCATCTCGCGGTGAAAAATAGTATTTCATAACTTTTATTGACTATAGTACTAGATATTGATAGGTTTACTTACTTAATAGTAAAGATGAAGCAATAGACGCATTTAAGCAATACGAAAATGAAGTTAAAACACAACTTAACAAGAAAATCAAAATGATAATAGTGATAGGGGTAGTGAATTTGAATCTCTTTTTGAACAAATATGTTTAGAATATGGAATTATTCATCAAACAATGGCCCTACACGCCCTAATCCAATGGAATTGCATAAAGAAAGTACTGTTCATTAAAGGAGAAGATGAATGCATTATTGATAAGTTTTAGTTTGCCACAGAATTTTTGTGTGTGTATGTATGGTGGTGGGGGGAGATGGGGGAGGGGGGAGCCGTTCTTACGGCTAGCCGAATACTAAATCGAGTACCCCATAGCAAAACACAATCCATTTCATATGAAAAATAGAAATGAAGGAAACCCAAATTGAATTACTTTAAAGTGTGGGGGTGTTTAGCGAAAATGCAAGTTTCTAAACCCAAAAGGGTAAAAATAGGACTGAAAACCGTTGATTGTATTTTCATAGAAAATGCGACTAATGGTAAAGCATATCGATTTCTAGTTCATAAATAAGAAAATCCCGACATTCATAATAATATGGTTATAGAATCATATAATGCTGAGTTCTTTGAAAATATATATCCGTATAAAAATGAATGTAAGTTAATTAGTGAAGGATCTAAATGACCTCGGGAAGAAATAAAAGAAAGTACACTTAACCAGGAGGATCCAAGACATCGTAAACGTCAAAGAACGACTACTTCATTTGGACCAGATTTTGCGACTTTCTTGTTGGAAAATAAGCCTCAAACATTTAAATAAGCTATGTCTTCTTCGGAATCATTGTTATGGAAACATGCAGTCAATTGTGAAATAGAATCCATATTGAACAACCATACATGGAAATTGATTGATCTTCCTACTGGAAATAAACCGTTGGGTTCTGAATGGGTCTTTAAGAGGAAAATGAAAAATGATGGCACTATTGACAAATATAAGGTAAGACTTATGGTCAAAGGGTTAGACGACGAGAAGGTCTTGACTACTTTGATACATACTATCCAGTTAAAAGAATTACATCCATACGAATGTTAGTAGCGTTAGCTGTAATTTATGGTCTTGAAATTCATCAAATGGATGTTAAGACAGCCTTCTTAAATCGAGGGTTGGAGGAAGAAATCTACATGGAACAACCCGAAGGGTTTGTGATTTCAGGTAAAGAAAAGAAAGTCTGTAGACTTGTTAAGTCCATTTACGGATTAAAACAAGCACCCAAATAATGGTCTGCGAAATTTGACCAAACAATATTGTCAAATGGATTTAAGATAAATGAATGTGATAAATGTGTGTACATTAAAAATATTCCAAATCACATAGTTATTGTTTGCTTATATGTGGATCATATGCTCATAATGAGTAATGATATTGCCAACATAAATGCTACTAACCGTATGCTAACTAGCAAGTTTGATATGAAAGACTTGAGTGTTGCTGATTTAATTCTAGGAATTAAGATCCATAAGACTTGTCAAGGACTGGCATTGTCACAATCTCATTATATTAAGATAGTACTTGAAAAATTCAAGCACTTGTGATTTAAAGTTGCAAAGACTCCACTTGATGTGAATGTTGCATTAGCAAAGAACAAAGGCCAAAGCATATCACAATTAGATTATGCTAGTGAGTTGGGTTGATTAATATACATCATGAATTGTACACGACCAGATATAGCTTGAGCTATAAGTAAATTGAGTCGATATACGGGCAATCTAGGTCAATCTCATTATATGGCCATGAAATGAGTTTTGGGGTATTTAGTACATACCCACGGCTTTGCTTTTGTCACGACCCCAAACCCGGTCGTGATGGCGCCCAGCACACTGCTAGGCCAGCCCGACCAATCAACAACAATCATAGAGCTATGAGCTCGCCTTATCCCATTTAAACATAACAATTGTAAATTAACAGTGATAGATATATCAAAAACGGGGGAACCAAGTCCCAACGCATACCAACTCCCATAGACCGAAGGGTCAAGAGTCATGAGCCTCTACCGAACATGAGTGTATAAAGGTTTACAAAATACCAAGTGCGGAAAGAAATGTCAATACAAAATAAAAAGACAGTGGGAAAGAATATCGGGTCCTGCGGACTCTGCAGCTACCTCGTATATCCCACGGATGTCGCCTCGCACAGCTACTGGATCACTGCTGAGAGGTACCTGGATCTGCACACAAGGTGCGGGGAGTAAAATGAGTACTGTCAGACTCAGTGGTAATAAACAAGGGTAAGACAACGCAGATAAGAAATCCGCAATAAAGCACTATGTAAAGCTATAATCAGCTACCCTGTCATAGAATCAATATTCACTGTACCTGTACCAACAAATACCAATAAAGAGCATAACAGCTAGCAGATGTAGCTAAATGCAATGCAATGCATGATATGACCGCTACGACGCGTAGCCCGACTCCAATTTTGGGTACCCGTGCTCACCGTGGGGGTTCAGACTCCGGAGGGGCTCCTACAGCCCAAGCACATCTCATAGAGATATTCCTGCGGCGTGCAGTCCGATCCAACATATATCTCGCTGCGGCGCGCAGCCCGATCCACTACTAGTCAGCTAATATGCAGATACAACCTCGCAGGCTCAAAAGTAGTTTTTTTGAAAACTCTTTTATCATTTTTCAGTTGGAAAACAGTAATATCAAGTTCCAGAGATTGGAATTAGCATAATAACAGAAATAGCCGCGGACTAGTAGTAAACTAGCATGTCTATATGATAAGACAATGATAATGATCCTCGCGGGATCCAATAACTGGCTCACGGCCCACATGTATACTCAACCGCCCAAGAAGGGGGTTCCTCGGCTCAAGAGTGGCCATTATCACAATATATATATATATATATATGCAACCATCCGAGAAGGAGGTTCGACGGCTCTATACAGACGTCACAAAGTGGTATACCGGGGTTTCGAACCCGCCGGTCATCACCCACATCTATTACTCACCTCAATACAGCGTGACGACTATTCCGCGATGCCCTTGCCACGAGAATCAAGCTTCGCACGCGTAGAATCCGATCAAATACAGTAGAAATACAACAAATTAGGCCAATAGGACGACACCCAATCAATACAACTCAATTTACATCAAAATTCTCAAAGTTGTCAAAACCCGACTATCGGTACACTTGTCGAAAAATTACAAAAGTCACATATTCGGAATCCTCATCTCGATACGAGTCTAGGCATATAAAATTTACCAAAATCGACTCCATTTGCCCACTCAAATCAGGTGTTTTTCTTTAATTTAGGCCTAGGGCTCAAACCCACCTTTAATCTTCCATTTACGGAAATTTAACCCATGATTTCATGTTAAAATGATGTAATTAAGCCACAAAACTTACCTCCAACGAATCCCCGATGAATTACCAGCAATTCCCGTGAGTTTCTCTCTCTAGAACTCAAAAATGGCATTTTGGGTTTATGAACCCGTAGCCCCTCTGTTCTGTAATTAAATTCTCTGCAAGACCCATTTGCTCTACGCGATCGCGATTCCACTCACGCGATCGCGATGTTCAAACATTTCACCCTCACGCGATTGCGACTCTCCTCACGCGATCGCGATGTACAACCATCCGGCCTCACGCGATCGCGTCCCTCTTCCTGCGATCGCATAGCACATTTTTCCCTGGACCCCATTTCTCTTCTACGCGATCGCGTAGATGCTCATGCGATCGCGATAACCACCCGGTTAACTCTACGCGATCGCGTCCATGCTCCTGCGATCGCGTCGCTTCCGTTCTTGACCTTACGCGATCGCGTGCCTATCTCTGCGATCGCGAAGGGTAAAATTCTGCTGCACTTATGACAGGAAACCAGCTGTCTTCTTTGGCCAAGAATGGTCCGTTTGGACCCCCGGATTCATCCCGAGACCCCCGGGACCCCAACGAAAACCACCAACATACTCCAAAACATGATACGAACTTGTTCCAATCATAAAAACACCATCCTAAACATCAAAATCACCAATTACACACGGATTCAAGCCTAAATTTCTTAAAACTTTTCGAATTACACATTCGATCAAAAACCCGACCAAACGACGTCCGAATGACCTGAAATTTTGCAGGCACATCCAAAATCACCTAACGAAGCTACTGCAACTGTCAGAATTCCATTCCGAACCCCGGATCAAAATCTCACCTACCGTTCGGATTTCGCTAAAATTCAACCTTCGCTAATTCAAGCCTATTTCTACACCGGGCCTCCAAATTCAATTTCGATTTTTCCCCTAAGTCACAAATCACCTCCCGAAACTAACCGAATCATCAGAATCCGATTCCGAGCCCTCTAGCTAAATAGTCAACTCCGGTTGACTTTCCTTATTCAAGTTTCCTTCACAAAGGCTATATGCCTCATTTCCAATCCCAATCACTCCTAACTCACCCGATAGACTCTAACATTGATATAAAATCATAAAACATGTATTTACAACATAACGGGGTGGTAATTTACGTGACGACGGGCCGGGTCGTCACATTCTCCCCTTCTTAAGCAAACGCTCGTCCTCGAGCGGGTCAAGAAACATACCTGAAGTCTCAAACAAAGTGAGGATATCTGCTCCGCATCTCCCGCTCGACCTCCCAAGTGGCCTCCTCCACGGGTCGACCTCTCCACCGAACCTTAACTGATGCAATCTCCTTAGACCTCAATTTTCTCACCTGACGTCCCAAAATGGCAATAGGCTCCACATCATAGGATAGATCACCATCAAGCTGGAATGGTGCTGAAATCTAATACATGAGACGGATCTCCAATGTACTTCCGGAGCATAGACACATGGAATACTGGATGAACGCTGGATAAGCTGGGCGGCAATGCCAACTCATATGCCACCTCTCCAACTCTCCTAAGTATCTCAAAAGGACCAATGTACCTGGGACTCAACTTTCCTTTCTTCCTAAACCTCATGACACCCTTCATAGGTGAAACCTTCAACAATACTCTGTCACCAACCATGAAAGACAACTCTCGAACTCTACGGTCCGCATAACTCTTCTGACGAGACTGTGCTGTACGAAGCCTCTCCTGGATCAACTTTGCTCTATCTAGAGCATCCTGGACTAACTCAGTCCCTATCAATCTAACCTCACCAGGCTCAAACCATCCCACGGGGGATCTACACCGCCTGCCATACAATGCCTCATATGGGGCCATCTGAATACTCGACTGATAACTGTTATTGTAGGCAAACTCGGCAAGTGGTAGGAACTCATCCCACGAACCACCAAAATCAATCACACAAGCTCGCAACATATCCTCCAAGATCTGAATAGTGCGCTCAGACTGTCCGTCTGTCTGGGGGTGAAATGCTGTACTCAACTCAACCCGTGTACCCATCTCTCGCTGAAATGCTCTCCAAAACCGAGAAGTGAACTGAGTACCCCTGTCGGATATGATAGACACTGGGACTCCATGCAACCGAACAATCTCTCGAATAAAGATCGCTGCCAACCGCTCCGATGAGTAGGTAGTACTAACTGGAATGAAGTGAGCTGACTTGGTCAGTCTATCCACAATCACCCATACGGAATCCAACTTCCTCGCCGTCCGAGGGAGTCCAGTAACAAAGTCCATAGTGATCCTCTCCCATTTCCACTCAGGAATATCAATGCGCTGAAATACACCACCGGGCCTCTGATGCTCGTACTTAACCTGCTGACAGTTGAGGCACCGTGCTACATGTCCGACAATGTCCATTTTCATCTTTCTCCACCAATAGTGTTGTTTCAAATCTTGATACATCTTCGCGGCTCCTGGATGGATAGAATACCGCGAGCTATGGGCCTCCTCCAGAATCAACTCACGAAGGCCATCAACATTGGGCACACATATCCGGCCCTGCATCCTCAATATGTCGTCACTATCAATGGTGACATCTCTAGCATCATCATGCTGAACTCTGTCCCTCAGGACAGCCAAATGTGGATCATCATACTGGCGCTCACGAATACGATCATATAGAGATGACCGAGATACAACACAAGCCAATACCCTGCTGGGCTCCGAAATATCTAACCTCACTAGCCGATTGGCTAGCACCTGAACATCATAAGCAAATGGCCTCTCCTCAGCTGGAATATATGCCAAGCTCCCCATACTGACCGCCTTCCGGCTCAAAGCATCGGCCACCACATTGGCCTTCCCGGATGATATAATATAGTAATGTCATAATCCTTCAGCAACTCTAGCCATCTCCGCTGTCTCAAATTAAGGTCTTTCTGTTTGAACATGTGCTGGAGACTACGATGGTCGGTATACACCTCACAAGACACGCCGTACAAATAGTGCCTCCAAATCTTCAATGCATGAACAATGGCGGCTAGCTCCAAGTCATGAACAGGATAGTTCTTCTCATGCGGCTTCAACTGCCGAGAAGCATAAGCAATTACCTTTCCTTCCTGCATCAACACACAACCTATCCCCACTCTCGAGGCATCACAATAAACGGTATATGAACCCGAAGCTGATGGCAATACTAACACTGGAGCTGTGGTCAAAGCTGTCTTGAGCTTCTGAAAGCTCTCCTCGCACTCATCCGACCACACGAATGGTGCACCCTTCTGGGTCAATTTAGTCAATGAAGAAGCAATGGATGAAAATCCCTGAACAAACCGGCGATAATACCCCGCCAAGCCAAGAAAACTCCTGATCTCTGTAGCTGAGGACGGTCTAGGCCAACTCCGCACCGCCTCTATCTTTTTCTGATCAACCTGAATACCATCACGAGACACCACATGTCCCAGAAATGCTACGGACTCGAGCCAAAACTCGCACTTGGAGAATTTAGCATATAGCTTCTCCTCTCTCAATCTCTGCAACACAATACTCAAATGCTGAGCATGCTCCTCCTGACTATGGGAGTAGACTAGAATGTCATCAATGAACACAATCACAAATGAATCCAAATAGGGCCTGAACACGCTATTCATCAGATGCATAAATGTTGCTGGGGCGTTGGTCTGCCCAAAAGACATCACAAGAAACTCATAATGACCATATCGGGTCCTAAATGCAGTCTTCATAATATCCGAGTCCCTGATCTTCAGCTGATGATAGCCTGAACGAAGATCAATCTTAGAAAACACCCTCGCACCTCGTAACTGATCAAACAAATCATCTATGCACGGCAGAGGGTACTTGTTTTTCACTGTCACTTTGTTCAATTGCCTATAATCAATACACATTCGCATGGAACCATCTTTCTTTTTAACAAATAATACCGGCGCACCTCACGGGGACACACTAGGACGGATGAAACCCTTATCCAGAAGCTCTTGAAGCTGCTCTTTCAGTTCTTTCAACTCAGCTGGTGCCATCCGATAAGGAGGAATGGATATGGGCTGAGTGCCCGGCACCAAGTCAATGCCAAAATCAATATCCCTATCCGGCGGCATGCCCGGCAGGTCTGAGGGGAATACATCTGGGAAGTCCCTCACAACAGGTACAGAATCAATGCTAGGAGACTCAGCTCCCACATCTCTCACAAAAGCTAAATACGATAAACACCCTTTTTCAACCATCCTCTGAGCTTTTAAGAACGAAATAACACGGCTAGGGATGAAATCGGTCGAACCCTGCCACTCAATCCGAGAAATACCAGGAATGGCCAACGTAACTGTCTTAGCATGACAGTCCAATATAGCATGATACGGAGACAACCAATCCATACCCAATATAACATCAAAGTCCACCATACCCAACAATAACAAATCTGCCTGGGTCTCCAGACCCCCGATAGATATAACACAGGATCTATAGACATGATCCACAACAATCGTATCACCCACGGGGTGGATACATGAACAGGTAAATCAAGAATACCACGAGTCGCACCCAAGTGATGTGCAAAATAAGAGGACACGTAAGAATATGTGGACCCTGGATCAAATAGAACAGAGGCATCTCTGTGACAGACAGAAATGATACCTGTAATCACTGCATCGGAGGCAACTGCATCACGCCTGTCAGGAAGTGCATAGAACCGTGCCTCGCCTCCACCAGATCTCTCCTCGCCTCTGGGGTGACCACGAGAAGACTGACCTCCACCTCTACTAGCCTGAGATGGTGCTGAAGAGGAGGGCTGATCCCTCTGCTGAGTCCTGTCCCTATGGAGTCGAGGGCACTGTCTCCTCATGTGACCAAACTCACCACACTCATAACATGCACCCGGTGCCGGAGAAGGGTACTGAAGGGAACCCCTCGCCGCAGAAGAACCCTGGGCTGAAGAAGTAGGTGCTGCACTCTGGGCTGGGAGGGCACTAAGTGATGAGGTCTAGATGAGCGACCTCTGCTCTGCTGGGAATGCCCTCTAGATGGAGCACCACTGAAACTGCCCGAACCACGAGGCCTTTTGGCCTCCCGCTCCTCTCTCTCTCGGCGACGATCCGCCTCAATGGAGCGTGCCATATCAACAACCTGCTCAAACGATGATGACAAAACTCTCTCGCTGGTCATAAGAATACGGATAGAGTAGTTGAGGCCATCAATGAACCTCCTGATCCTCTCCCTATCAGTGGGGATCATCCATGTGGCATGCCTAGCCAACCGAGTGAATCTAAGCTCATACTGGGTCACAGACATGTCGCCCTGAATCAACCACTCGAACCGGCGACGTAGCTCCTCGCGACGAGACTGAGGTACATATTTCTCTAGAAAGAGAGTAGAGAACTGCTGCCATGTGAGAGGTGCTGCTCTTGCAGGCCTACGCCTCTCAAACTCCTCCCACCAATCAAATGCGGGACCAGTGAACTGAAAGGTAGTAAATGAAACTCCGCTGGACTCAAGAATACCAGCCGTACGCAGCATCTTTCGACACTTATCCAAGAAACCCTGGGCATCTCGCCCTCAGCGCCACTGAAATGGGGTGGCTGAAGTCTACCAAATCTCTCAAGACGACGCTGCTCGTCATCGGGCATAACCTGAACCATATGCTTTGGAGCTGGAGCTGGTGCAGCTGGAGGAATAACCGGCGCAACCACCTAAGCGGGGACCGCCTCCGGCGTCTGAAGTCCCTGAACAACCGGGTCAGGTGTGCGAGCTGTAGGGGTCTGCTGACCACCCCCTGACTGAGATGTCGCTACAGTAGTGGTAGCTGAAACTACCAAAGCCAAACCGGAACACACTGATAATATTTGAGCAAGAGTCTCCTGAAGACCTCGTATGAACTTCGTAATACCGGCTCGCGAAATTAGTACCTTGGTGCTCAATCCATAGACAAGGATCTGGCCTTAAGTCCTCCCGACTGACCCAACATGAATTCACGGAGATTATATCTCGCCCCTCGACCGGGGAAATCACAAACCATAAGGCAATCATATTACCCGGCGATCGAAGCGTACTCAGACGTGCGGAAGGAGTTTCAAAAATTATATCTCAAGCTGCATCAAGTACGCACGATAAGAATTCCAAGAAATGTGAAGTGTTTTCTAAAGGTTCGCAGCCTCCCGAGGATAAGTACGAGCGTCCCCGTACCGATCCACAAGACTCTACTAACCGGCTCAAGACTCATGAGGCCTAGTAAACCTAGGCTCTGATACCAACTTGTCACGACCCCAAATCCGATCGTAATGGCGCCCAGCACACTGCTAGGCCAGCCCGACCAATCAACAACAATCACGGAGCGACAAGCTCACTTTATCCAATTTAAGCATAACAGTGATAGATATATTAAAAACAGGGAACCAAGTCCCAACACGTGCCAACTCCCATAGACCGAAGGGTCAAGTGTCATGAGCCCCTACTGAACATGAGTGTATAAAGGTTTACAAGATACCAAGTGCGGAAAGAAATGTCAATACAAAATCAAAAGACAGTAGGAAGGAATATCGGGTCCTGCGGACTCTGCAGCTACCTCGTATATCCCACGGATGTCGCCTCGCACAGCTACTGGATCACTGCTGAGAGGTACCTGGATCTGCACACAAGGTGCAGGGAGTAAAATGAGTACTGCCAGACTCAGTGGTAATAAACAGTGGTAAGACAGCGCAGATAAGAAATCCGCAATAAATCACTATGTAAAGCTGTAATCAAATACCCTGTCACAGAATCAATATTCACTATACCTGTACCAACAAATACCAATAAATAGCATAACAGCTAGCAGATGTAGCTAAATGCAATGCAATGCATGATATGATCGCTACGACGCGTAGCCCGACTCCAATTTTGGGTACCCGTGCTCACTGTGGGGGTACAGCCCAAGCACATCTCATAGAGATTTACTGCGGTGTACAGTCCGATCCAACATATATCTCGCTGCGGCGCGCAGCCCGATCCACTACTAGTCAGCTAATATGCAGATACAGCCTCGCAGGCTCAAAAGTAGTTTTTTTTGAAAACTCTTTTATCATTTTTCAGTTGGAAAACAATAATATCAAGTTCCAGAGATTGGAATTACCATAATAACAGAAATAGCTGCGGACTAGTAGTAAACTAGCATGTCTATATGATAAGACAATGATAACGATCCTCGCGGGATCCAATAACTGGCTCACGGCCCACAAGTATACTCAACCGCCCAAGAAGGGGGTTCAACGGCTCGAGAATAGCCAATAATACAGTATCAACAGGTCGGACTAATATATAGTCTCCGGTTCATGATCGACCCCGCACTCTCAAGAGTGTGCGTGTCTCGCCGCTATACAGCGTCACAAAGTGGTATACCGGGGTTTCGAACCCGCTGGTCATCACCCACATCTATTACTCACCTCAATACAGCGCGACGACTATTCCGCGATGCCCTTGCCATGAGAATCAAGCTCCGCACGCGTAGAATCTGATCAAATACAGTAGAAATACAACAAATTAGGCCAATGGGACGACACCCAATCAATACAACTCAATTTACATCAAAATTCTCAAAGTTGTCAAAACTCGACTATCGGTACACTTGTCGAAAAATTACAAAAGTCACATATTCGGAATCCTCATCTCGATACGAGTCTAGGCATATAAAATTTACCAAAATCGGACTCCATTTGCCCAATCAAATCATTGTTTTCTTTAATTTAGGCCTAGGGCTCAAACCCACATTTAATCTTCCATTTACAGAAATTTAACCCATGATTTCATGTTAAAATGATGTAATTAAGCCACAAAACATACCTCCAACGAATCCCCGATGAATAACCAGCAATTCCCGCGAGTTTCTCTCTCTAGAACTCAAAAATGGCGTTTTGGGTTTATGAACCCGTAGCCCCTCTGTTCTGTAATTAAATTCTCTGCCAGACCCATTTGCTCTACGCGATCGCGACTCCACTCACGCGATCGCGATGTTCAAACATTTCGCCCTCACGCGATCTTGACTCTCCTCACGCGATCGCGATGTACAACCATCCGACCTCACGCGATCGCGTCCCTCTTCCTGCGATCGCGTAGCACATTTTTCCCTGGACCCCATTTCTCTTCTACGCGATCGCGTAGATGCTCATGCGATCGCGATGACCATCCGGTTAACTCTACGCGATCACGTCCGTGCTCTTGCGATCGCGTCGCTTCCGTTCTTGACCTTACGCGATCGCGTCCCTATCTCTGCGATCGCGAAGGGTAAAATTCTGCTGCACTTATGACAGCAAACCAGCTATCTTCTTTGGCCAAGAATGGTCCGTTTGGACCCCCGAATTCATCCCGAGACCCCCGGGAGCCCAACGAAAACCACCAACATACTCCAAAACATGATACGAACTTGTTCCAATCATAAAAACACCATCCTAAACATCAAAATCACCAATTACACACGGATTCAAGCCTAAATTTCTTAAAACTTTTCGAATTACACATTCGATCAAAAACCCGACCAAACGACGTCCGAATGACCTGAAATTTTGCAGGCACATCCAAAATCACCTAATGAAGCTACTGCAACTGTCGGAATTCCATTCCGACCCCCGGATCAAAATCTCACCTACCGTTCGGATTTCACTAAAATTCAACCTTCGCCAATTCAAGCCTATTTCTACACCGGGCCTCCAAATTCAATTCCGATCGTTCCCCTAAGTCAAAAATCACCTCCCGGAACTAACCAAATCATCAGAATCCGATTCCGAGCCCTCTAGCTAAATAGTCAACTCCGGGTTGACTTTCCTTATTCAAGTTTCCTTCACAAAGGCTATATGCCTCATTTCCAATCCCAATCACTCCTAACTCACCCGATAGACTCTAACACCGATATAAAATCATAAAACATGTATTTACAAAATAACGGGGTGGTAATTCCCGTGACGACGGGCCGGGTCGTCACAGCTTTGCACTACGGTAAATATCCTACGGTCATTGAGGGATACTGTGATGCAAATTGGATCACTGGATTAATTGATTCCAAGTCCACAAGTGGATATATATTCACTATTGGTGGGGGAGCGGTATCTTGGAAGCCATCCAAATAAACTTGTATTTCCCGCTCTACAATGGAGGCATAATTCATAGTCTTAGATAAAGCCGGTGAAGAAGCTGAATGGCTCCGGAATTTCTTGGAAGATACTCCATTTTGGCCCAAACCGCTGGCGCCAATATGCATACATTGCGATAGTCAAGCACAATTGGAAGAGCTGGGAGCATTATGTATAACGGTAAATCTCGTCATATACGATGAAGACATATAACGATTAGACAATTACTCAATAGAGGAATTATCATGATTGACTATATAAAGTCAAATGATAATATATTGTATCCACTTACAAAAGGCCTAACAAGAGAGGTAGTTCAGAAATCATCAAGTGAATGGGAATAGGGGTGTGCATTCAAACCAGTTTATCGATAAATCGAATCGATTATTTATTATCGAAATCGAAATCGAAAAAATCGAAACCTTATTGAAATGATAACTATAAGAATATATACAAATCGATAATCGATAAGTAATTATCGATAAGGGTCAAAATTGAATTCACACCCCTAGACTGTAGACGCTTGTTAAATGAGTAATTACCTGTTTGTGTGGATTAATATAACATACAGAATGTATTCATATTCCGCTACTATTTTGAAAGCGGCTATACAATATTATTTTCCCTAATCCATACCCTTTCCTTTACCCTAAATCCCTAACCCTATTATTTCCTCTACCACATTTAAGGAATGATCATATTTAAAGATCAAGGGAATAAAGTTCAAATTAATGGAAAACCGAATTAGCTGTGATGATGTGTTTTGTTCTGTTTTGTTTTTTATACCGTTGGAGTGTTGATGGAATACATTTGATCCCTTACTTTAGTTTTGTTGCATGTACTTGTTGACACAATTTTTATATTATAAATGGTGTTCGTCTTATTTTAGCTTCTTTTTGTCTATATTAGTTAGGCGTGTTTATAGCAATATACTTTCTGTGTAATCCCACAAATTTTCTTGTTGGTGTAATCGATAACCAAATCGATAAGCCCCCAAAAATGATAAATCGAAATCGAAAAACTTGAAACCTTATTGAAACGATAACGATAAGCATATGTACAAATTGATAATCGATAAATAATTATCGATAAGGGTCAAAATTAAATCGATAAATCTAATGCACATCCCTAAATAGGACTGTGGCCGAGAACAAGTCCTGGTGGCGGTAAATCTACCTAGAAGACTGGAGATCCCAAGTTCTAATTTCAAGGAGATCAAACAGTCATTAATGACGGTTCAACATTATCAACTAAACTTTTGGTCCATTCCAGCGATGAGACAATGCTCAGTACCAAGGATAAAGCATTAAGGCTTTTTCATGATTTCTAAATTTGATAAAGGGTATATCAAATAGTGTATCTATGGAATGACACATTTAGAAATTATCTATGTAAACATGAAGTGTTAGCTGCTTCAAGGAGAACTTTGTAAGGCCAGTTCTCTATGCACTTATAAAACTAGGCGGTGTTCATGGCTGAAATGAACACAACAATGAGAACCAAAGACAGTTAATGATTGGTTGTGTGACTTGTGGTGTCTAGGTATACACTAAAGTTCGACGGTTTAATGATATCAAATCTACCGATTGATCGAGTATATCTGATATAAGTTCACTACGGAAAGTTTAAAGGGAACCTACTTATCCAGATGCAATTAATCCTTGCTTGCAAATCGCAAAGTTTTTCATGCATACTTCCGTGATATAGCCATTCCCCATTCATGTGGGAGATTTTTGGATTTTTTATGTATTTAATTAATATATTAAATACTTAAAAGAGGGTGAATGAAAAATGGAGAAAAATAAAATTTTGAGTGAAATTTTAAATTTCCTCACTTGGCAAATGGACATTGTCCCATATTGAAAGAGGTTTTTATGGGTATATAAGCAATTTCTCTTTTTCTAGCTCTTAAAGAGTTAAGAAGAAGGAAGGCCTCGCGCCGCCGTCATCATCGCTCGGCTCGGCTCAGCTACGGTTTCGGCAACGGCTACGACTTCGACTTCGACTTTAGCTTCAGATTTGGATTTGGATTTGATCAAATGATCGATTGATTGATTAATTTTTTGGATCAAATTTATTTGTTAATAGTAAAATATTAATAGAAATGTTATTAAATATTTATTTTAATAACATAATATTAATATTAAAATAAATATTAATATTAAATCATCCAATCCATTTTTCTATTTTGGTAAAGAAAAATTAACTACCCTTCAATTTTCCCTCTTTATTTTTCCTCTTTATTAGCCATTTATGTAATGACATTTATGCTGTGACCCTTTTGCATAAATAACCTTTCTGAAGAGTTGCACTTCTTCAGATTTTAGCCCAACTTTGGCTATAAATACAATACTATTTTGCTATACAATTTTCTGAGTTTCTCTTCCTTCTTCTACATACTTTTAGCATAAAAAAAGCCACGGTAAGTCTGCTTTACTAGCGAACTTTGTGTTCGCTGAAACACTGGGTTTGAAGTACCACTATACCAGTGTGTAAGGCGTTCTATCTTGGGAGAAAATAATCCATAACCTTAAGTAGTAGGAGGGGATTAAATTCCTTAAGGAAACACTATGAATTTAGTGAGCTCGAATTGAGTTTTTGTTATTTTATTGTTCATTTCGGTTTATGTTCATTTATATTTCTACAATTATTTTATAAATACAGTATACTAAGATTGACAACCTTAGAACAACGTGGCTTCGCTGTGTGCCACCTCACACCAGCAGCAGGTACCAACTACCAAATAATTCTATCTACTAAGACTCGGATATATGAGAAGAAATCGCCTACTAATATTTTTGTCTTCCATGAAATTTAAGACAACGTCATTAGAATCGAAGTCCAAGTGAATTTCTTTTTTATACTTTATGATTTAACATTTTTTTGGTGGAACAAAAAGCTTTTATTCACAAATAAACCAGGCCTTTAAAAAACATCCCCTCGCTCTCCCATACATGGCTCTATACCACAATTCTATGTTTCTATATTTCCTATACCTCATTCTCTATATTCCTATCCATACCTATACAATTGATCTATCCATTTTCTTTCTTTTCTGCTGTAATTTTTGTTTAACAGAGGAACTATTTTACTCTCACATTCTTGCTTCACTTGTGTACATATACTCTTCACTGTGGGAACCCGCTAGTTCCATAATTCTTCATTTCTTGCCCACCAAATTCTGTATATTAACACTGCCACTATTTTTGTTGTGAATTCTCTGCATCTCTTCCCTTGTGTTCCCCTGATTTTTCTCATCCATATACCTTCAAGATCAGTTTTTGTTGTTCCTTTTTTCATCCAATTTAGTAGCTCCTTCATGCACTCCTCTAATAGTTTGCATTCAAACAACAAGTGCTCCACTGTTTCCTTATGTCTTCCACATATCAAGCAATTACTATCTTGGCATAACTTCAACTTTTGCAGCCTCTCTTTTGTCAATAGCTTCCTGTGCATTGAAATCCATCTCATGAAATTGTGTTTTGGCACATTCATCCGATCCCATACCTCTCGATACCATGGCTTAATCTCTACTTCACCTTTGTACCATTGGTATCCACTTTATATAGTATATTTGTCCCTCTGTTTAAGCCATCAATTATTGACAAAATCAACAACAAATTTTTCTCTACATGCACATACTTTCTTCCAATACCAAGAGCTATCCAATGGTGGAACATACTGCCACCAATCCTTCTCTTTTTATGTATACATGATTCACCCATTTCACCCACAGGTTATCCTCTTTATTTGCTATATTCCAAACATATTTCACCATTGCTGCTTCATTCCATGCCATACAATATTTTATCCTCAAACCACCATGTTGCTTTGGTTTACATACTATGTCTCATGCTACAAGTGCCATTTTTGTTGAGTTCCTTTTTCCATCCCATATAAAGCTTGTATAGATACTTGTTATACTTTTAAGTACCTTCTTGGGAAGGATGAATATTGAAGCCCAATAAGAGTGGATATGCATCAATACTGAGTTGGCAAGCATTACCCTTCCAGCGTAGGAAATGTTTCTTGAACTCCAAGTTCTCACTCTATTAGCCATCTTCTCCACTAGCATTTCACAATCTGTAGATGATAGTTTCCTGGTTGAGATTGGTACTCCCAAGTATTTAAATGGAAGGTCCCCCCTCTGGTAGCTAGTGATCTCATAGATATCCTGAATGCATTCCTCCTCTATATTTCGACTGTAGATATATGATTTTGCCGCACTAGTATGCAAGTCTGATGCTCTTGAAAATATTTCCAACCCTCTCAAGATCAATTCCACCAATTTCCACTCCCCTTCACAGAAGAAAAGCACATCATCCGCAAAACATAGGTAGTTGAGTTTGAGTCCTCTACATTTGATGTGAAGTTAAAATCCTTTCTGTTCAGCAATCCACTTTATTATTCTTGAGAGATACTCCATGCATATGACAAATATTAAGGGTGAAACATGGTCCCCATGCCTCAATCCTCTTTTGCCCTTGATACGTCCACGCACATCTTCATTGACTGCAATTGTGTACTGTGTAGTTGTGATGCAAGTCATTATCCACTTTATAAACTTATGAGGGAAATTTAATGAATGTATCATTTCTTCCACAAACCCCCACTCCACAATATCATATGCCTTTCATAGGTCTACTTTGATCAAACAACTCTTGGTTGTATTCTTCCTTTTGTACAATCTCACCAAGACTTGGCAAATCAATATGTTATGAACAATACTCATGCCTTCCACAAAGGCACTTTGATTAGGGGATATACGCCTAGATAGGACTTTCCTGAGCCTATTGCACAACATTTTTGAAATCACCTTGTATATTATGTTGCAACAAGCTATAGGTCTGTAATCTCCAACTGCTTCAGCATGAGGGCATTTTGGTATGAGAGTGATCACAATGTCATTGATAGTTTTGAGCATATTTCCTTCTTTGAAAAATTCCAGTACTCCCTCTTTTATATCTAAACCTACAACTTTCCAGCAATCTTTGTAAAATTGGCTGCCAAATCCATCTGGACCTGGTGCTTTATCACATGCAATTGCTCATAGGGCATCCCTCACCTCTTTGTCACTAAATTCTGCATTTAATTCAGTTCTCTACTTCTCTTGCACAATTGGACCTTATCTGATAATTTGACTATTAGCATGATCTCTATCCTCCATACTCTTTTCAAGTAATTATGTGTAGAATTCTATAAATGCCTCTGGGAGCTTTGTTGGATCATCAATATCATGCCCCTTCATATCCTTTTTGTGGAATATTCTATTGCTGTTCCTCCTGGCATTTAGAATACCATGAAAGTACTTGGTGTTCTGATCACCCTGGTTGAGCCAGTGTGCCTTAGTCTTCTGCTGCAAGAACATGAGTTCCTTTGCCCATTTTCTACTTTCCTCATTTAATCTTACTTCTTCATTTATCAAAGCTTCATTCCTAAGATCCTGCTGCACCTAACTTTGACATTGCTGCAACCTATTCAATGCTTCCTCTGCCCTTTGTTCAATATTACTAAATCTCTCCTTGTTGATTTTCATCAATGTGCTCTTGATTCCATGCATTTCCCTCACCAGTTGGTACATCTTTGTACCTCCTATCAGTGTTCCATTTTGCTTTTATTCTTTTTTTTTTAAAATCCCATGCCGTACTCCACATGTTGAAGTACTTAAATCTTCTCTTACTCTGCTTTCCCCCTCCCTCCCAGTTTATTAATCCTGGTGAATGATCAAATAGTCCTGGTTGTAAGTAGTGTACCTCGGATGCTAGCAGTTGAGTTTGCCATTCATAATTTGTGAAGACTCTGTCAATTTTCTTATTAATCTATATCCCCCCGCTTGATTATTACTCCATGTATAGAATGCACTTAAAGATCTCATATCCTGCATAGAACAATCCTCCAAACATTTCCTAAAATATCTGATTTCTGCTAGTGTCACCCTATTTCCTATTCTTTCTTCAGTACTCAGTATACATTTGAAATCCCCCATAATGGCCCAGGGACCCATATTCTGCTGGCGTATACTTCTAATATCCTTCCACATTTGTTTTCTCATGCTTTGGTTGTTGAACCCATACACTATGGTAACATGGAACCTGTTACCTGTCCCTTTGTAAGTAACCATACTATGAATTAGTTGTTCAGTAACATTTGTGATGTTAACATCATACACACCTGGTTTCCATACAACCCAAATCCTGCATGCTGGATGTTTTACTAAGTTAGTAGTAAATGACCACCCTCCACATAGATTAAGAGCAGCTTGCTGTGCTTTTGCTCTCTTAATCTTAGTTTCCAAGAGACCAAACAACCCAACTTTTTGGTTGTTCATAAACACGTTCATTTCTGTTTTCTTACGTGGCCTGTTTAGTTCCCTAGAATTCCAAAAACCTATTCTATCCATTGGATGAGGGGTTGCCCCCATCCTGCCTTTTTCCCAGGGCCATCTCACTCCCTTTCTTTTTTTCTGTTCTACTCTCCTCCCCCTTCCTGCTGTTTTCTTCTGTGTTCTCCTGTTGTTGTTCACCTAATGTGGCAAAGGAATCCCTTGTTCTTATGTCCCTTTGTTGCTTTTTCCCATATTTTCCCTATCACTATATTCTGCTAACTCATTGATGTTGTTGCCACATCATTTATTTTTGTGGCTCATTCATTCCCCTTATGTCTTCTAGCTATCTGCCCCTGCTCTTGTTGTGCTACTTGCACATTTTTTCATTGCTCCTTACCCTCCTGGTTTTCCTTTTGTTGTTGATTCTCTATGTTTGGTTCATTACCACTCTTCATGCTAGCTTGTTTCTCTTTCTCCTCTTTGACGTATCTCCTGCATTCATTCATTTCATACCCAAAATTCTTGTATTTCTCACACAAAGTTGGCTTCCATTCATAGAAAACCTCCTGCTCCACTATTCTGCCTTTTTCATCCTCAAACATGATAGTGTTAGGATAACTATGGTGAGGTTTAATCTCCAAAACTCTTGCAAAAGTTAGCCTCTCCTTCTGCACGATCAACCTTCAATGGTTTTCCTACTAGCCATGCCAGTTTTGTGAGTGCAGCTTGCCCCTAGTATTTAATAAACAATCCAATAAACCTGATCCACATTGGGATCAAGTCTACTGATTCTTTTTTCAAGTCTATATCAGGATTCCAAGGTTTTATCACCACTGGCTTTCTATCGAACATTCTCCATCTTCGATCACTTTGATTTTGCTTTCACAGCTAGGGAATCTTACCACAAACACACCTCTATTAGCATGTGCTACAATGTCAATGCCTAATGATCCCCGGATCCTTTGGAAGTACCCTTCCATCACTGATTGGGGAGGATTAGAACCCAGTACAAAATATACCACTACTGTGCTTCAGTAATCGATTTCTTCCTTTATATCCTCCATACACTACAAGAAATTTGCTATTTTCCGACTACCAAAATAGTCGGAAAGTAGTCGAAAAAGTACCTCTTCCGACTACTTTCCGAGTGATTTAGCGTAGTCGGAAAAGGATTGGTCGGAAAATATTTTCCGACTACTGTAGTCGGACATTTCCAACTACAGTAGTCAAAATATATTTTCCGCCAAAAATTAAAAAAGCAGCTATTTTCCGACTGAAGTAGTCGGAAAATAAGAAAATATATTTTTACCAAAAAATAAAAAACAGCTATTTTCCGACTGAAGTAGTCGGAAAATAAGAAAAAATATTATTTATTTTAAAAACTATTTCCGACTATAGTAGTCGGAAAACTGGATAGAAATTTGATAGCATGCTGCCATTTTCTTGGCACATCACCTGTCAAATGCAAAATATTATGACCAACCAATTTCAACATCAACAACAAACATTCAAATCCCATCATGTCAAACCAAAATGTTACGTCAAATATTTAATAACATCTGAGTAGCTAATACATATCAACACTAATATAATAAAGTCTAAACATCATTCAAATCTACCATAAAGTCTAAATATAAAATTTAAACATCCAAAAACAGTAATCAACCTTAAATCCCTACTACACATCACAATCAGACTCTTCATCATCGTAAAATAAAGAACTGAAATCACTGAAAATAGTCTTAAAGTTATGGTCACACATATTGTTCTGATGTACGTGTCTCAACCCATCCTTCCCTTGAACCGTCTTTCTTCTTTTTCCTATGTATCTCCATAAAGACCTCAGCATCAGACACTGGTCCCCCTTTTAAAATTTCCTGCAAATATAGAAAAGTCTAACTGAGAATTGATTGTAGTCCGCAAAGACCTCAACATCTGTTTTGAGAATAATTACTGGTTGACTGAATATAGACATGAGCTTTAAATAGTTTTAACAAATGCAATACAAACAAGAAAACCAGGAAATCACATTAAAGACATAGCGAGATAGGAAAGAGGAGAAGCGGTGATGGACTTTTGTAGAAAAATCTAAAGAATCAAGAACATTACAGTGAGGAATACATGGCAAAGCAGTACACATACATCCATTCGGAATTTCAAGTTATTGTCAAATTGCAGCATGAGAGAATAACCATAACTGATCTCGAATTATATAACATAAAAAAAGTCCTGAACCTAAGACAAATGGGGAGTTTGTAACGTAATGTGCTATGGGAAATAAGGTTGATCTAGTTTGCTTCATGAATTCTTGATTGTGAGTTGAAGAATTGTCCGGTTTTTGAACTTGAGTTCGAAGTTCACTGTAGCGACCAGTTTGCCTAGGATCTGGGCCATTTTCTGTCACGTAGTTTCTAGGGCTGCCACGAATGCACTTCCCTCTCCCCAGCCTTTGGTTGTGGGAGAGCCACCTCCATTACTCACAAATCCAATTCAAAACATCACCTCACAACAAACATATGCTGCTCAACTGACACAACCAAAAGCAGCAAGTACGTCGATTCCAAACCCATCAAAAACAATCATTAAGCCTTTTGAACTAGTTCATGGAGAACTTACTGTTAAGTTTAATATGGAGGAACTTCGAAAATTCATTGTGGAAGAAGGTCTACATCAAGCCTTAGTTCTAAAATTCTCATTTGAAAGATTGGAGATGCATGAACTGCGAAAGTCCTTACCAAAATTGCTGGGAATTCATGGTCATAACTTGGTCGGGTGGTTAGCAAGAAGACACATCCTTATCAGGTTTGATTTATATGAAGATTATGTGGTTGCTGCCTCAAAAGTTGTTAATCATCTAATCGTCAATGGTGAGAAACACCCGTTTAGAATTTTTCCTTGGACTATTAATTTTAATCCAAAGGAAGAAACCCCGAGGGCTTTTGTATGGATATCTTTGCCTAACCTGCCACTAGTGCTTTTTGCGAAACAATCCTTAATGTCAATTGCTTCAGTTATTGGTAAGCCTACAGCTATTGACAAAGCTACACAAGAATAACTCCATTGAATGATACTGAATGACTCCATTGCCAGACCAAGTTTCACCAGAAACTTATTAGAATGAAATTTGCCACGCACCATTAGTCAACGGGCTAAAGTATAAGAAGCAATATTAGGAGTCTAACAACACAAAACAGTGTGTTCTTGGAGGACCAAGAATCTCATTCTCTTCATAATTGGAAAATCAATAACAAGAGGGTAAGCGTAGAAGTACCTGCATGTCAGTTGATGGGTTTCAGTCAGGATCAAAAATGATTACTCTGTTAGCTTCTGTCAAGTTTGTCCCCAGACCACCAACTTTTGTTGTCAAGATGAAGATGAAAATATCATCTGTATTGTTAAATTCATCTATCAAAGCCATCCTCTGCTTTACAGGATCGACACCATCCATTCGCCTATAATTGTACTCACAAGTAACCAGAAATCTCTCAAAAATATCAAGCATCTATTGAGTTTGAGAAAAAAGGAGAACACGGTGCCCCTGTTCTTTCCATACCTTAAGCACTTCTGCAACAACTTTCATTTTCCCACTGCGTTCAGGATTTCCATAGCCTGTATCTCTACAGGAGTGTTCTCTCTCGAGAAGATCGGGATGGTTGCAAATTTTCCGCATTACATCAATTCCATATAGAGAGTTCCTGTTCCCATCAAAGATCTGTTCAACCTCAGAGCTAGCAAGAAAAGCTCGGTAAACAGACCGTTGCTCTGGTGTGAGGCTGCAGAAGAGGACATGCTCAGTTTTCTTAGTGAGATGAGAATTGACATTAACTTTCATCCGCCGGAGGAGGTAAGGCATGATTAAGTCACGCAACACCACAGCACATCTGCAAATACCAACAGTATATTTAAAAAATTTGGTCTTAAATATACCATAATATTTCTATGACTATTAGTGCTTGTAATCAAGGAAAACACCACAGCGCATCTGCAATTCCCAGAAAGCTTCACCAATATACAGTATATTTCGAGATTTGTATGTCAGAACTTCTAGAGTTAGAGAGCCTCAAATTATCAAATGTTGGAATAAAATAGGTCCAAATGAAGTAAAACAAATAGTGAGGATTCATATAACCGACTACAACTAGCTTGAAAATGATGCATGGTTGTTGTATGAAGAGGGGGTAATAAACTAGATAAATGTAAACATGAAAAAAGAACATATGGTCCAAGGAATTGAAAGTAATACAAAATGAGGTTCAGATTTGTTTACAAGCATCAAAAACCAAAGCTAAAAACCAAAACTCACCCTGCCTTCCCCAGCCAAGCTAAGAACCAGCACAAATATTTGAGATTTCAAGCTTTCTAGATAAGATCACCACAGCCTCGTTCACTAGGTTCAGGGTTTAGAGTGGAATGAGCAGAGAGGTTCATATAACCGACCCTAAACTATTCAGTATAAGGGCATAGTTGACTGATTTAGCAACGTTGTCATTGTTTTCATCAACATCTTCTGATGCCAGGGCTGTTGATAGAAAAGAATCAGAGAATTCAGAAGACATCAAACTATAAAGGAACAGAGCGACCAATAGAGAAACTCCTGGATTCTGTGAGTCACATAAAGCCTCATTCTTTTAACACAATCTAGGTAATGGGATAGACTAAGATTTTTCTTTTCTCAGACAAAAAACATAAGCCTTAAGAACTGTCATGGCTGCAAGAATACGTGAGACTTATGACACAGAAAAGAAACACAAATTGAATTTTTCCAAACTATTTCAGACCCATATGAGTTGCCACACCAAGATACAGTTTTTTCAGCTCTAGAAAAATGTTTGATTCATCTACACAAACAACAACAACACTAACTATGCCTCAATCCCAAACAAGTTGAGGTCGACAATATGAATTCTCACTTCTTTCTTTAAACTCAACTTATATCATCATCATACCAAAATAAACTAAAAGAAAATATCTTTACAGCCTCATTGCTCATAAATGGAACACTGGGAGTAGCAAGAAAAGGAAAACAAGGAGATGTAGCATAATTTTACCAAAGGTGTGGCTATGTATATTTAAAATAATTTCTTTTGAGTAATCATCAACGCTAGAGAATAAGAGAGAGGGTCAAAACCGCCCACGGAATCTCCCCAGAGCTCTCTGTTTTCACCAAGTCCTAAAATTAAACTAATGCGTTTCACCAAGTGTTTGAGAACCTAAAACTATTGAATATTGGAATGGCTAGTGAGTATTCATATACCTGAATGTAAAATGAGGTTATGAGCTCAAATATTTGTAAAATGAGGTTATGAGCTCAATTTAAAACAAAATGATATATCAATATTCCTGGGCCTTATGGCAATATTAGTTCGTCTTGAGAAATTACCTTAACTGCAATTTCAACAAGTTCAATAGGAAGCTTAATCCACAGACCCTTCTTTCCCTGCATAATAAATAAAAGATTAACATATGTAAAACAAATGTAGGGAAGTGCTAAAAAACTTGTAACCTTAATTTAGGAGGAAGCTGTGAGCAACAGGAAGGCAGTTTAGTACAGCAAAATCATCGACATATTTTCTCCAAGCTAATTACATAAGAGTTGGGACTAATAAAATAATTAAATATACCAGCAGCTTCCACTGTTTTATAGAAGCCATAAGCATGAAATGGAAGACATTGGTGTCCATAGGATCCTTTAGTTCTACAATAACTCCATGCTCATCATTAACCCAAAGAAGCAGCAGCAACAGCTCATGAGCAACAATAAGAAGCCATAAGCTGTGAGCAACAATAGATGAACAACTTTCAATTGAATTCCATTTTATTAAATATTCCTATTTTTACCTCCCCTGAATTACAAACACATGACCAACCAACACACCCCTAATCCGTTGCCAAAAAAAGTAGTACTTAATTAAGACCTCAGCAGATTTTGACAAAGAATTGTGAAGAGAATGAAAATTTCTGATTAAAATTGAAACCCTAGTGATGCCATTGATTTTGCACACTAAAATCGAAACCCTAGTCTTGGCCAAAGATTAGAGGGGAAAGAGAGAGTACCTGATGAATTCTTCGTCGCCGTCGCCCATTTTTCCAGCGCAGTTGAGAGAGCTGCGATTTTGCCGGCGCAGTACTGATGAGTCAAAGAAGCACTAAGAACGCAATAAGAGATAGATACTGTGGAAAAAAGGAATTATGGAAAATAACTTAAAGTTTCTGACTACTATAGTGGGAATCTATATATTATTTAATTTTTATATTTATATTATTATCTTCCTAATACTTTTTTATTTTTGCTTTAATAAACTTAATATAGTGCTTTTAATTAAATTTGATAAACTACAGTATTTTCCGACTACTGTAGTCAGAAACTATATATTATTTAATTTTTTAAATTTATATTATTATCTTTATAATATTTTTTATTTTTGCTTTAATATAATTGAATTGATTATCTAATATTTCTGACTACGGTAGTCGGAAAACTTTTAGCGCGCAATTTCCCGCGAAATTTTATGGCTATTTTAGTCAGAAACGTAGTCGAGATAATTCTTAAAAATAAGTTGAAAAATAAATATGACTTTTCTGACTACAGTAGTCGGAAAATTCTGACTGATATTTTGTAGTAGGAATTTGTAGTCTGAAAAAATGTATTTTCTGGTAGTGATAGTAATCTTCACATTCGAGCTACTCTGGTGTTGAGGAGTTAGGTCCAATCCTTCATAGATTGGACTAGCTACTCTAGTTGGTTGCGAAATTCCCCTTGTTTACATTACTTAGATTTGTCTCCTGCATGTTCAACCCTTCCCCTCTAGTCTTCGATTTCCTCGTCATGGAGAGAAAAGTTCATTCTATAGAGAGAGTTTTTTAATTGATTGATTTAACACTTTGTGTATAGCTAGCAATATGTAACTTAAGCGCCTGGCATAATGGCAAAAAAGGAAATTTTCACCTTCCATATTTCAATTAAAATGTATCGCGAGCAAAAGTTTAGAAGTCTGAAATGTCTTAGAAAAGTAGACATATGAAAAAGTGACAAAGAATACTGGCTCACAACCATAAAAAGAATACATGCATCTAACGGGATATTGCTTATTAATTGGTGATCAAATTTACGATTGAAGGTAGGTTTTATAGCAAGTATAGATTATTGACAACGTACAAAAGATGATACTATATATCAATGCACAAGAACCCTACTGGATCTTTTCCCCGTTGACCTGAGAAGCTTTGACCAGAATCCTTCTTTCTTCTTTTGGCCGTTCAATCCACCTGATCTACAAACAAAAGCTATTGATCTGCTTTTCTTCAACGCTCCTCCGGCACCAACGACACTGCTGATGCTGACGAAAGAGAAGGGACCCACAACGTCGTAGGTGATCCGACGATGGCCGCCACGGTGGGGAGAGTCAAAAGTGGAAGAACAAGTAGAGGATGATGCCAAAGAAAGTGGCATTATTGTTGTTGTTGAAGTAGAAAGCTTAATGAGTTTTTCTGTGAGACAAGAAGAACAAACTCCTGGCTGCTGCTTATGATTTGGATGCTTCTTGCATATAATTTCTGGCTCAGTAAAACCCATTTTTTGATTGGTATATAGTACTGAATATGCTTTGGAAAAATAGTGTTGGACTAGATAGCTAGCTTGTCACGTAATATCACTAAATTAAAGAACAAATGCATGTGAGTTGGAATATGAAGATACGAATATATATACATACACACACGGGTGGAGGTTGGGTGTGGGTCAAGAAAAATTAACGTGTTTGAAATATGAGTCATTGGCCAGTGTGAGGAGGAGAGGGAGATGTATAGGGAGTGGGGACCGTGTGGCTCACGACGACCGACTTTTGCTTCTGTTTTTATGATCCTTCCAACAGTTACGTTTTGCACACATAACTTGTGCGACATTTTCTTTGGACATACTTCTATTCGACAAATTTTAATTTTTTATGTTATAAATAAGAAGCATCGGAACAAAAAATAGAAGCTAAATCCTTTGAGTTATAAAAGTGTTGTTAAGATCGAAATAATCAAGTGTCATACGAAAGCTAGTAAAACGAATTCTGAAAGACGATAAGTTCGACAACAAAAGAGAAATCTATCAAGAGAGACTGAAATATTTAACGTTATTGGGTCAATTAACCTACGTCCACGGCGGAGATGAGCAATCCACTATATAAAGTGAGAGCACAAAATATTGAGAGAACAACCTCACGAAGAAGTGATCACGCACAACCATGCCTTATAAAAAAGGACTAAGCGGTCGTTGCAAATATAATCGGTCTACAAGTCCGGAGCCCAATCCCACAGAGAACTAAGGTTTAACTATAGTTTCTCAATATAGCTAATATATACAAGTCCAAAAAATTTCCTGATTATAAAAATTATAATATTTATTTCTATCTAATTAACTAACAAATACTAGGAAGCAGTAAAACTATCAATTAACATGGATACTGACGAGAGAAAATATTAAGGAGGTCTAGAGTTATGATTTCTCCTATTGTCGGAATCCTTTCTGCTACGTTTCCTATAAATTTGCACTCTGACTGTCGTAACTCTCTCCCGAGTAATTACCATAATTTACTAGACATATTCTCACGAATTATGCTAGCAAGCATTAAGTACGGCTCACTTGGATCGCACCAAGATTTTGTTATCCCTAATCCCACATTTAAACCCTCCGTATTGATCCCCCATATACGTTAGAACTGATGTTGTTCAACAACTACCTAAATATGTACTCTCTCCTGAGTAATACACACTAAATAGGCACAGTCGATTGAGAGCTCTTCAATCAACCACTATAATAATGTAGTTGAACAATTAGAGAAAATACTACAGTAAATTTATATTAACGTAACAGGAAAATCATCCTGCAAAAGATTCCATAAAAACCCTAGATAACAAATTAGCTATTTATAATAGCATGCAAAACTACAATACTAGAATTCATAACCAACAATGAAAAATAGGAAGAAGGAAGTAAAACAACTCGTAGAGAAATTCTCCGCCTTACTCCTAGTGTGTTCTTGCCTCCTTAGGTTGAATCTCCAGTCTTCACGATGGCTCCGTGCTCTTCCTAGGGCTGATGTTATATCCAAACTCGCTCTCCCCTCCAAAAATGGCGTCTTTAGGTCTATTTATATGTGTAAGAAAATCCCTAAACGTAAAGGTCAACTCGTAGTCAAGACGGGAAATAATTAGAACCTTCAAAATTCGGACTGAACCTGGCCTTAGGCCTGGCGTCACCCTGGCTAACACCAGCCTAGGGTTGGCTTTAAGCTGGCCTCGCCTGGATAACGCCAACCTAGGCCTGGCTTTAAATTGGCATCGCCTAAATAACGCTAGCCTAGGCCTGACTTTAAGCTGGCCTCGCCTGGATAAAGCCTGGTGAGCTATTTTTTGCTCGGCTCCTCCTTTTCATCGTTGTCGAGCGCACTTTTGACGTTTAAGCATCCCTTTAGCTCTACTCTCATTTTCGATGCACCTACCCATAAAATAGATTCCATATTTAATACGCATCAAAAATAATTTATTCGGCTTCTTGTATATGATCACTTTTGGGAGAATTCTCAGTCTCCCTAACTTGAGGAACCCCCAATTTGAGTCTTTAAAATGTAAAAGTTAGACCCATTGGTTATCCATTGGTTACTCATTGGTTATCCATTTTCTAAATGGATAATATGGTTCTTATCCATATTTGCCCCGTTTTTAAAATTTTTATCATCCAACCCATTTTTAATGAATAATATGGATGGTTAACTGTTTTTCAAACCATTTTGCCAACTCTAACGAGAAAGAAAGAAGCTGATTGGTAATAATGTATTTTTGTTGCCAAACAAAAAGGTTTTTGTGAAACCATAAACTCCCAATGTAAGATATTTGACTCTCCATAACAAAAGAGATAGGAAGCTACAATAGGTGAGAAACAAGATCAGCAACATTATAGTAACTAAGATCAACTCCTAGAGAAATTATCTCTTTTATTTTTCAAATTACTTCTCCAATTAATTTTGGACAACAAAACCACCAAACTTATAAAATTGGTTGATCATTTTCATTAAAGATATGAACTACGGATAGGGATCCAAATCAACTCCCTGTTATACAAATGAGAGAAAGTGAACAAACCCACAATTCTCTGTTATTTCTTAATTGTTTTCTTTAAGGCTCTAAATCTCAAAGGAATTAAGAGAAAAATAAATGGTATTTTAATCTAGTCAAGAGATTTAGCTAAAAGTAAATGGTATTACATCTCTAATTTTCGGTTCCAAATAAAAAGTGTCATATTATTTTCCCCAAAAGAAAAAAGCTGTCAAAATTTAAGTGGTCCCTTTTTCTTTTCAAAATTTTGGTCAAATGTAGGTCCTTAAAGATGTTGGTCCAATAAAGATTCTGTTGAGAACAATATGTGTAAAGCTTAATTAATGCTTAGCTATTCAATTAACTAGTTTGTTAGTTTGTTAGTAGCTAATGATAGTTAGTTAGTGGTTAGAATAAATGAGTAGTATACGTGTATATACAAAAACTCACTGTTACATGTGAGTACACAGATTTTCATTTTCTGAAAAAGGCAGTTATTCTCCTTCTCTCTCTAAAGTTTCTCTGCTTTCTTCTTCCGCCATTTATTCTCTTTTTCTTCTTCTTCTCTTCCTCATTTTAGAGCTTAGTTAGCTGTAAACTCATGAAATTCAGCATGGTATCAGAGCCACGAGCTTGAAATTGAAGCTCGTCTCGATCTCTTCTTCTTCTTTATCTTTCTCTTCTAAATTTCTGGTTCTTCAATTTGTTCCTTCAAATCAGAACTGAGTAACAATGGTAGGTGATGATTCTATGAATGAAAACCCTAATACGATTGACAATACTACACATGCAAATGATGAGTTTGAAGAAGGAGTTAATGTAGCAGTTACCCATCCTTTGTATTTAGCTCCTGGCGATACAAGTGGAATCTCACTGATCTCATTTCAGCTAACAGGTACTGATAATTACTCCTTATGGTATAGATCTATGAGAATTGCATTATTAGGTCGAAATAAGCTTGGAATTGTTGATGGCAAATGGCCTAAGGAAAGATTTCGTGAGAAATATTGGTATCAGTGGGAAAGATGCAATGCGATTGTATTGTCATGGTTGATGAATTCTGTGTCTTCATCGTTAATTAGTGGAATTGCCTATGCAACTAGTGCACATGTAGTTTGGATGGATCTGCAGGAACGATTTGATAAAGTAAATGATACGCGTTGCTATAATCTACATAAGAAAATTGCTACATTAACTCAAGGCACAAATTCTATCTCTGTTTATTACTCAAGGCTTAAGGATCTCTGGGATGAAAATGAGTCAGTAGTACCTATTCCTGGTTGTGATTGTGCTAAAACAAAGGAATTCATTGTACATCTACAAAAACAGAAGGTGTTTCAGTTTTTAATGGGATTAAATGACTCTTTTTCCCAAGCACGCAGTCAAATTCTTATGATGAAACCACTAACTTCAATAAATCAAGCCTATGCTATGCTTATGAGTGATGAGAGTCAAAAGTCTGTTGCTGCTAATGCTGGTCTGTTAGGATCAGCTCCTATTGTATATACAAGTTCATATGATTCTATTGCCTTGTACAGTGGAAAACCTGGTTTCAATGCTAAGTTCAGAAAAAATCAGAATGTCTACTGTGATTTTTGTAAAATGAGAGGTCATAGCAAAGAGAATTGCTACAAAATAATAGGGTATCCTCAAGACTATAGGACTAAGAAGAAAGGAGGAGCTAGTGCCTATAATGCCATGATAGAGTCTAGTCATGGCGTTCTTTTACACACAAACTATGGGTTTCAGAATAGAGGAATACAACAAATGCCTGTACATCAAGGCATTCAACAGGCAAATCAAAGTTCAGAAGTTTTGCAGGGAAAAGGAGTTAAAACTCAAGAAAGTATTCTTGTTACTCAGTCACATGGATCAGCAGTTACAGCATCACAAGGAGGTGGTTTTCCATTTACCAAGGAGCAATATGATCAGATAATGCAGATATTGAACAGTGGTTCAACTTCAACTATTTAAGCAAATGCTGCAAATGCAAATGCTTCAAATGCTGCAGGTACAGACACTGCTCTTTTAGCATCTTCTAATTCACAAGATCAAGAGTGGATTATTGATACAAGAGCCACAAACCATATGGTTTCAGATGTGAATCTTTTGACTAAACCTTCTCTAGTTACACCTACTAAGCCTAGAAGAGTGGTATTACCTAATGGAGATGACACTCAAGTTACTCAAATTGGAGATAGTTGTATTTCAGATAACAGTACACTTAAGGAAGTACTTTATGTTCCTCAATTCAAATTCAACTTACTGTCAGTCTCCAAAGTGACCAGAGATCTGAGATGTTTTGCTTCATTTTATCCTGATTTCTGTGTGTTTCAGGATCTCTTCAGTGGCAAGGTGAGGGAGATTGGTAGAGAAATAGCAGGTTTATACTTTCTACACAGACATGGGGCTAAAAGACTTACTGCAGTTGCTTTAGTTGCAGCTGGAATAACATCCAAGACTGCAGATATTAGCTTATGGCATAAGAGGCTAGGCCATATATCTAGTATGGTTCTCAAAAGATTGTTTCCTACTAAACTAGCTAGTATTACTGATGTTGTTAATAAGTGCACTGTGTGTCCTTGTGCCAAACAAACTAGACTGCCTTTTCCTACTAGTTATAGCAAGAGCACTTATGCTTTTGAGCTCATACATATAGATGTATGGGGTCCCTACAAATATGCAACATTTGACAGAAATAAGTATTTTTTAACCATTGTTGATGATTTTACAAGGGTGACATGGTTATTTCTTCTGAAATTGAAATCTGATGTCTGTGTTGTTCTAACTCAGTTCATTGTGTTAGTTCAAACTCAGTTTCATACTATAGTGAAGGTAATTAGATCTGATAATGGATCTGAATTTGTGAATTCTATATGTAGCTCATTGTTTCAGAAGCATGGCATTATTCATCAAAAGACATGTGTCTATACTCCTCAGCAAAATGGAGTTGCTGAAAGGAAACATAGACACATTTTGGAGGTTACTAGAGCTCTAAGGTTTCAGGCTAATATTCCTATTAAATTATGGGGTCACTGTGTAATTGCAGCAGCCTATATTATTAACAGGATGCCATCATCTGTACTCAATGGAATGTCTCCTTATGAACTTTTATATGGCAGGGCTCCTAGTCTTGATTATTTGAGGATTATTGGTTGCTTGACCTATGCAAATCAAGTTCAAGAAACAGACAAATTACTTCCTAGAGCCAAGCCTACTATTTTGATGGGGTTCTCTGATACTCAGAAGGGGTATATCTTACTTGATTTGGAGACTCACTGTTTTATTGTTAGCAGAGATGTGTCATTTAGAGAAGATGTTTACCCTTTCAAAGAATCTTCTACTTCTACACCTATTTTCTCACCTCCATCTGTTGTAACTGAAGTATCTGAGAACAATGTCTTATATACTGAAGAATCAGAGATCAGAAATACATCTTCTTCTTCTATTGATTCTGATCAAGGAGATTACAGTTCACCACAGACCCTTGATTGTCTTGAAGATCATTTTTCTGCACAAAATCCATTGTCATCTGATACATCACATCGAGAACCTGAGTTTCTTGATTTAAGAAGATCATCCAAATCAAGACAAGCTTCCATTTGGATGAAAGATTTTGTATCATTACCAGAACACAAGAATGTTCCATACTCTATTTCAAACTATGTTACATATGATGATCCATCTCCTATTTATCAGGCTTATCTAGCTGCCTTCTCTACTATAGTAGAACCTTCTTCATTTGAAGAAGCATCTAAGGATTCTAGATGGGTAGATTCTATGAAGACTGAGGTTGATGCTTTGGAATCTAATCATACTTGGGATGTAGTTCAGCTGCCTGCTGAAAAAATTCTAATTGGATGCAAATGGATATACAAGGTGAAGTACAAAGCTTCAGGAGAGGTAGAAAGGTTTAAGGCCATGTTAGTTGCAAAGGGATACAGTCAACAAGAAGACATTGACTATCAAGAGACATTTAGTCCTGTGGTTAAAATGTTGACTGTCAGGTCTGTATTAGCAGTGGCAGCTTCTGAATATTGGCACATTCATCAGATGGATGTATACAATGCTTTTCTACAGGGAGACTTGACTAATGAAATATATATGACTCTACCTCAGGGATTTCAGAGTCAGGGGGAGAAAAGAACAGTATGCAGACTCTTAAAATCCTTGTATGGACTTAAACAGGCACCAAGACAGTGGAATGCCAAGTTATTTGAAGCTCTTGTACACTTAGGCTTCAGACAGAGTCAACATGATCACTCTTTATTTACCAGAGGAACAGGAGAATTCACTATTATCATTCTTGTTTATGTGGATGATATGCTATTGACAGGACCTAATCTGTCACTTGTAAATGAAGTCAAATCCAGTCTACAGTTGACTTTCAAAATGAAGGATTTAGGTGAATTGAGATACTTTCTTGGCATTGAATTTGCCAGGTCTCATCAAGGCATTCTAATGCATCAGAGAAAATATACTCTTGAGCTTATTTCTCAGCTAGGATTGGGAGCTGCAAGACCTGTTACTACACCTATTGAGTCTAATATCAAACTTACTACAAAAGATTATGATGAGCAGATTGGTGAGCTGAAACATGGTACAACAGATGAACTATTATCTGATCCTAGTAAATATCAGAGGTTATTAGGTAAGCTACTATATCTGACAGTCACACGACCAGATATAGCTTATAGTGTTCAAACTTTAAGCCAATTTATGCAAAAACATAAGAGATCTCATATGGAAGCTGCACAAAGGATAGTTAAATATGTGAAAGGGCAACCTGAACAAGGTATACTTCTGTCTAGCAAGAAGATGAACACTATAACATCATACTGTGATGCTGATTGGGCTGCTTGCCCTCTCACAAGGAAGTCTGTGACTGGTTTCTTTATCAAATATGGAGAATCTTTGATATCCTGGAAATCAAAGAAGCAAAGTACAATTTCCAGAAGTTCAGCTGAATCTGAATATAGAAGTCTTGCTTCAACAGTAGCAGAACTAATCTAGATTCTTGGAGTGTTCAAAGATATTGGAGTTGAAGTTGCATTACCAGTGACCATCTTTACAGACAGTAAGGCTGCAATTCAAATTACTGCAAATCCAGTGTTCCACGAACGTACAAAATACATTGAAATTGATTGTCATTTCATACGGGAGAAGATTCAAAATGGGCTAGTCAAGACTGAGTATGTGTCAACTAAAGAGCAAGTAGCAGATGTTCTAACCAAAGGATTAACTAGAGTTCAACATGAATATTTGATATCCAAGCTAGGAGTACTTGACATATTTGCACCACCTAGCTTGAGGGGAGTGTTGAGAACAATATGTGTAAAGCTTAATTAATGCTTAGCTATTTAATTAACTAGTTTGTTAGTAGCTAATGATAGTTAGTTAGTGGTTAGAATAAATGAGTAGTACACGTGTATATACAAAAACTCACTGTTATATGTGAGTACACAGATTTTCATTTTTTGAAAAAGGCAGTTATTCTCCTTCTCTCTCTAAAGTTTCTCTGCTTTCTTCTTCCGCCATTTCTTCTCTTTTTCTTCTTCTTCTTCTTCTCTTCTTCTTCTCTTCTTCATTTCAGAGCTTAGTTAGCTGTAAACTCATGAAATTCAGCAGATTCGAGAATAACTAAACAAAATTGGTACACAAATTGAATAATGGGTGAAGAATTCAACAGTCTTAGCAACACCATTCTCCCATATGATCGGGATCGTGCAAAAGGTTTACGATTAAAGATAATGTTATTAGAATTGAATTCCAAGTGAAATTTATTTCTTTTACTTTATGCTTTGTGTGTAACTATTTATTTCTTATAATTATTTTACTAAAGGTAAAATTAGAGTTTATCATAAAAACTTACTAAAAGTTAAAAGAGAATATTCATTTTTATTACTGAATAAAAAAAGGAAGCAAGACATATAAGCCCAGTTTGTTACGTCTTTCGTACAGGTCAAAACTTATTCGACAAGAAATTGTGACACCTTAAGAATATTATTGTGATAGTTTTATTGCTGTTGGAGACAAATAAATTGAAAAATATGGATAAATTTTTTGAGAAGAAGGTAAAATCAATGATAATATTGGTAGGGGCCGACCATACCTAATTGTAATCCTTCTTATCATTTAACTTTTAACATGTGGAGATACAGCCCCTACCCTCCTAGTATTATTATGAAATTTAATTATTTATATGATTGATCGTGGTTCAAAATTTTCTTTCATGCATGTATATATTAAAACCCTTTTCATAGAAGTGAAATTTGCAAAAGAATTACTAATCAAATTCGAGTTCAATCGTGACACACATTAATTACATTAATAATTATGATTTCCGCTAATGTAATGTGTCTTGGAATAGCAAATCTTGTACAAAAAGCAAGCTTATTTAAGCACTCTACATTCTCCTAAATTTTGAAGATACTTAATTATACAAGATTTTCAATCTCCTCTTAATATTAATTCTTAACGAACTACTCCTCCGGTCCCAAATAAATGATTTTTTGGATGTTTTCACATACATTAAGAAATTTACCTTTTAGTATTAATTAGCAATATAATTGACCATATTAACCTTTGCTATCTCATATAAACACTCATAACACATATTCTAACACTATTTACTTCAAGGACAATATAGAAAAAAATAATTAATTCACTCTTGAAATTTAAAAAAATCATTTATTTTGGACCACAAAAAAAATACCAGATAATCACTTATTTTGAACCGGAGAAAGTATATGAACACATTCATTCACTTCAATCTCCTATTATTTGTTCCACGTGTGTTAAATCGACCATAAGCTCAAAGTGATCAACGAAAACAAATATAAAAACAATTATATATATTTCCTTTGTTTTAATTTAGATGATACAGTTTTCTTATTAATCCGTTTTAAAAAAAAATATTACTATTAAAAATAATTTAATTTTAAAATTTTTATTTGACTTATTTTAATATTAGTGAGAAGTTTTTATAGCTATATAAATATTATGGCCCTATAAAAATTTTCCCCATCTAAATTAAAAGAGATTGTAATTAAAATAAGTCCTTTCACTTTACAATTAAGTATTCATTTTGCCATCATTTCTATTTTCTAGCTAGCTAGTTAATGTCGGTTGATAATCAGAGCCGACAAGTACGGGAAAAAAAAGAAGAAGAAAGTTTGACAAATTTGTCTGTATCTAATTTCTGTTCGATTGGGAGAGAAGAACTAAAGACATTCTACGCACGTGAGATTGTCTTATGAACAAACGACCAAAGGATTTTTTAGTTTTTCATTCAAATTATTCTATTTGTTTTTATTTAATTATTGCATGCATGAATCATGGGGTTGTTGCTTTTATCTAGGATTCTCAATTCCATGCATTAGAGTTTTCTTATAATTTAATGAAACTTATTTTACCCTTTCCATGCACGTTTGCTGCCTCTGCTGGTTGACAATGGACATCCTTGGATTTCTAAATATCTTCATGCACATTTCTTATTCCTAAAAATTGATCCCCATTCTTACCTATTTATGTGAAACAAAACAACATTAATACACTAAGCCTATTTTTATAGATGTGTTTGGAATGATAATGCATACATCATTTTATTAACCGTTGAAAGCTATCTCTGGTTAGGGGCGTATGCATGAACTTTTGTATGTGGTATCGAAATCAATAAAAGAATAAGGATAAATAACTTTCATTATCATATTTCTAGACAGTAAATAGCTTTAGTCCACTAGTTCTATCGAATCATAAGTTAGAAAAAATTTCGAGTTCAATCCTATTTTATCATAATTTAAAACTAATATTCAAACCTCTGACCTCTTAAAGCAAAATCAGGTAAATAAACAATGCGCCAGAAGACAATTTGCGTTAAGTGGTGTCATTTGTTCCTACGTACCCGTATCCTCATAATATTGATATATATATATATATATATATATATATATATATATATATATATATATTAATTAAAATTTTCCAACGAAACAGTATTGGATGACACCGCTTTGCTTAATGTGTGTCCGCCTCTGTATCGGATAGACTCACAGCTCAAGTTAAGGGTTGAGTTAATGTGAGTTTAATTATTTATTTGGCACCTTTAATGACGGCACAACTTGATATTGATTATTAATTAGATTTGATTAATTGTGCACGTATAACAATATTCTTTTAGTAATTCTAAAGAGATCTATAAAATCTTTTACTAGTTAGAAAAATAAATTTCATACAATTCGTGCATGAAATGTCGGATCGAAACGATCTAAAATTATTTCTCAAATCTAAATGAAACTATGCTATTGAACAATTGGTGTAGCTAAAGTAAGCATCATAATACTTCTTTCATATTTCTTTCCATAATAGGAATTCGCATTTTATAAAGCAAGGTGAAACATGCCCAACAATTTTTATGTTTATTAATGTTAGCATTATCGTTTTTCTTTCTCTCTCTAATTTTTTTCCTCCTTATTCAGAGGAATAAAGGAGAAAATAATATATTAAACTAATAATAAATTGACTGACCGTAAGAAAAAAAAAGAAGTAAAAAAAAAAAACTTGGAAAAAAATAGAAAGAAGAAAGGGAAGAAAATTCTAAATAGAAAAATAATACTCCTTCTTATCCACAATAAGTGACTAATTTACTTTAGGAACACACTATAAAAAAATACTAAATTCTATACAAAATTACCTAGTATGACTAAACTACCCTTAATTAAATATTTAATTTAATGAGTAAGAAAATTTTTTAGGGATATGTAAATAAAAGTAATTTTATAGAAATAAATTAAATTTTTTCTTAATTATATAAATGAACACTTATTTTAGACCAAAATAAAAAAATAAATTAATCTAAGTATTATGGACAGGGAGAAGTAGATTAAGTTATTCACTTTAAGTGTACTTTTCTAAGTAGTTCATCCCAAGTTGATTGAGTCATGCCACTTTGCCTTTTGGTTAATTGAGGTTCAAGTTCCATGAATGCAATGTAAAGGTCCCAACTACCTTTTCCTAGAAAGATTTGCAATTTCCAAGTTATTATTCGTTTTGTGTTAATTTAGTACCATGAATATTCATTGCATGAAGCAAGCTTCTGAAATCAAATAATCTTATTACTTCTTCCGGTCCAAAATAAGTAATTTTTTTGGCATTTTTTTTGTGGTTCAAAATAAGTTATTTTTTCGGATTTTAAGAATGACTTAATGATGTTTTTTCTACATTGTCCTTGGAGTAAATAATATTGGAATATGTGTTAGAAGTGTTTATGTGAGATAGTAAGGTTAAAATGGTCAATTCTATTGCTAATTAATGCTAAAAGTAACTTTCTTAATATGTGTGAAAATATCCAAAAAATCACTTATTTTGGACCGGAGGGAGTACTCACTAAGTAGTCAAATAAATATTACTCCATCCGGTCTAAAATGAGTGAGATTTTAATTGTTTTCATACATATTAAGAAATTTATCTTTTAACATTAATTAGCAATAAAATTGATAATATTAACATTTATTATATCTTCACATAAATACTCCTAACACATATTCCAATACTATTTACTCCAAGGACAATGTAGGAAAAAAATAATTAATTCATTCTTGATATCTAGAAAAATCACTTATTTTAGACCACGGTAAAAGACCAAAAATTCACTTATTTTGGACCAGAGGGAGTATTGTTTTGATGTTTTTTTGTTGAGTTTTTACTGCTTTAGTAGGGACAACAATTTTGACTCATAAATTAGGATAATCCATCCAAGTCTTCTAATTTGGAATGGGTTAGTTAAGTGAAAATTAAAATAGGCACAATCCAGGTTAACTCATCATCTAACAGATTAGGCCAACTGAGGGTTAGAAGTTAGATTATTAACCAAAAATTAAATTAGAAGCAATCCAAGTTATTTTGTACATGCAAGCTAATATTATTATCTTTAAACATTCACAATATTTGTGTATGAGTTCCATAATATAGGGAGAGTAGTGTTTGATTTTGAAAATTTGTAACTGAGTCATTTAAAATAATCGATTTTTTGGGGGCCAAGTCACACCCTCTAATTACATCTGCTAGTTAATACATACAAAATATATACTGGTTATGTATAAAAATGTAATATTTTTTATATATTATATATTATTATACAAAAATATATATTTTGTAGATTATTATTTCTTAGGGCCGCTATACTTTATAGATTTCCATGTTTTCCAAATTATGGACAAGTTCTCATTTGTCCATTTTTGCCCAACTTGCACAATTAGACAGCCCAAAATTTAGCACCGTTTTGACCAGCCCAGTCCATGGGCTTTCTCAATCTCAATTTCAGCCTTAGCTTATTAAAGTTACTAATTGGAAGTTTTAGTCAAAATCGTGTGGCATAGCCATTTTTATGGTTGTTTATCGAAAAATAGCTACTATTTACGAAGTCAATAAAAAATAGCTATTGTTTGCTGCAATAGGGACTGATCCCGTATAATTTACGGGATTTCTGGTGCATTTGTGTACGAACTCCAGTATATTATGATGGATCGGTATACTTTGCTAACTCCTGTAAAATTTGCGGGAGACTCGAGCACTAGTGCTAAACTCCAGTATATTATACTGGATATTTTACACTTGCTGGAACTCCCGTAAAATATGTGGGAGTTCCAGCATAATTATGCTTGAACTCCTGTAAAATTTGCGGGAGTTCCAACATAGTTATCTTGGAATGCCCGTAAATTTGCGGGAGTTCAAGCATACTTATGGTGGAACTCCCGTAAAATTTGCGGGCGTATTTTTTGGATTTTGAACAGTATTTTCGCTCAAATTTCTCTTTACATAAAAAGCAGCTAAATTTTAATGACTTTTGAAACGTATCTATTTTTCAACGACCAGTGGTAAATCTTGCTATGTTTAAATTTCTCGCAAAGTTTTACTTCCTATAATAAAGGTATACATCATATTTATTATAAACTAAAATAATTATAATATATTATTTTTTATAGCTACCTTTTATATTTGTAGCAAAATAAGTATTTATGGTATATACTATATTGAGGCATGAAATAAGGCATAGAGTACGCTATTTATATTTTTTCTCTCTTTCTTTCAATTAACACATGGTTCTCTCTCAAAAAAATTCTTCTCTCTCTCTCCGAGCAAAATAGGCCGAATCATACACAGACAAAAGATAAAGAAATCATGAAAAAAGCTCAAAAATCTCAAAATAAAAAATATGAAAGTAAACCGAAAATCAAAAAACGGAAGTGGAGATACCTTGGGCGACAACAAGATTGAAGAGAAGAGGGATTCTTAGCGTGGTAAGTAAGAGAGGAAAGAAAGGAAAAAGCAGTCGAATTGGACACGTTGTAAATTGTAATGGATGAGGTAATGAAGCGATACAAGAAGTCCTGGCCGGAAAACGTCATCTCCGACGAACTTTCTTCTATTCTTTACTACTTAATCACATACAATGATACAAATATATTGTATATTCACTCAAATACATTGTATTTTTATATAAATATATTTTTGGCATGTGTTTATGTATTTCGAAGGTCTGTATTTTTTTAATACTCAAGAATACACATGTATTCATACATACTATACATAAAATATGCATGAATACACGATATAAACATTGAAATACATTGAATACAAATATTAAGATAGAACAAAATATTAACAGTGAACACATTTAATTTTAAACTACAGTGAAATACAGTTAATACGATCAATAAAATATATTGAATACAACAATAACAACATGTATTAGGAATAACTAAATATTGTTAATACAATTAAATTTGAATATACTGAATATAAAATAGCCAATACAGTAAATACAAATATTAAATCTAATGAATGCAACAATAAAAAAATGTATTGAAACACACCAAATACAAAAGTTATATATACAATAGCAAAATTTTTCTAATTAATTGGGTTGATGGTGAGGCATGTTAAAATTGATTTTATTGAGTTATATTATGTGTGTATCATGCTAATTGATATTATTTCCATTATTAGACAGGTGTACATACTTATTTTTAAGGTGATTATTATTATTGTATACATGAATACATGACGCGAATACATATGAATATACATGTGCATATAGGTGGAAAGCACATGCTTCATATCAAGTAAATTGTATAGTACAATTATTTTTCGTGAAACATTTATATCAATCAAATTGTATAATATCATTATTTTTTATGGAACTTTCATTAAGACATGGAATGAAAGTTTTGCTGGAGTCTCAAAATGCTTTTAATATTCGGTTGTAAAAACGGTTTAACACTAGGATATTAAACTTTACAATGTAGATTGTTCTTTTTAATTTTGCGCATCGCGATGGTTCTAATACTAGTAGACTATTAATAGGCATGTTTCTTATATTTTTTGCTTGGGATTATGAATTGTGATGACCCTTCGATGACCCAAAGGGTCATCACTTGTTTTCTCAGTCATTTTGAGCTTCTGAGGCCTTGAAAACCTCATTTATAGTTGTCTCGATTTACGTGCACAGTCCGGGCACGAAGTCGGAAAATTTTTATGTTGAAATATATGAAATATGTGAAATATTTGAAGAATTTTGATATTAATATTGATATGGTTGATTTTGGTCAACCTTTTTGGTAAACGAACCCGGATACGTGATTTGACGGTCTCATAAAATCCATAGAAAAATACAGAACTCGGGTGTATGCCCGTAATCAAAATCCGAGGTCTAGAACCCCGGTAAAAGAATTTTTCTGTTAAATTATTTTATGAAAATGTTTAAGGAAAATTAAACTGAAATTTGATTAAAAAGTAATAGTATCAGGCTGGTATTTTGGTTCTGACGCCCGGTACAGGTCATATATGTTGGTTAAGCGTTTTCTGTAAAGTTTGGTTGAAAACGGACGTCGTTTGACGTGTTTCAGCCTTAAATTGGAAAATTTTGAAAGAATTCTTGAGTTTTAAGGCTCAATTCGTTGATTTTGATGTTATTTTGGTGATTTGATCTCACGAGCAAGTACGTATGATGTTTTTGAGTAAGTGTACATATTTGATTTTGAGCCCCGAGAGCTCGGGTGAGTTTCAGATAGGTAACAGGGTGTTTTAGACTTAGAAAATATGGTATTTTTGCTGTTTGCTGGTATCTGGTACGTTACTCTATGCGATCGCATAGAAGCCCCTGCGATCGCATAAAGTAAATTTTTGTTGCCCATTTTTGTTCTATGCGATCGCAATGGTAGCCCTGCGATCGCATAGTTTTGTTTGTCCCTTCTATGCGATCGCACATCATACTTCGCGATCGCATAGAGTAAATCTGAAGTCCAGAATATCCTTCTATGCGATGGCATCATCCCTATGCGATCGCATGGAATAAAAATTTTGAGGTCCAGAAATCCTTATATGCGATCGCATACCAATCCCTGCGATCGCATAGAGCAAGTTCAGCCCCCTCATTTTTTCTTCTATGTGATCGCATAAAGCAATTTTTTAGCCCCCTTATTTTCTTCAATGCGATCGCATCACAGGCCCTGCGATCGCATAGAGTAAATTCGCCCAGTGATTTTAAGTTCTGGAAAAATAGAACAGACGGGATAAAATCCCATTTTTCTCAACTCTCTCTTCTCCAAACAACTTATTTGGGGCAATTCTTGGGCGATTTTCGTCAAACTTTTTGGGTAAGTGATTCCTGACTCGTTTTCTTCATTTTCCATCAATATTATTTGAATTCCTATGGCTAACAATGTGTAAATGGGTAAAAAAAAAATTAGACAAATGAGTATAGTTAGGGTTTTCAAAGAATTTGCGATCTAGACCTCGTTTTGGGGTCGAACTTAAGAACAAATTGCATATTTGAACTCGTGGATGATTGGGTGAATTTATTTTGGTTCGAACCTCGAGTTTCGATCATGTGGGCCCAAGGTCGATATTTACTATTCCGGGCAGAATGTTGTAAAATTATATTTGGCCATATGAACTAGTTTGTTAAGTAGTATTGATGATATTAAATCAATTGTGTAAATATACGATTGGATTGGAGCCAAATTTGAAAGAAAAAGGCATTGCTACAGATTGAATTATTCGTAAACTTTCGAGGTAAGTGTTTGATCTATCCTAGCTTGAGGGAATAGGAATTGAGTTTATGTGCTAATTGTGATGTGTAGAGTGCGATGTATAGGCATGGTGACGAGTATCTATACGTTGGGGGTCGAGCATGACTGTGGGTCTTAAATGGATTAAATTCCTATTAATCTTATGTGATTATATCAAATGATTATTATTGGTTTCGTACCGGTAATATATAAATTATTGATTAAAAATTATTGGTGCCACACCGGTAACATACATATATTGTTGATTAGTTATTATTTATTGGTTTTATACCGGTGATATAAATATTATTGAATTACAAAATTATTAGTTTTACACCGGTAATATAAATGTTGTTGAAATTGATGATTATTGGTTAATACCAGTAATACATTTATATACATATGGTTGATCAGATATTATTGGTTCAATGTCGGTAATATATATTAAAGAATTGGGATCGTATGGCATGCCGATCACTTATATATTAAAGAATTCGGATCGTGTTGCATGTTGGCAACTTATATATTAAAGAATTGGGATCGTGTGGCACGCCGACCACTTATATAATAAAAAATGGGATCATGTGGCATGCCGACCACTTATATAATAAGAAAATGGGATCGTATGGCACGCCGACCACAAAGTTATATGATTGTTGGCATTGGCCATAGTTGCCGGTAGCCTATTATTAAATCTGGGAGCGAGTGGTACGCCTACCACAAGATACGAAATGAAAATGAATTGAGACGTGAAAGTAAGTTTTATTCCACTGTTCAGATTATTTCTGATATTATATATTATTGGTTGCTACTTCAGAGCATGTTCTTTCCTTATAAACATTCGATAATGTTTTTCTGCTGTTGTATATGTATATATTCCAACTATACAGGTTTATGTGGGTGTCTGGTCCTAGCCTCGTCACTACTTCGCCGCGATAGGCCAGGCACTTACGAGCACATGGGTTCGGTTGTGCTGATACTACACTCTGCGCTCTTTTTGCGCAGATAAAGGTTACGGACAACAGCAGTGGCAGTAGCACGATTGTAGGTATTTCGACTACCGAGACTTCGAGGTAGCCTTGCAGGCGCCCGCAGGACCCGTTGTCTCCTCTATCTTTACTTTTTGGTCTGTTATCTCATGTATTCGAGATATACAGTTTATAATTCTTTCATACGGTTATGTGTATTATTCTTAGAAGTTCGTAGTATGTGACACCAGTTTTTAGGTAGTGTATTGTGTTTGGGTTTCTGCAACGTAACTAGTAAAATTTGCTAAGTCTTCCAATAAAATTTATTTGTTCCGCTGTAATTGCATAATTTTTTTTAAAGTTTTAAAAAGAGGGTTGTAACTAATGGAAATGTAAATAAGAATTGGCTTGCCTAGCTTCCACTAGTAGGCGCCATCATGACTCCTGATGGTGGGAAATTCAGGTCGTGACAAGTTGGTATCAGGGCTCTAGGTTGCACAGGTCTCACAACTCACGAACAACCTTAGTAGGGTCTGAGGGATCGGTACAGAGACGTCTTTATTTATTCCCCAGAGGCTAGAGAGTTAGGAAAATTTTTCCCTTTATTCTTTCCTGTCGTGCAAATTTGGTCCTTCAAATGCTAATTGAATTTCTACTATGTTCTTCCGCAGATGACAAGAACACACGCTTCCTCATCTACTAACCAGCTGCTCGAGGCCCCAGCAGCAGCAACTCCCGCTAGGGGCAAAGGCCGAGGTCGAGGCCGTCCTAGAGGCCGAGGTAGGGGCAGAGCTTAGCCTCAAGCAGCAGCACAAGTGGCAGAACCTCAGGTTCATATCTAGGAGGAGGTTCGAGCCCCAGCAGTTCCAGTGGGCCCAGCTCAGGTCCCAGGAGGGATTATGTTTACACCGGATCTTCAGGGTGCTTTAGTCCGGATAACATGTTTTATGGACAATATCACCCGAGCAGGTTTACTACCAGTAGCACCAACCAATTCTCAAGCCGGAGGAAGTAATCAGACTCCGGCTACGCGCACTCCGGAGCCAGTAATTCCCCAGGCTCAGGTTCATGTGATTCAGCCAGTTGGGCCAGTTCAGCCTGTTATAGTGACTCAGACTAGTGATGGTGCCGCTATGTCTGCTGATGCGTTATAGAGATTAGACATGTTTACCAAGTTGTTCACTACCACATTCAGTGGCACTCCTTTAGAGGATCCCCAGGATTTCCTATATAGCTGCCACGAGTTTCTCCGTACTATGGGTATTATGGAGACTAATGGTATTGATTTTGCCATTTTTCGATTATCTGGTTCCGCCAAGACTTGGTGGAGAGATTATTGTCTATCTAGGCCAGCAGGATCATCATCTTTGACTTGGGGCCAATTCGCAAAATTCTTTTTGGAAAGGTTCCTTCCAACAACTTAGAGGGAGTTGTCACACCTCCCTTTTTACTACCCCACTTAAGCATAAAAATATGCTTGTAGGGTATACCCCAACGCTCAAATATCCGAAATGGATAAAATAACGTAAGGGAAGGAGTTTTCCAATTAAAGGACAATCGGTTCGGGATTTTATTGAGATTTAATGAGAGTCGCCACTTGGGAATGATAATGGTGTCCCAAGTCACCGGTTAATCCCGAATCCGAGGAATTTGACTCTTAAAAAATGTCTACGAAGCAAAGATCCGGATAAGGAACTCTGTTAACCCGGGAGAAGGTGTTAGGCATTCCCGGGTTCCGTGGTTTTAGCACGGCCGCTCAATTATCGTTCTCGACTTTTGTTTGACTTAATCACAGATTTAACAACATATAGTGCTTTTTACATTAAGTATTATTTTTAGAGAATTTGCGGCATCGCGAAAACACGCCTCGAGTCATACCGCAACCAATACGCCTATGACTTTCGGTGTATTTCAGCTTTGCCGAGATTTGGATTTGAGTCGCACCAAGTGCACACTCGTTCAATGGAAGGTATATTAAAATCGTGCCCTAAATGATGTCTATCGGCTTTTAACTTTTGGGAGAGGCTATGGAATTTGCTATTAGCCTCTCCGGATCTACTATGTTATCTTATTACTAAATGGGGGCCCCGGCGTTCGTTATTCGGGCGAGGCTCGTCCCAATTTTCATTAAAGGAATCAAATCTAGTATTTGGCTATGTTTTCTATATTTGTTTTTTCCTTAATCGTATTTCTAATATTAAATATTCCGGGCCCGTAATTTTTGTTGTTTATTGGGCCTCGACTCTTTTCACTAAACATATGCTTGAACTGCCCTGGTCTTCGAGACCCAGGCTGCTGTTGGATTTCTGCTCGCAGGCCCAGTTGGCATTATATAGAGATTCAGGCCCATAACACTTATTGGGCCCAAACTAAATAAAATTGGAAACAATTGAGGCAAAAGAACAAAGATACACATTTGAAATAGAAGGCACTTTTATTTATTCAGTAAAGGAAATCAATATCATACATCAGCTATAAACTAATTATTTATTACCATAAATCAGAACTAACAGGACTACTTCTTCTTCTTACACTTGCGTTTTGAAGTTAATACCTAATATGAGAAGGCGACGTAATTACATAATGAACTTAAAGAATCATTAAACTAATTAACTATGGATCTGAATTAACTGATTAACTATTCACGTATAATCACATTACCAGTTTCATTATATACTAAGCATTTTTTTTTGCATTACAAATATGTGGTTCTAGTTAAATTGTTTCAATACCCGTAAATGAATAACTCAGAGACCTATTTATGATTATGTTACTGATTTCAATGTGACTTGTTTTATTACCGGATTACTAACCTAAAACATGATTAAAGCACTATCTAATCTAACATTTCCTATTTTTAAGCTTATCTATGTGTGAATGACATATGATACGTGATTAAGACTTATGAATCTGCTGTGAGCGAGTGACCAACCGATTTTTGAAATTATTATTAACTAACCCATGTTTTAAGATCTATTACCTAATTAAGCTAGGTGATGCACTATTGCTACTATACTACTAGCTATTACAATATCTTCCTGTTTATGTTTTTCAGTTATATATATACTACAATGGATAAGTCACAAATTGAAAAACAAAATCAAACTATAACTACTCAGCAACACATAGTCAAATCTGGAGCTTTATTTCATTTCCATAAGCTTTGGAGATTTACAAGATGTGTACCTGGTTTTGAAAGGAATGGGAAAATAGCAAATCAACAGGGCGGTGAAAATACAGCAACAACAACAGTAACAACGAGCAGTAGCTTCAACACCTCAATCCCGAAAATCCCAGCAATACGGAGAAAAACAAAAACCAGTAAAAAATAGAAAAGAAAACTATATTCCAGATTTTCTCTTTGTTTTGTCTTTCTAGCTTTGAACTCTTTTCAATTCTCAAAAGAAACTCTCAAAAATTGAATTTTTCGCCATGTATACTTTGTATCTAGAGTGTATATCGAGTGTATACTACAGCAGGGAATTTTTTATTTTTTCTTCTCTTCCTATTTTTCCTCTCTTTTTTTCCACCCCTTTTTTTCATAAATCCTCTCTTCTATTTATAGGCAAGAATTTCGAAAATTTTCAGATTTTTTATTAAAAAGAAAATATTTTTTTAATTTAAAGAAAACCCACTAATCCATGTTTTCCTCTCCTTGTTTTCTTCCTTGATTTCCTTGCTCCCCACTACTTTATGTCATGTAATTATGATTATTTTTTGCTAAAAAAATCTGAAATTTTCTTATTGGGCCAAGGGGTTTTGGGTTGGGTAAGGGTGCTTAGGATTGGGCTTGTAACTTAATTTGCAAGATGGCCCAATCCAATTTTTTCTATTTTGTTCTTCTCCATTATTCAACTTCCTAATTAATAAAGCCCAAAATACTAAGATTAATTTCTAAAAATTAAAATTATCTTGAAATACTAATCTCATAATAATAATTGTCATCTAATTTTAAATGGTAATTAAAATACAATCACACAATTTGGACATTAAAGGCTAAAATGCAAAAGATGCCTATTTTTGTGATTTTCATTTTTGTAAGATAAAATTAATTACTCCTAATTGTAGAATTAAATCCTAAATGCAAATGCGATATATATATATATATATATATATATATATATATATATATATATATATATATATATATATATATATATATATATATATATATATATATATATATATATATATATATATATATATATATATATATATATATATATATATATATATATATATATATATATATATATATATATATATATATATATATATATATATATATATATATATATATATATATATATATATTATAGGGCAAAAATTACGTGCTTACAGTTGCCCCTCTTTGTCCGGAAACACGAAGAGTTTTCGTACAAAGATAAAGTGAGCAATATAAGGGATTTTTGCCCATTTGAAAACTCCATAAGAAGCATTTTTTGGAAAACATTTGACCGAGCCTCTGCTTCAGAAGGCCTCCTACATATCCCGGGCTAAACAGGAATCAGGTCAATGTAGTTCGGGAAGTTTTGGTAGCTGGGACTACCATGACTGTTGTGATCTTGTTGTTACTTGTTGCTGCTGACCTCCTTATTACACCGGGGGGAATGTAAAATGAAGAAGTTGTTCTAAGCTATGATTCTACAATTACAATTATTCCTATTCTAGCTTTTGTTTGCTTCTCCTTGTCTCTTTTTTCTTTGATTTTTTGAGATGCTGACTCTCCTTTTTTTGTTGATTTTCTTTCTTGTTTTCCACTTTTTTTTTTGATTTTCAATGGTACTTCTTGCCCTCGAGCTGAACCTGCTCAAAACAAAACAACAAACTACTTTTTTTTCTTTTTCTGCCCCAGTGTGGGCTTTTAGCTATATAAACCATGATGTGCAGAAATATATTCCCGTATTTGAAGGTGGGCGCCTAACAGAAATTAAACGTGCAATGCAAATGCAGAAATATATTCCCGTATTTGAAGGTGGGCACCTAACAGAAATTAAATGTGCAATGCGATGCAGAAAATATTCCCGTATTCGAAGGTGGGCACCTTACAGAAATTAAACGTGCAATGCGATGCAGAAAATATTCCCGTATTCGAAGGTGGGCACCTAACAGAAATTAAACGTGCGATGCGATGTAGAAAAATATTCCCGTATTCAAAGGTGGGCACCTAACAGAATTTAAACGTGCAATGCGATGCAGAAAAGTATTCCCGTATTCGAAGGTGGGCACCTAATAGAATTTAAACGTGCAATGCGATGCAGAAAAGTATTCCCGTATTCGAAGGTGGGCACCTAACGAAATTAAACGTGCAATGCGATGCGGAAAAGTATTCCCGTATTCGAAGGTGGGCACCTAACGAAATTAAACGTGCAATGCGATGCAGAAAAATATTCTCGTATTCGAAGGTGGGCACCCAACGAATTTAAACGTGCAATGCGATGCGAGAAAAATATTCCGTATTCGAAGGTGGGCACCTAACGAAATTAAACGTGCAATGCGATGCGAGAAAAGTATTCCCGTATTCGAAGGTGGGCACCTAACGGAAATTAAACGTGCAATGCGATGCAGAGAAAAGTATTCCCGTATTCGAAGGTGGGCACCTAACGGAATTTAAACGTGCAATGCGATGCGGAAAAGTATTCCGTATTCGAAGGTGGGCACCTAACGAAATTAAACGTGCAATGCGATGCGAGAAAAGTATTCCCGTATTCGAAGGTGGGCACCTAACGAATTTAAACGTGCAATGCGAATGGAGAAAAATATTCCCGTATTCGAAGGTGGGCACCTAACGGAAATTAAACGTGCAATGTGATGCGAGAAAAGTATTCCCGTATTCGAAGGTGGGCACCTAACGAAATTAAACGTGCAATGCGATGCGAGAAAAATATTCCCGTATTCGAAGGTGGGCACCTAACGAAATTAAACGTGCAATGCGATGCGAGAAAAGTATTCTCGTATTCGAAGGTGGGCACCTAACAAAATTTAAACGTGCAATGCGATGTAGAAAAATATTCCCGTATTCGAAGGTGGGCACCTAACAGAAATTAAACGTGCAATGCGATGCAGAAAAGTATTCCCGTATTCGAAGGTGGGCACCTAACAGAATTTAAACGTGCAATGCGATGCAGAAAAGTATTCCCGTATTCGAAGGTGGGCACCTAACAGAAATTAAACGTGCAATGCGATGCAGAAAAGTATTCCCGTATTCGAAGGTGGGCACCTAACAGAATTTAAACGTGCAATGCGATGCAGAAAAATATTCCCGTATTCGAAGGTGGGCACCTAACAGAAATTAAACGTGCAATGCGATGCAGAAAAGTATTCCCGTATTCGAAGGTGGGCACCTAACAGAAATTAAACGTGCAATGCGATGCAGAAAAATATTCCCGTATTCGAAGGTGGGCACCTAACGGAATTTAAACGTGCAATGCGATGCAGAAAAATATTCCCGTATTCGAAGGTGGGCACCTAACAGAATTTAAACGTGCAATGCGATGCAGAAAAATATTCCCGTATTCGAAGGTGGGCACCTAACAAAAATTAAACGTGCAATGCGATGCAGAAAAGTATTCCCGTATTCGAAGGTGGGCACCTAACAGAATTTAAACGTGCAATGCGATGCAGAAAAGTATTCCCGTATTCGAAGGTGGGCACCTAACAGAAATTAAACGTGCAATGCGATGCAGAAAAGTATTCCCGTATTCGAAGGTGGGCACCTAACAGAAATTAAACGTGCAATGCGATGCAGTAAAGAATTCTCGTATTCGAAGGTGGGCACCTAACGGAATTTAAACGTGCAATGCGATGCAGAAAAGTATTCACGTATACGAAGGTGGGCACCTAACAGAAATTAAACGTGCAATGCGATGCAGAAAAATATTCCCGTATTCGAAGGTGGGCACCTAACAGAAATTAAACGTGCAATGCGATGCAAAAATATTTCCGTATTCGAAGGTGGGCAACTAACAGAAATTAAACGTGCAATGTGATGCAGAAAAGTATTCCCGTCTTCGAAGGTGGGCACCTAACAGAATTTAAACGTGCAATGCGATGCAAAAAAGTATTCCCGTATTCGAAGGTGGGCACCTAACGGAATTTAAACGTGCAATGCGATGCAAGAAAAATATTCCCAAATTCGAAGGTGGGCACCTAACAGAAATTAAACGTGCAATGTGATGCTGAAAAGTATTCCCGTATTCGAAGGTGGGCACCTAACGAAATTAAACGTGCAATGCGATGCGGAAAAATATTCCCGTATTCGAAGGTGGGCACCTAACGAAATTAAACGTGCAATGCGATGCGGAAAAGTATTCCCGTATTCGAAGGTGGGCACCTAACAGAAATTAAACGTGCAATGCGATGCAAAAATATTCCCGTATTCGAAGGTGGGCACCTAACAGAAATTAAACGTGCAATGTGATGCAGAAAACTATTCCCGTATTCGAAGGTGGGCACCTAACAGAAATTAAACGTGCAATGCGATGCAGAAAAGTATTCCCGTATTCGAAGGTAGGCACCTAACAGAATTTAAACGTGCAATGCGATGCAGAAAAGTATTCCCGTATTCGAAGGTGGGCACCTAACAGAAATTAAATGTGTAGTGCGATGCAGTAAAGTATTCCCGTATTCGAAGGTGGGCACCTAACAGAATTCAAACGTGCAATGCGATGCAGAAAAGTATTCCCGTATTCGAAGGTGGGCACATAACAGAAATTAAACGTCAATGCGATGTAGAAAAATATTCCCGTATACGAATGTGGGCACCTAACAGAAATTAAATGTGCAATGCGATGCAAAAATATTCCCGTATTCGAAGGTGGGCACTTAACAGAAATTAAACGTGCAATGTGCTGCAGAAAAGTATTCCCGTATTCGAAGGTGGGCACCTAACAGGAATTTAAACGTGCAATGCGATGCAGAAAAATATTCCCGTATTCGAAGGTGGGCACCTAACAGAAATTAAACGTGCAATGCGATGCAAAAATATTCCCGTATTCGAAGGTGGGCATCTAACAGAAATTAAACGTGCAATGTGATGCAGAAAAGTATTCCCGTATTCGAAGGTGGGCACCTAACAGAATTTAAACGTGCAATGCGATGCAGAAAAGTATTCCCGTATTCGAAGGTGGGCACCTAACAGAAATTAAACGTGCAATGCGATGCAGTAAAGTATTCCCGTATTCGAAGGTGGGCACCTAACAGAATTTAAACGTGCAATGCGATGTAGAAAAGTATTCACGTATTCGAAGGTGGGCACCTAACAGAAATTAAACGTGCAATGCGATGCATAAAAATATTCCCGTAGCCCGAGGACTGGGGATTGGATTTTAGAAGATGTTACCTTCCTCTTTTTGGTATTTTCTTTTACCAATTATCTCTTGCCTGTGAATTTCTCCACTTATTGGCGAACTTCTCTTTTTGGTGTTTTCTATTTTCCACATTAGTCACATTCACTTTAAAGTGATTAGTGGCAATTTGTTCCTGCATGAAACAGAACTTATTAGATATAAACTGCTGGCAACTGGCATCTGTCGTCCCTGCTTCTTATTGCTTTTCTCATGCTGTGTAGCTTTCAACTGCTTATCCCTTGCAGACTCTTTTTGTATTTTCTCATTTTTTCCATTTTTGTTTTATTTTCTTTTCCTTTGACCATATTTGCCAAGCTTCCTTATTTCCTTCCCAACTCTTCCTTCTTTCCGACCCAGTGTTGTTTCAGCTTTCGTTATCAGGAGCTGGTAGTTAGCTCTCAAAAGGTAAACAATGAAATGCAGAAAAATAAAAAAAGGTAAGGGCGTTTTGGAGAGATGATAGAACTTATCCGGGTATTTGCCGGCTGATTCTGCTGACCATGCCATGTATTTAAACTCTGACCCAGTTCGTTCCAATCATTATTCTGTCTCCGAATTGTTTCCAGCCCAAACCGATACTGTTTTTTGTTACCTTTTCTCTTTTCTGGTAGTCCTTACGATCGCCCTACGGTGCCTCGAAAGGTTTTCACCAATAGAACTCTCATTTATTCTCTCAACCTCACAATCGCCTCGCAGTGCCTGTTAAGGTTTTCACTAACAAGGCTCTCTCATTTTATTTCTCTCAAACTCACAGTCGTCTCACAGTGCCTGTTAAGGTTTTCACCGATGAGTCTCTCTCATTTTATTTCTCTCAAACTCACAGTCGTCTCACAGTGCCTGTTAAGGTTTTCACCGATGAGACTCTCTCATTTTTCATTATTTCTCATTTTTCCTTTTTTGTATTTTGTTTTCTTACCACAGGTGTTGTCCGATGTTTCGCTCCTCCTTCATTGCATTCGTTATCATTTCGGAATTGATCAGAAGGTCTTTCTTTGGACCGTAACATGGCTTTTGGATGGGTTAAGAAAGAAAGGTACAAAGGCTCAAAATCTCACGAGGGTTCAAAGATATTTACAACTCTCGGAATTATTAAACATAACTTCTGCCCCAGTTTCAATATGTGGGGAATTTTTGGATTTTTTCTTCATTATGACTGAACCTCAAAGAGGCTGCCTACGTACCCTTTCCGGATCAAGTCAGATGTAGTTCATCCAACTTCATTAGTTAGATGGATTTCTTTTTGACTTTTTCCCGATTTCTTTTGTCTTTTCCTTTTTTTTTCTCTTTTTTTTCATTTTTTTTTCATCATTTTTTTTTCGTTTTGTCAATTTCGATCTTATGATTCTGAGAGAGGGATACGAAAGAATATATTCATTAAGGCTCAAGGGGTTTGTCAATGGATAAAGTGTTTGGATAGAGAATAAAATGCCTTCGTTATTTCAATTTCAAAATCACAACAAAATACAAAACACATAATTGAAAAGGAATCATACATAGTATCTTTTGACTGCATCTGAATTGATAGCAGTCTCTACGCACTTTCCTTCAACATCTGTTAAATATAATGCCCCATTGGACAACACCCGCGATACCACAAATGGTCCCTGCCAATTTGGCGCAATTTTGCCCTTCGCCTCGGCCCAATGCGGTAAAGTAACCCATCGCAACCAAAATGAGCCTATGACCATTGGAAGCTGTTGGCTCTATCAGTTCAATAGCATCTATGCCCCTGTTTCAAAGCAAAGAAAAATCTGTTAGTTTAAATGCGGTGGTTGCTTGTGGCCTTGAACTTTGATGGCGACTGCTTTCCACTTGAATGCCTTTTCTGTTCACCGACTATCCAAAAATCCATCTTCCTTACTGCATGTATATATTGTTCCTTTCTTGACGGATCTCACAAAATCTGATCTTGCAGTCTATGATTCTTTCCATGATTTCATTTGATAACCTTGGGTGTTTCTTGATTGACTCTTTCTTTTGTCAGAAGATATACCTCCTCTCTGTTCGAACCCCCGTACTTCCATTCGTTATATTTTCCCTGAGTTGGCACTTTGCCGACCTTTGTGTCTTGCATGATCCCCAAACATTTTAATTTCATTGCACATGTTGCTCTTTTGGCTTAAATCACTGGCCTTGTCATTCCCTGACTTACGACAATTGTCGTGTTGGCTAAATCCCATCTTGTGCAATTGGAAAGCTTGGTGGCAAATTTTGAAATCATTTCTATACTTGTTATGGCCCGACAGACTCAATAAGAGGGAGGGTAAAACAAGGAGGGCGCGATGGAGTTTTTCCAATTAAAGGACAATCGAGACGGGACTAGTTTATTTAATTCAGAGTCGCCACTTGGAAAAAATAATGGTGTTCCAAGTCACCGGTTTAATCCCGAACCGAGGAAATTTATGACTCTGTAATACAGTCTGCGAAACTAGAAATCTGGATAAGGAATTCTGTTAACACGGGAGAAGGTGTTAGGCACTCCCGGATTCCGTGGTTTTAGCACGGTCGCTCAATTGCAATCTTTGTTTCTATCCGATTCTTTTATATATTCTAACCATGTGCTTTAATGCTCCGCTCTTATTTTTAGAAGAATTGCGACGTTACGAAAACACATTTCAAGCCGCACCGTAACCAGTACGCCTGCGACTCTAATGTATCTCAGTTTCGCCGAGAGTAAGATTTGGGTCACATAAATGCGCACCCGTGTTTAGGAAAGTAATTTGCTTACAAATCGCGCCTAAAGAATCTATCGTCGTTATTAACTTCGGAAAAGACCGTGAAATCAACTAAACGGTCTTTCCAAGGCTAAGTTTTCATGACAACTGATTAGAGGGCCCCGCGATTGTGTATTTGCGTTTGGTGAGGCTCATCTCATTATTATTAAGGCCGATCCTAAGATGAACTATATTCTCTACTTGATTTATCTTAACAAAAAAAATGTTAATCGTTTATCATTACCTACTAGTTTGATATTTTTTCCATTTGGGCCATTCAATAGAGCCCCGACTCAAAATTAAACGCCAGAAGACAATTTCCTCTTTACTATGCTCTTAAATTACTTAAACTTCGATTTGTATTCAAATTAGCTAAGCTAATTAGTTAACAGAAAACTTTTGTTTTATTTAAGAAAAGAATATTGAACATGCTTCAGATTTTAATCTAATCTAACTGATAATCAGTTTTCGTGTAAAGGATCTAGATCATAGTAAATATACACGAACTAAAGTGTACTGATAATCTAATAGCAATGAAGTGATATATCAATCGTCCTGATTCCCTTTTTAAACAAACTATAGATAAAACGGGATTTACATGCTTATTGTTACAATTAACTACTTGAACATTGAACATGGTACTTACTAATTCATGACTTTCGACCAAGCTACCATCATTATGCCTCTATTTACTTCTACACTGGGTGTTATACACTTTTAACTTGAACAAATTAACACCTATAACAACATGTATTTCACTAATTCACCTGTCCATTACATAGTGTGTTTCCAGTAGACCATTTCTACTATAACAGGCTAGGGAAATATGAAGTTAATACAGTTACAACCCATACAGTCTATTACATGTTCGGGTTCTCCTTAATGAGTACACATGTATCTAACTAAGTTTTGATATGAGTTAAAAGGACATGATAATCAATAAGCGAAGTTTTATTGCTTCCATTCATGTCTACAGCTTCAGGCAGTAGTGAAATACCTGGAAATCGACAAAGCAAGAGAATGGAGATCAGTTAAGCCGATGAGACCAAGTAAACAGCAGACCAACATCAACTAGTGGCAGTTACTATATGCACAGCAACAACAAACCAAAAGAACAACAGCAACCAGTGGCCAGTCAACAATCCCAACAGCAGGATCAACAACAAATAGTGGCAGTTAACCACAGTAGCACAGCAACAGCACTGGACTAACAACAACACTCAATACACACGACCAACAACCAGTGGCAGTTAACCACAGTAGCACAGCAACAATAACAACAGAAGAACAACACTGGACTAGCAACAACACTCAATACACACGACCAACAATATACCAGTGGCCAAACAAGAACTACCACAGCACTCAGCCACTGATCCAGCTCAAACAGTGGCACAGCACCACCAACACAAGAACACCAGGCAACCAAATGATCAAACACTCAGCCAACTGAGCCAACTAAACACACGAAACAGTAACCAAAAGCCAATGAAACAGTCTTTCAGTCTATACTTCCCAGCTCTCTCTATCTATATTTTGTATGTGTGTATTTTTAACCCTTACTGTGTGTATGTCTCTTTGCTGTCTATTTCTCCCCCCTTCTCTCAGGTTTTTCTTCTGTATTTATAGCTAAATAACAGACCTTTTATCACTTAAACTAATCCCCTCCCCCATCTTTGCCCATGTTATTCTCTTTTACCTCCACTACTACATGTCTAGGCATGGGTTTGTCACTTAAAAATCAGTAGCAGGGGACAACTGGTGGGCTGCTCTGCTGTGGCAGTAAATCCCACTGATCAGTCTCATGTGCAGGACATTAAAGTATTCTAAAATGATAAAACTTAATTTCTTAATCAGTTAATTCGAACCTTGATTTCTATATCCGATTAGCTCCTAGTGAATTGCATACAGGCATACACTTACATGAACAATCACACTTACATGAACAATCATACTTACAGGAACAATCACACTTACAGGAATCAAACAGTAACAGGCCTCTAAGCTAGTGAATTGCATACAGGCATACTCTTACATGAACAATCACACAAATGAGTTAACTCGTTGACGACGCTAATCGAAATGAATACGCATTTAAACATGTACGCAATCAAACAAATGCTACAGATGAATAATTGACCAAATAAAAGTCTTGGGAGATGAAGAACAAAACAACAAACTAAGGAAGAAACAAGAACAAGCAATTCACATGATTAACACATTGAGCATGAAGAAAGAAAATTAGAAATACCGCATAAGCCGCAATCAAAGCTTGAACGAACCCGGACCAATCTCGGATTCAACTCGGGCTTGGACCCTTTTGTTTTTGAGGCCAATGGACCTTAATTGAGATGTTTTCAATAATGAAAACATCCCAATTAAGGTCTATTAGACTCAATTAGGCGTAAATCTAAATTAGGGTTCATGGCCGAGATTTTGGGGTTTGGGTAGTTCGGGTTAGATTCGAACCAGACCAATGTTAGTGGGAGTGTGGGGGAGGTGAGGGGAGTTTATGGTGCGATTTTGAAGCGGTTTGGGACGGATTTTCAAATTCCGACGAACTTCGAACGGATATTCGAAGCGTTCGAGTAACGTTCGAAGCTAACTAACGCCGGATTCATGTAGAGGGGGTGTGGGAGATTGTTTGGTGTTAATTTGGGTTGGTTTGGCCTACTTCCGCCGGCGGAGACGATTTCCGGCCGGTGGAGTGCGGTGGGGGAAGGTGGGGCTTGGCTTGTCTCTGAGAGAGACGATAGAGGAGGGGTCCGGCTAAGGGGGGGGCTGGGTAGGTTTTTTAGTATATATGGTGGGGCTGGGATCTAATCCTGGCCGTTTGATCAAATGAGATCAACGGCCTGGATCGTTTCATTAATCCAAACGATACCGTTTGGTCGCTATGGGAGCCGGGTTGTCTGGGGTTGATTGGGTCGGGTTGCTCAACGGGTTGGGGGATGAAGCACTGGCCGTTGGATCCCCTGAATTGAACGGCCTAGATCACTGCTTCTTGAACGGGTTGATAAGAGAGATCGTGGTGATTCGTTTGGGCCTGGTTTTTAGACTAAGTTTTTGGCCCAGATCTGATCTTCTTACATATATACATATATATATATATATATATATATATATATATATATATATATATATATATATATATATATATAAACAAATCGACTTGTAGCACCTACGATTAATTTTTAGTAACAATTAACACAATTAACTACCAAATTGTTCATTAAATGACTTTTTTTTTCATTTTTGCAAAAAATAACACTATTTCTAGGTGCGGAACTAACCCTGCAAATATAGATGCGACACATTTGGTATATGTATTTCGATTGTTAACTTAAGCAAAACGGACGCGGACCCACAAATGCAAGCGACAAGGAAAAGAACATGTGATCCCCAAGCATTACAACCAAACAAAAACTCTTTTATTTTTTGACATTTTGGGAGTAATTTGTGTGAGGCAAAAATCACGTGCTCACAGCTGCCCCTCTTTGCGCGGAAACATGAAGAGTTTTTCGTGCAAAGATAAGTGAGCGGATACGAGCGATTTTTGCCCGTTCAAGCACTCCATATGAAGCATTTTTTGGAAAAGTTTGACCGAACCTGTGCTTCAAAGGTCTCCTACATATCCTGAGCTGAACAGGAATCAGGTCAATGTAGTTCGGGAAGCTTTGGTAGCTGGGACTACCATGACTGTTGCGGTCTCGCTGTTACTGCTGTTACTGCTGTTACTGCTGTTACCACTGCTTAGCTGATCTCCTTGTTACACCGTTCTAAGCAACAAAACAAGAAGCTAGACTAAGTTACAGTACTACAAGTTCTTATCTATCCTTTTTAACTTGATCTTGTCGCGCTCCTTGTCATCCTGTCTGACTTGGTGTTCCTTCTGATGCTTCTCCTCTTCCGCCAATTGTTATTTCGGTCTATCTTGATTGCCGAACTCCGACCATTGTTTCCTTCTTTATGATCTCTGAACTATTCTCCTTCGTAATCTAAATCTATCTGTTCTGATCCTTGTTGCCTCTCTCTGCTCACGAACTTGGATTCGTGCCGGAGATTTCTGTTACATTCAACCGATTTCCTCAACCAAATTAAAATAGATCGCCACTCCATTCTCCAGGCGGGCTCCCTGACTTCAACTACTACTTCAAAAATAAAATCGCCACTCCATTCTCCAGGCGGGCTCCCTGACTTCAACTACTACTTCAAAATAAAATCGCCACTCCATTCTCCAGGCGGGCTCCCCGACTTCAACTACTACTTCAAAATAAAATCGCCACTCCATTCTCCAGGCGGGCTCCCTGACTTCAACTACTACTTCAAAATAAAATCGCCACTCCATTCTCCAGGTAGGCTCCCTGACTTCAACTACTACTTCAAAATAAAATCGCCACTCCATTCTCCGGGCGGGCTCCTTGACTTCAACTACTACTTCAAAATAAAATCGCCACTCCATTCTCCAGGCGGGCTCCCTGACTTCAACTACTACTTCAAAATAAAATCGCCACTCCATTCTCCAGGCGGGCTCCCTGACTTCAACTACTACTTCAAAATAAAATCGCCACTCCATTCTCCAGGCGGGCTCCCTGACTTCAACTACTACTTCAAAATAAAATCGCCACTCCATTCTCCGGGCGGGCTCCCTGACTTCAACTACTACTTCAAAATAAAATCGCCACTCCATTCTCCAGGCGGGCTCCCTGACTTCAACTACTACTTCAAAATAAAATCGCCACTCCATTCTCCAGGCGGGCTCCCTGACTTCAACTACTACTTCAAAACTAAATCGCCACTCCATTCTCCAGGTGGGCTCCCTGACTTCAACTACTACTTCAAAAATAAAATCGCCACTCCATTCTCCAGGCGGGCTCCCTGACTTCAACTACTACTTCAAAATAAAATCGCCACTCCATTCTCCAGGCGGGCTCCCTGACTTCAACTACTACTTCAAAATTAAATCGCCACTCCATTCTCCAGGCGGGCTCCCTGACTTCAACTACTACTCACTGATTTCATCCTATCTTGATTACCTTCCTTTGCCTTTTGTACCATATCCTTGTTCCTGCGTTACCTCTCGGACCACCTTCTCTTCTGAATTATCCTGTCTTGGAATTGCTTTCCCCTAGGTCGTGTTACTTTTCTTCTGGCTGCTGGGGATATTTTTGGAACTGTTTACTCGCCTGCTGGGGGTGATGCTGCTGAGGAAGTATTCTTTGTTTCCTTCACCCCTCATTCTCTTCCTTCTTCCCATACCTCCTCTGGGACTCACGCTTTTGCCTCCTCGAACAAATTATGGGATGTAATACTGCTAGGGGAATCTCGAAGCCATTGTTTTATTTTCCCACAACTGCTGGGGTGATACCAAGCTCAAATATTACCCCATCGTGTCGTCTGGCCTTTCTCAAAACTATTCCGCTCGGAGCTGGTACTTCCCGAAATCTTGTGTTGCTTTCTATCCTTATCCTCTGAGTCTTGCTTTCCAGAAAATTTTCGCAACAGGAGAAAATTTTCTGCCCCGGTTTGATAAACTTCTGGACGGTATGCTTTTCTGCCAACGAACCCTCTTTTCCTGCTTTTAAATCAAATAAAAATTGTTAGTTTCAAAATGCGGTGAGTGGTCGTGCCACTCTTGTTGAGGCCATTTTCTTTTCTCTTTCAGCTGCTTGGCCTCTCTCGAACTTTGAGGGCGACGTTGACGCTTGCTGGGGACGATGCTCTTTCCACGAACGACCTCTCATCTTTCCTTTTATTCCAATCTTTGATTTGATCCGACTCTTTTTAGCCGGTGATCTGTTGCGTGAAATCATCTTTCGGACATGCCACATGTGTCCATCATACTCCATAATTCTTGCGAACCTTCCACTCATCCTGTCATCCCAATCTCACTATCGTAACGACTTCTGTCTTATTGCCTCGTTCCACGCCTATTCACTTTCAATATACTTGCTTTGGGAGACTTGGTAGTAAGCTTTGAAAAATCAATTTTCGAAAATGAAAGAAAAGAAAAGAATATTGACCGCAAATGACAAAAGAAGAGAAAAACTTTTCTGAACTCAAAAATAGGAAAACTTATCTGAATGTGTGCCTGATCCAATGGTTATGCCGCGCCTTTGAGATTAAACTACCCGGTCTATTCATGTCAATCACTTTCTGATGCCGCGTTCTGCTAGAGGTAAACGGATGTCCAAACCTTGTTTCATGCAGACATCTTGTAACCATCTCGTCCTGTCACCTCACAGTGCCCTTCAAAGGGTTTTCACTAATGAGATTCTCTCATTTCTTTCTATCTCCCGTCGCCTTAAGGTGCCCGTAAAGGTTTTCACCGTAAGACTCTCTCATTTTATTTCTCTCAATTTCCTTCGCCTTAAGGTGCCCTCGAGGGTTTTCACCGTTAAGACTCTTCTCATTTACGCTTTCTTTCCCTGTGGCGGGGTATCACCCCTGAGATTCCTTCTAGAGCGTTATCCCCTTTCGGCTTGTGCATCCTGGATTCAATCGAGGGTCGGGATGTCACTCTTGGCTTTCGTTCACATGACTTGGCACTTCTCAAACACTGATCGAGAGGTCTTTCTGGTTCTTAATATGGTTTCTGCGCGTGAGGCTGAAGAAAGGGGTTTAGCCTCAACGGTTAGCTTATTACGACTTTCGGAATCCACACTATCTTTCCAACGAAACAATGACTTCTGCCCCAGTTTTGTTGCTCGGGGGATTTTTTGATTTTTATTTTATTATGACCGAGCCGTGTGGCGCCTACGTATCCTTCTTGAGGAATCAGGTCGAACGTAGTTCACTTTTTCTTGTATTACTTTTTGTTTCTTTTCTATTCTGTTACACATCTTCCTTGATGATTCCGAAAGAGGATATACGAAAGAATAATTAAGGCTCAAATGGGGAAACAAAGGTTAAAGTGTTTAGGTAGTAGAAAAATTGCCTCTGTCATTTCATTCTCCGAAAAATGCCAAATACACACAAACGAAACCAAACGTTGACAAATGCATTAACGAATTACACATAATATCTCTTGACTGCATCGGAATTGATAGCCATATCGGTGCATCTTCCCTCGACATCCGTCAGACATAGAGCGCCGTTGGATAATACTCTAGTTACCACAAAAGGTCCTCTGCCAATTTGGAGCGAACTTGCCTTTCGCTTCGGCCTGATGGGGTAGAACTCTCTTCAGCACATGTTGTCCCACTTCAAATCTCCTGGGACGTACCTTCTTGTTATATGCTCTCGCCATTCTCTTTTGATACAATTGGCCGTGACATACTGCTGTCAATCTCTTTTCATCGATCAAGCTCAATTGCTCTAATCGGGTTTTAACCCACTCGTCGTCGTCAATCTCGGCTTCAGCGACAATTCGGAGGGACGGAATCTCAACTTCTGCGGGTATTACTGCTTCAGTCCCGTATACCGACAAGTAAGGAGTTGCACCTACCGAAGTCCGGACGGTAGTGCGATAACCCAACAGCGCAAATGGTAACTTTTCATGCCACTGCCTAGACCCTTCTATCATCTTCCTCAATATCTTCTTTATGTTCTTGTTTGTTGCCTCGACCGCACCGTTTGCTTTTGGGCGATACGGTGTGGAATTTCGGTGTGTAATCTTGAACTGTTGACATACCTCTTTCATCAATCCACTGTTAAGATTTGCACCGTTATCCGTAATGATCATCTTTGGAATTCCAAACCTACAAATGATGTGGGAGTGTACGAAGTCCACTACCGCCTTCTTGGTCACTGATTTGAATGTTTTGGCCTCCACCCACTTGGTAAAATAATCAATCGTTACCGGAATGAACCTGTGACCATTGGAAGCCGCAGGCTCAATAGGTCCAATAACATCCATACCCCATGCGACAAACGGCCATGGTGCCGACATTGTATGCAATTCAGTCGGCGGAGAATGAATCAAATCTCCGTGTATCTGACACCGATGGCATCTTCGCACGAAACTTATACAATCCCGCTCCATAGTGAGCCAATAATATCCTGCTCGAAGAATCTTCTTTGCCAATACGTATCCGCTCATGTGTGGTCCGCAAACTCCCGAGTGTATATCTGTCATCACTGTTGTGGCTTGATTTGCATCTATACATCTCAACAATCCTAAGTCCGGGGTTCTTTTGTATAGCACCCCTCCACTAAGGAAAAATCCGTTCGCCAACCGCCGAATAGCTCGCTTTTGATCTCCAGTTGCTTGCTCTGGGTATACTCCTAACCTGAGGTATTCCTTGACATCATGAAACCACGGCTCACCGTCCACCTCTTCCTCTATCACATTACAATAAGCATGTTGATTCCGGATCTGGATATGTAATGGATCGACACGAACCTTGTCCGGGTGATGTAGCATTGACGCTAAAGTAGCCAACGCGTCGGCAACCTCGTTATGCATCCTTGGGATGTGCCTGAATTCTACCGATCGAAAGCGTTTGGTCAAATCATGCAAACACTGACGATACGGGATAAGCTTTAAATCTCTGGTTTCCCATTCTCCCTGAATCTGATGTACCAGAAGGTCCGAATCCCCCAAGACCAAGACGTCCTGTACATCCATGTCCACCGCTAATCGCAACCCCAAGATACATGCCTCGTACTCGGCCATATTATTGGTACAGTGAAAACGCAGTTGAGCAGTAACAGGATAATGATGTCCTGTTTCAGATATGAGCACGGCCCCTACTCCGACTCCTTTTGCGTTCGCCGCTCCGTCGAAGAAGAGCTTCCATCATGGATCCTTGGTTAGTTCTAACCCCTCAATTTGCAATACTTCTTCGTCTGGAAAATACGTCCTCAAAGGTTCGTATTCGTCATCAACAGGATTTTCAGCTAAGTGATCGGCCAATGCTTGAGCTTTCATAGCCGTCCTTGTCACGTATATGATGTCGAATTCCGTAAGTAATATTTGCCATTTTGCTAACCTCCCTGTAGGCATAGGTTTCTGGAAAATATACTTCAACGGATCCAGACGCGAAATGAGGTAAGTGGTGTAAGAAGACAAGTAGTGTTTCAGCTTTTGGGCTACCCAAGTCAAGGCGCAACATGTCTTTTCTAGATGAGTGTACTTGACCTCGTGGACTGTAAATTTCTTACTGAGGTAGTAAATGGCCCGTTCCTTCCTGCCAGTAAGATCATGCTGCCCCAGTACGCAGCCAAACGAATTCTCCAAGACCGTCAGATAAAGAATCAGGGGTCTACCTGGCTCAGGCGGAACTAGTACGGGTGGATTTGACAGATACCCTTTGATCCGGTCAAACGCTTCTTGACATTCTGCCGTCCATTCTATCGCAGCGTCTTTCTTCAATAGGCGGAATATGGGTTCACAGGGTTGCCGTAAGCTGGGCAATAAACCTACTGATGTAATTCAACCTTCCCAACAGACTCATCACCTCTGTTTTATTCTTCGGTGGGGGTAACTCCTGAATGGACTTGATTTTGGATGGGTCCAACTCAATGCCCCGTCGGCTGACGATGAATCCTAGCAGATTTCCTGATGGAACTCCGAATGCGCATTTGGCCGGATTAAGCTTGATGTCGTACCTTCGGAGTCTTTGAAAGAACTTCCTGAGGTCAGCAACATGGTCTTCTCGGCGCCTAGATTTTATGATCACATCATCCACGTACACCTCAATTTCCTTGTGTATCATGTCATGGAATACCGTAGTCATCGCCCTCATATATGTTGCCCCTGCATTCTTCAGACCAAACGGCATCACCCGGTAGCAATAAGTCCCCCACGGTGTGATAAAAGCCGTCTTTTCTGCGTCCTCTTCATCCATCAAAATCTGATGATATCCCGCATAACAGTCCACAAAGGATCCGATTTCGCGTCCGGCGCAATTATCAATCGGGATATGGATATTGGGAAGCGGGAAATTATCCTTAGGACTCGCCTTGTTGAGGTTGCGATAGTCCACACATACTCTGATCTTTCCGTCTTTCTTTGGCACCGGTACTACGTTAGCCAACCATTCGGGGTATCGAGTGACGCGAATGACTTTCGCCTGCAACTGCTTGGTTACTTCCTCTTTGATCTTTACACTCATCTCCGTCTTGAATTTCCGCAGTTTTTGCTTGACGGGAGGATATGCCGGATCAGTGGGTAATTTATGAACCACTAGATCAGTGCTGAGTCCTGGCATGTCGTCGTATGACCATGCGAAAATGTCTTTAAACTCCATGAGTGTTTTGATCAATTCTTCTCTCAGATTGGGTTCTATATGGACACTTATCCGGGTTTCTTTGACGTCATCCGCATTCCCTAGATTAACGGCCTCAGTATATCATTTAAATTCGGTTTGGGTTTTTCCTCGAAGTGACTTAATTCTTCACCGATTTCTTCTACGGCTTCATCATCGCCGTACTCGGACTCACTCTCGTCACTTCTTATTTCATGCGTTATTATTTCCAAACCCGATTGACTTTCTAGACTGGGTTGATTAATCTTTAAGCACGCCATATCATTAAGATCAGTTGAAAGAAGGTTGTTTCAGAAAAGTAAAAAGAAGGAAAAATAAACAAAATTAGACACGAAGGGAATCAAATTTCATTAAATGGGAACTGTACAAGGGAAAGCAAACTGCAAATTTAAATCAAAAATGAACTAAAAACAACTGGATTTTACTCCGGGGACAAACCCCCAACACAAAATTTCGAAAGAAAAACAATCCAAGACAAACTACCAAGACTCCTTCCGGACAGGGAGAGGAGTAGCCTTCCAGTTATTCAGTTTTGCCTTTGGTCCCACAAACTGTATCTCGGCATGACTGGATCCTTCACCATCCTCGAGCATACATACATCTATGAATAGGTCCTCGAACTTCCTGAAGAACTCTTCGTCTGGCCTGATCGTAGGACCGGGAGTCTTTGTCGTTGGATGTCCTCTTGCTCCGGACCTGACAAAAGATTGGGAAAGGCGTGGAAGAGGCTTTGGGAGCACCCATGTCTTCTGCTTACTCCTCTTTGCTCGCCGGATGTCCTCTGATGTTGGCTGGAATCCCAAGCCGAAGGTTCCCAAGTTTTCGACCACCGATACCGGTTGTATGATTCCTTGCAGAGATGCACCTAGACCTTTACCGGGTATGAAACCGTGTCGCAACATTTCATGAGCCACCATGACATCTGCAGTAATTGTCCTGTCATCGGGAATGCATTCCCCTTCTGGAACTCGGTTGGCGGACACCACATCGCAGACCTGATATACCCACGGCCCAACATCTTCTTCTGTTTCAACAAAGGGAATGATGGTGCCTGATTGTGGATCGTTCTCTCCATGGACGACGATCTCCTGCTGGTCCCATTCAAACTTGACGAGCTGGTGTAAGCTGGATGGAACTGCTCTTGCGGCATGAATCCATGGTCGCCCTATTAGGAGGTTATATGACACCACCATGTCCAGCACCTGGAATTCCATGGTGAACTCCACTGGCCCAATCGTCAAGATTAACACTATGTCACCAACCGACGCTTTGCCTCCTCCGTCAAACCCTCGAACACATACGCTGTTCTTGCGTATCCTGCCGATGTCTACTTTCAATTTGTCCAGTGTAGAGAGAGGACAAATGTTAGCACTGGACCCATTATCGACAAGGACTTTGGTAACCACCGCCTCTTCACACTTCACCGTAAGATATAAAGCCCTGTTGTGCTCGGTGCCTTCCTCAAGCAACTCGTCATCGGTGAAGGTGATCCGATTTGCTTCGAAGATCCTATTGGTGATCTTCTCCAAATGGCTCACTGAGATTTTATCCGGTACATGTGCCTCATTCAGGACTTTCATCAATGCTTGCCGATGTTCTTCAGAATGTATCAGCAAGGATAGCAATGATATTTGCGCCGGAGTTTTCTTCAACTGCTCTAAGACAGAGTAGTCATGGAGCTTCATCTTTTTCAAGAATTCTTCCGCCTCTTCATCAGTGACCGGCTTTTTCAATACTGCCGGAGTGGTCTTCCTCAATTCCGCAGGGGCAAAACATCTCCCCGAGCGGGTCAACCCTTGGGCTTCGCAAACTTCCTCTTTCACTTCCTTTCCTTTGCAGGTCGTTGTAATCCGAGCATAATTCCATGGAACAGCCCGGCTATCAGTTATTGGCAACTGTATTGCTGGCTGGATGATGAAAGGATCCATTCGAACGCCTGCTACTGTCAAGATGGGCTTGATTGATGCCCCTGGTACAACTATCTTGGCCGGCTTCACCGGTACTTCGTTCACACTTTCCTTTCCTGCTTCCGACTCTCCTGGTATGTCCTTCTTGCAACTGGGCGACTCATCAAGGCTTGGCCCTTTTATCGTTCCTGCCCCGCTAGACTTAATCATCATTACAGTCTGAGAGGCTTTCTCCTTTCCTTCCTCCGCCCGTACCAACTCGATCATATTGGTCTCATGATGAGTTGGAAGCGGGTTTTGGTTGATGTTGGGCTCGGTTGGAGTCTGGACCTCAATCCTGCGAGTGTCAATGAGCTCCTGGATGGCCGTCTTTAGCCTCCAACACTTTTCTGTATCGTGTCCCGGACATCCCGAGCAGTAGGCACAATTTACTGAATGGTCCAGGTTCTTCGGAAGGGGGTTTGGTAGCTTAGCTTCAACCGGATTTAGCAACCCTACTTGCTTCAACCGGTGGAACAGACTAGTGTAAGACTCTCCTAAGGGAGTGAAAGTCTTTGGCCTCGGCGCCCTGTCGCCCCTGAATGCCTGGTTCGGACGGAAACTCGTGCCCGAGGGGTTTCCGTAAGCTCTTGGGGGTGGGTGATTGTTTTGCGGGTTTGGTGCACGCCACGGTGCATGGACAGGAGGTGCAGAATAGGACTGTGCGTGGTGGACAGTAAAATGGGGATCAGGTGCGGGATAGTAATGTTGCGGGTGGTTATATGGGTTGTGGGAGTAATTTTGGTGGTGAGGTTGGGGTGGGCTATATTGGGGTGTGGGGCCTCTATTTCTGAACCATGCCCCGGACTCGACGGCCGCAACTTCCTCTCTCCTCTTTTTCCCCAGTACTCCTCCGGTACCACTTTGGATAGCCTGAGTGGTGGCTTTCAGTGCTGAGTAACTCATGATCTTGTTGGCCTTCAAACCTTCCTCGATCATACCCCCCATTTTTATCACCTCGGTGAATGATTTACCTACGGACGTTACCAGATGTCCGAAATAGGTGGGCTCTAATGTCTGCAAGAAGTAATCCACCATTTTGCTTTCTTTCATCGGCGGATCTACCCTGGCTGCCTGTTCCCTCCAACGGAAACCAAATTCCCTGAAGCTTTCAGCGGGCTTCTTCTCTAATTTTAGCAATGATAGGCGGTCGGGGATTATTTCGAGATTATACTGGAACTGGCCGATAAAAGCTTGAGCCAAATCGTCCCACGTAAACCATCTACTGGGATCCTGTCTAGTGTACCACTCCAGCGCAGATCCTCCCAGACTCTGACCGAAGTAAGCTATCAGAAGCTCGTCCCGTCCTCCGGCCCCTCTCATCTTACTGCAAAACCCTCGCAGGTGGGCCACCGGGTCACCATGCCCCTCGTATAGGTCGAATTTGGGCATTTTAAACCCTGCTGGCAACTGGACGTCCGGAAATGGACACAGATCCTTATAGGCGACGCTGACCTGGTTGCCCAAACCGTGCATATTCCTAAAGGACTGCTCCTGGCTTTTAACTTTTCTGATAACTTCCTCGTGTTCCGAACTTTGGAAGTGTTTTTCCGGTTCTGCCGGATTATCCCAGTGAGGGGTATGTGATTGTGGTTCAGGGGCCCTAAAAGTAGGCTCCGGAGGATAGTAAGAGTTGTCGTGGATCTGAACATGCGGCTCGCCGGCCGGCCTTTGCAGAGGAGCAGGTGGAGGTGCCACAAAAACAGGGGTGGCTGGAGGAGGATTTGGTTTGGTTGGTGGAATGTGGGTGGCATATGGATTTTCCCCCTGAAAGTACGGATAGATCGGGGCGCTTGTCGAAGGATCGACGGGCGGATGTTCCGGAGCTGAGGCGAGAGTAGGGCGGTTTGGTGAAGACTGTTCCCTGGCCCAGGCCAGGTGCATCTCTGTTATCTGTTGTTTTAACCGGTCTACCTCTTCTTTCATGATTTGTAGCTCTGATTTTTCTTCCTCGAGACTCTTGCCAGAACTAGACATGCTTACTGTAATCGGTCCTTTGGATCTAGTACGATAGTGATGGCTGGCCAGTATATTCTGTCAAACCAACTGCTAAACTTTTCTGGAAATGCAACAAACTTGTTAGTTCACCGAGTTTGACAGATATGTTATAGCACATTGGATGCAATGCACCTAACCAAATAATGTATTCTTAACATGCGTCATTCCGGCCCTTTTTCTTTTTCTTTTTCTTTTTCTTTTTCTTCTTTTTTTCTTTTTCGACTATCTTTGCAAGCCTTATTGTTATTTAACCTTTGGATTCTTTTCCTTTCTTTTTAGTGGTGGTCGAATCTTATGTGGATTGCCTACGTATCACGTTCTCGCGTGAATCAGACCGAGCGTAGTTCTGTTAACAGGATTGTGGCAAAATTCAGTAGCTTTTATATCAAATAAAGCCTTAAAGTTACAAAACGGGTCTTACAACATAAAGGAATGCTTGACTCGAAAACGTAAAATAACATGCCAACTGGCTTGACCCAATATTTCAAAAATACATTTTCAATCAAAAGTTTACTGCTCTAAAATTCCTGGGGGCCCGCGAGGCATCATTCGGCCTTGCCGCGGGCCTGGGTGTGAGGTCCTTGTGTAGTCCCCTTAATTCTTCCATGATCCGATGAACATAGCCCATAATTGAAGCAAAAAGGTCGGTGCGGGGCATTTGTTCACAAGCTAGGCACTTCATGGTGACATAGTGCCCGATTTCTCCAATTCTGTCCTTGATCATGTCCCTTTCTCCGAGTAGCCGCTCTATCTGCTGGTTTTTTGCCCCCAATCTTTGAGCGTTGTTGGTGACTTGGTCTAGGAGCATGTCTATTTGTTCTTGCAGTCGAGCCATCAAGTTGTGGCAACGGTCGAGGTCTGCTCTGGCATCTTGGGCTTGCTTGAAAACCCGCTCCCTGAGGATAACGTTTGCTTCCCTTAAACTATTGATGATCTCGGTGTAATCCTCTTCCACCCGTTGTAGGTGAAGTGCATGTTGATGTGCCTCTTTTCTCCAGCTAGCTCGGATCCTCATTGTTTGGGCTTTAGACTCTTCCAATTCTCTTTGGACATCGGCAACTTGGCTTTTCAAACCCTTTATCAATTTTTCGTCTGCCCGACTCCTCAACTGTCTGTCGGCATCCCTTTTCATTTGCTGGATTTGAGCTCTCAGAAAGTCATTTTCTTGTGCCAACTTCTTTTTATCTCCTTCGTTGGCGGCGGTTTGCACATCCATTTCAAATTGGAGCTCTTGGGTCCGTTGTTCTATCCTGCTGATCTTTGTTCTATAGGCTTCTTCTCTAGCCAACCAGTCCCATTGTTCTCGTGACGCTCCAGCAAACTCCCTGAGGTGAGGCCTTTTTGCGGGCCTTTGATGCTCCGGATCTCTACTATACCATGCAGGGTATTCCGACGATACTTCGCCCCGGGCTCGATCTCGCACCCGAGTGTCTATTTTTAATGTCTGACACTCACTCCAAATCTTTCGGACCAATGCTTCAGGGAACTGTCCTCCTGGTCCAATTTCAACTACATGTGGGCTGAGGTCTTCTTCTTTTGGGATTATTTGGCATCGTCCCAACTGTCTCAATACTCGACCTGGTGCGTAGGGCTGGATGCTGTTGAGGCCCATTAGCAATAAATACGATTCTGCGGCTGATGCATATATGACTTCTTCCACGGGTAGCCAACCAAACGTCCATTCTATTCCGCTGGCTGTGGTCGAACGCAAAAGTCGTATCCATCCGTTGATCCCCTCTGGCAACTCATGTCCCTCGACCCTCGCAGGAAATTCTTCTATACAAGTTTTCTTCGGTGAACTATACCTCATAAATTGCGGATGACGACATAAGTGATCGATCATCCACATTTGGAGCAATACATTGCAAGCTTCAAAGAAAGTCCCTCCGGCTTTGCAGATGGTGAGTGCACGAGAGATATCCGATATTATCATGGGAGCCAAAGTACTGTTGTTCTGTTTCATCAAAGTGCTGACGACCCCTGCCACTTGTATGTTGATATTCCCATCTTTTCTAGGAAATATCAATGAACCTAGGAAAGCTATCATGAAGGCGATGCGTCTATGCTCCTCCCATTTTAACCGGTTGTCTCCGCTGCAGATTTTGCTTTTGTGTTTGGTGAAGCCCCCATAATGACCATATTTGTCATATAGAAATGCCAAAGTGCAGAACCCTTCTGATAAGTCTGGGTTGTGTACAGTTCTACGGATCTTTACCGTATCCAAAAACCGATGTACCGTCACTACCCTTGGTGCAATAAGGTATTGATCCCTCATAGGGACTTTTGGTCTTCCGACATATCCGGCTAATTCTTCCAGTGTTGGTGTGAGTTCAAAGTCTGAAAAGTGGAACACATTGTGTGCCGGATCCCGGAATGAGATCAAAGCTCGTATGATGTCTCCTCTCGGGGGAATATTCAGCAGCCCCACTAGATCTCCCAAGTACAGCTTAACGGCATCTTGTCCTTGCTCGCCCAAGTCGCTCCACCACCTATGCAAACTTAAGGGGACCTTGTTTATGATAGCTTCGGTTGTATTCTGACTCGTGCTCATTCTGCACATTTATTTAAGGTAATTCTTAGATGAAAGCGAAATTTTTATTTGCCCCAAAACCATCTTTTCTGAAAAACGAAACGGGCCCCATGAATCGACTGGTCAAAAAAGTGGTCGTTAAAGCAAAATTAAATATCTTGGCGTTCCGCCATTAAAACTTATTTTGAAATACATGGGAGTTGGACCCGTTTAAAGGTTGCCTACGTATCTCACACTTGGTGAGAATCAAACTCGCGTAGTTCGGTCCGTCAAAACAACTATCTTTCCTTTATTGACTGTCAAAAACACATTTTGTCAAAAAACCATTTTGTCGGCAAAGTCAACCTTCTGCCGTCTTTTATTGGCAAACTAAATTCGTTGACTTGTTGGTAAAACGTATTTTTATATTTTTCTGAAAGATATTTACTTCCCCATACTATTTCCTTTTGTGTTTTTTCTTTTTCCGTTTTTCTTCGGTATTTAAAGGAACCCGGTCAGCATGTCAGTCTAAATAAATGCTCACAACAAATATGATATGGCAAGATGGTCTTTTCCTTTCAGGTTACCTGTCCTAGACGGACCCAACCCCTGTGTTGAGTCCCCTAAATCAGAGATGATGCAAATAAACGTCCTGAATCTAGGCTCAATATCCTGATGCTTTTCAATGGTACTAGACCGTGTACCCGAGCAGACAACTCGGATTTGAGGAGGGAGCTACGTACGGGGACCCGCGGGATCGTCCGGCTTTGTAACTTATCCTGCCTCTTTTCTTATTTTGGTATTGACACTAACAGAAAGGGGAGTCTCAACCAGTAAGCACATCTCCGGGGGTAAGAAGAGACGGGTTTTCGGCACAGTTTTATATACAGTTCACGCAATATCAAAGCGGTAAACATGTAGCAGTTTGTATACACAGTGCAACTAATATTAAAGCGGTAGACATGTAGCGCATTAATTAAACATGTAATAAAATCAGATATAGACAAAACAACAATTTAAATGAGCTCGAGTTCTTAGACCCCGAACCGAAGTTCGAGATCATTGTCCCCAGCAGAGTCGCCAGAGCTGTCACACCTCCTTTTTACGCACCCGCGAGGGCGCGATGGAGTTTTTCCAATTAAAGGACAATCGAGACGGGACTAGTTTATTTAATTCAGAGTCGCCACTTGGAAAAAATAATGGTGTTCCAAGTCACCGGTTTAATCCCGAACCGAGGAAATTTATGACTCTGTAATACAGTCCGCGAAACTAGAAATCTGGATAAGGAATTCTGTTAACCCGGGAGAAGGTGTTAGGCACTCCCGGATTCCGTGGTTTTAGCACGGTCGCTCAATTGCAATCTTTGTTTCTATCTAATTCTTTTATATATTCTAACCATGTGCTTTAATGCTCCGCTCTTATTTTTTAGAAGAATTGCGACGTTACGAAAACACATTTCAAGCCGCACCGTAACCAGTACGCCTGCGACTCTAATGTATTTCGGTTTCGCCGAGAGTAAGATTTGGGTCACATAAATGCGCACCCGTGTTTAGAAAAGTAATTTGCTTACAAATCGCGCCTAAAGAATCTATCGTCGTTATTAACTTCGGAAAAGACCGTGAAATCAACTAAACGGTCTTTCCAAGGCTAAGTTTTCATGACAACTGATTAGAGGGCCCCGCGATTGTGTATTTGCGTTTGGCGAGGCTCATCTCATTATTATTAAGGCCGATCCTAAGATGAACTATATTCTCTACTTGATTTATCTTAACAAAAAAAATGTTAATCGTTTATCATTACCTACTAGTTTGATATTTTTTCCATTTGGGCCATTCAATAGAGCCCCGACTCAAAATTAAACGCCAGAAGACAATTTCCTCTTTACTATGCTCTTAAATTACTTAAACTTCGATTTGTATTCAAATTAGCTAAGCTAATTAGTTAACAGAAAACTTTTGTTTTATTTAAGAAAAGAATATTGAACATGCTTCAGATTTTAATCTAATCTAACTGATAATCAGTTTTCGTGTAAAGGATCTAGATCATAGTAAATATACACGAACTAAAGTGTACTGATAATCTAATAGCAATGAAGTGATATATCAATCGTCCTGATTCCCCTTTTAAACAAACTATAGATAAAACGGGATTTACATGCTTATTGTTACAATTAACTACTTGAACATTGAACATGGTACTTACTAATTCATGACTTTCGACCAAGCTACCATCATTATGCCTCTATTTACTTCTACACTGGGTGTTATACACTTTTAACTTGAACAAATTAACACCTATAACAACATGTATTTCACTGATTCACCTGTCCATTACATAGTGTGTTTCCAGTAGACCATTTCTACTATAACAGGCTAGGGAAATATGAAGTTAATACAGTTACAACCCATACAGTCTATTACATGTTCGGGTTCTCCTTAATGAGTACACATGTATCTAACTAAGTTTTGATATGAGTTAAAAGGACATGATAATCAATAAGCGAAGTTTTATTGCTTCCATTCATGTCTACAGCTTCAGGCAGTAGTGAAATACCTGGAAATCGACAAAGCAAGAGAATGGAGATCAGTTAAGCCGATGAGACCAAGTAAATAGCAGACCAACAGCAACTAGTGGCAGTTACTATATGCACAGCAACAACAAACCAAAAGAACAACAGCAACCAGTGGCCAGTCAACAATCCCAACAGCAGGATCAACAACAAATAGTGGCAGTTAACCACAGTAGCACAGCAACAGCACTGGACTAACAGCAACACTCAATACACACGACCAACAACCAGTGGCAGTTAACCACAGTAGCACAGCAACAATAACAACAGAAGAACAACACTGGACTAGCAACAACACTCAATACACACGACCAACAATATACCAGTGGCCAAACAAGAACTACCACAGCACTCAGCCACTGATCCAGCTCAAACAGTGGCACAGCACCACCAACACAAGAACACCAGGCAACCAAATGATCAAACACTCAGCCAACTGAGCCAACTAAACACACGAAACAGTAACCAAAAGCCAATGAAACAGTCTTTCAGTCTATACTTCCCAGCTCTCTCTATCTATATTTTGTATGTGTGTATTTTTAACCCTTACTGTGTGTATGTCTCTTTGCTGTCTATTTCTCCCCCCTTCTCTCAGGTTTTTCTTCTGTATTTATAGCTAAATAACAGACCTTTTATCACTTAAACTAATCCCCTCCCCATCTTTGCCCATGTTATTCTCTTTTACCTCCACTACTACATGTCTAGGCATGGGTTTGTCACTTAAAAATCAGTAGCAGGGGACAACTGGTGGGCTGCTCTGCTGTGGCAGTAAATCCCACTGATCAGTCTCATGTGCAGGACATTAAAGTATTCTAAAATGATAAAACTTAATTTCTTAATCAGTTAATTCGAACCTTGATTTCTATATCCAATTAGCTCCTAGTGAATTGCATACAGGCATACACTTACATGAACAATCACACTTACATGAACAATCATACTTACAGGAACAATCACACTTACAGGAATCAAACAGTAACAGGCCTCTAAGCTAGTGAATTGCATACAGGCATACTCTTACATGAACAATCACACAAATGAGTTAACTCGTTGACGACGCTAATCGAAATGAATACGCATTTAAACATGTACGCAATCAAACAAATGCTACAGATGAATAATTGACCAAATAAAAGTCTTGGGAGATGAAGAACAAAACAACAAACTAAGGAAGAAACAAGAACAAGCAATTCACATGATTAACACATTGAGCATGAAGAAAGAAAATTAGAAATACCGCATAAGCCGCAATCAAAGCTTGAACGAACCCGGACCAATCTCGGATTCAACTCGGGCTTGGACCCTTTTGTTTTTTGAGGCCAATGGACCTTAATTGAGATGTTTTCAATAATGAAAACATCCCAATTAAGGTCTATTAGACCTCAATTAGGCGTAAATCTAAATTAGGGTTCATGGCCGAGATTTTGGGGTTTGGGTAGTTTGGGTTAGATTCGAACCAGACCAATGTTAGTGGGAGTGTGGGGGAGGTGAGGGGAGTTTATGGTGCGATTTTGAAGCGGTTTGGGACGGATTTTCAAATTTCGACGAACTTTGAACGGATATTCGAAGCGTTCGAGTAACGTTCGAAGCTAACTAACGCCGGATTCATGTAGAGGGGGTGTGGGAGATTGTTTGGTGTTAATTTGGGTTGGTTTGGCCTACTTCCGCCGGCGGAGACGATTTCCGGCCGGCGGAGTGCGGTGGGGGAAGGTGGGGCTTGGCTTGTCTCTGAGAGAGACGATAGAGGAGGGGTCTGGCTAAGGGGGGGGGGCTGGGTAGGTTTTTTAGTATATATGGTGGGGCTGGGATCTAATCCTGGCCGTTTGATCAAATGAGATCAACGGCCTGGATCGTTTCATTAATCCAAACGATACCGTTTGGTCGCTATGGGAGCCGGGTTGTCTGGGGGTTGATTGGGTCGGGTTGCTCAACGGGTTGGGGGATGAAGCACTGGCCGTTGGATCCACTGAATTGAACGGCCTAGATCAGTGCTTCTTGAACGGGTTGATAAGAGAGATCGTGGTGATTCGTTTGGGCCTGGTTTTTAGACTAAGTTTTTGGCCCAGATCTGATCTTCTTACATATATACATATATATATATATATATATATATATATATATAAACAAATCGACTTGTAGCACCTACGATTAATTTTAGTAACAATTAACACAATTAACTACCAAATTGTTCATTAAATGACTTTTTTTTTCATTTTTGCAAAAAATAACACTATTTCTAGGTGCGGAACTAACCCTGCAAATATAGATGCGACACATTTGGTATATGTATTTCGATTGTTAACTTAAGCAAAACGGACGCGGACCCACAAATGCAAGCGACAAGGAAAAGAACATGTGATCCCCAAGCATTACAACCAAACAAAAACTCTTTTATTTTTTGACATTTTGGGAGTAATTTGTGTGAGGCAAAAATCACGTGCTCACAAGGGTAAAACAAGGTATGAAGAATAAAGAGAAATGAAGATACAATTCCTAACAAGAAACCTACAGAAAAATGGCCTATCGGATGTGAATACCGACTCTAGCGACCTTAACATGCACTTCAGTCTTCTTTGTATAGCAAATCTGATGTTCAACTCTTGTTGCAAGTTCTGCCGTGAAACCGATCTCAACACTTCATTTCTTTGATCTGATCCTTAGTCGACTTGTAGTGCCCGTAGGGTTTTCACCATCAAGCCTCTCTCCTTTTTTATTTTCTTTCTCTCAACTCACTGTCGCCTTACGGTGCCCGTGAGGGTTTTCACCGATAAGACTCTCTCATTTTAATTTCTCTCATCTTGGAGTCCGGTGGTAGTTCTCATCATCTTTTGAATTCTTCATTCTCCTTTGTTCGAATTGGAGTGTTGCCCCTGATGTGATTCACCTTTATTTGCTTGACTCGGCATTTCTTGAAGATTAATCGGAAGGTCTTCCTTTGGACTGTAATGCAGGCTTTTGGATGGGGTTTAGAAGAAAGGATATAAAGGCTCAAAATATTTTAAAGTGGCTTAAAGATTACAACTTTCGGAATCTTATTTCTTCGACAACCATAAATCAAGCCCCAGTTTCCTTCTTGGGGGATTTTTTGGATTTTTCCTTTATTGTGACTGAACCTCAGTGAGGCTGCCTACGTACCCTTTCGGGATCAAGTCAGATGTAGTTCAGATTATGAGATCGCCTCCTTGTTATGATTTGACTTCTCCCGATTTTTCTTTTTTCTTTTCTTTTTCTTTTTCTTTTTCTTTTTCTTCTTTTTTTTTCTTTTGTTTCTTGCTCAATCCTCAATTTTTGTTGTTGATTCCGAAAGAGGGATATGAAAGAAAATATAATATGGCTCAAAGGGGTAGCAATGGACGAAGTGTTTGGATAGCCGAACGAAACGCCTTCGTCATTCCAATCTTCAAAACCTACCAAGTACAAACTATACGGTTAAACACCTTTGATTCACATTTTGCCTTGACGACTCTTAGTGCCGCTGGGCAACAATCCCGATACCACGAATGGTTCCTTTAGCTTTGGGGTACTTTTGCCTTTGGCTTTTAACCAATGATGTATTTCCAATGCATTTTTTTATGTTACGCTTTCCAGTTTTCACTTGATTCCGGCTTCACAGTATTCAAATGTTTCTTCCGAGTATCATTACATCTTTAACATTATTTCATTGTCTTTTAAAATCAGGCTTAGAATTATGTGCATGTCATGTTGCTAAAATCAGTATGAGAAGAATGGTAAAGTAATTAGAAATGGAATGACTAGAAATGACGGGAAACAAAGAGTTGTATTAAACCGATGAGTTGAAACAACAAGACGAACAACAAAACGAACACACTAGACTAGAATTACAAACCTAGACAGCACTAAACAAAGCAAAGTGGAAAGATAGAAGGGTTTTGACTTTCAAGACAACGTCCGGATTACAACCCTGAAATAACCCGAGTAACAGAAACGACGTCAAAATAAAACTACCAAAACTCCAAGAGTTGGAGCACCTTCCCAATTGACAAGCATGGCATCTAGCTACTTCTTGCGTGTTTTTCAGCCGTTGCTCTAATCTCTGCAATCTTTGGGCCATTTCTTCCTGTACCTTCTTTCGGGTAGGCTTCTCAATGTTTGAGTATGAGTGGTACTCGGGAGAGTGGTACTCGGGAGAGTGGTACTGTTCTTGTTGTATATCAAACTATGACTCTTGAGAAGACTGTCCTTGGCCATTGGCTCATGCTTGACGCATTTTGGTCATTTGTTGTTTCCATGTTCTGTTTTCCTCAACCACAGTAGGCCCTTGTTGAACTTTCCGACCCTGAGTCTCTTCAACACTCGTAACAGCTTCGATGGCGGTTATCATTTTCCTTGGATCTTGTTTACCACAACCAACCACCTCAACTTTCTGGATTAACAAAACGAAACCATCATGTTAGCGTTAAGGTATTTCGCTTATCGATTTCCTTTGTTTTTTTTCTGCTATTTTCTTTTCTTTTTCCCTTTTTGTGGTTTTTTCATTTTCTTTTTTTTTTTGTAGTTTTTTCATTTTTTTTTCTTTTTGGTTATGAAAATGGTCGAATCCTATGTGGATTGCCTACGTATCATGACCCCGCATGAATCAGACCGAGCGTAGTTCTTGCAAATTAATGCAAGAAATAAAGAGATGTTTATTTGATTTTTTTTTCAAGGAAAATTATAGAAGCCGACTCCAACTACAAACTTGTGTAGGAGATTTCTACAAAAATAAGAATATTTTTTGTGCCAATTATGACTATTTCTACAAAATTGGCCACATAATGGCTTATTTGACAAAATGATTATTTTTGCAAAATTTATTTAAGAAAGATAAAACTGAAATTTGTTTTTATCCTGTGGCTCATGGGGCATCGTTCGGCATCACCATAAACCAACACAAGACTATTTTTCATAAATTGGCCATGTAATGGCTTATTTAGACAAAGTGGCTCTTTTTGCAAAATTTTATTTAAGAAGATGCAAATTTTAAATTTTATCCTGGGGCCTATGGGGCATCGTTCAGCACCGACACAGGCCAACACAAGACTGAGGAAGTTAAAATGCAAAAATGTGGCTATTTCAGCAAAATTCCGGCCATGTAATGGCTTATTTGATAAAGTGGTTATTTTTGTAAAGTTGAGTGATGACTCAAACTTGATTTTGCGGATACAGCCTTTCGTCATTTCCGCGAGGGAATATTTCAAGGCTGTGTCCAAAATTATTTACAAATGACTCAAAGTGGCTATTCTTGCAAAAAACAGTCATCCGGCATCCTTTTGCGAGACATTCGGCTTGCTTTTAAACAAGAATAGCATCACCCGACTTATTTATAACAAAATAAAAAAATTGACATTTTTTTTTGGTTATTTTTGCAAAAAGGGGTATGAACCCGGACTTGATTTTGCGGCTATGGCCTTGCAACATTTCCACAAGGAATATTTCAAGGCTGTGTCCGCAAATTATTAAAAATGATTCAAAAGTGGCTATTTTTGCAAAAACAGCCTTCCGACGTCCTTTCGGAACATTCGGCTATTTTTCAAAACGGCATCACTTTGATTTTATTGACAAAAACAAAACACACATTTTTTTTGATTTTTTTTTAAAAGGGGTGGTTGGACCCGATGAGGGTTGCCTACGTATCCCACCTAATGGCGAGAATCAAACCTGCATAGTTCGGTTAGATTAATTGACCAATTTATTTCAACAACAAAACCATTTTTTCAATTTTTTTGGATTTTCCGGATACCCATTTTCACTAACTCTTATTTCTCTTTTTTTTTCAACAATTTCTACCCTCGGGATTTTCGCCGATCCGCATAATGATCAAGGACAATTAAAATGCAACACATAATATGCTCGGTCTTAATTCCGGGTCACCTGTCCTAGACGGACCCAACCCCTATGTTGAGTCCCCTAAGTCAGATATGATGCAAATAAATGTCATAGACCTAGGTTCAATATCGTGAAGTTTTCATATGGTGCTAGACCGTGTACCCGAGCGGACAACTCGGATCGAGGAGGGGGCTACGTACCGGTGACCCGCGGAGTCAATCGGCTTTGTAACTTGTTCGGCCTCTTTTTCTTATTTTTGGTATTGACACTAATAGAAAGGGGAGTCTCAACCAGTAAGCACATCCCCGGAGATAAGAAGAGAAGGGTTTTCGGCAAAGTTTTTATATATACAATTCACGTAATATCAAAGCGGTAAACATGTAGCACATTAATCAAGACATATATGGAAATCAGATATAAGCAAAAACAACAATTTAACTGAGCTCGAATTCTTAAACCATGAACCGAAGTTCTGGGTTAACGTTTTCCCCAGTGGAGTCGCCAGAGCTGTCACACCTCCCTTTTTACTACCCCACTTAAGCATAAAAATACGCTCGTAGGGTATACCCCGACGCTCAAATATCCGAAATGGATAAAATAATGTAAGGGAAGGAGTTTCTCCAATTAAAGGACAATCAGTTCGGGATTTTATTGAGATTTAATCAGAGTCGCCACTTGGGAATGATAATGGTGTCCCAAGTCACCGGTTAATCCCGAATCCGAGGAATTTGACTCTTGAAAAATGTCTGCGAAGCAAAGATCCGGATAAGGAACTCTGTTAACCCGGGAGAAGGTGTTAGGCATTCCCGGGTTCCGTGGTTTTAGCACGGTCGCTCAATTGTCGTTCTCGACTTTTGTTTGACTTAATCACAGATTTTAACAACATATAGTGCTTTTTACATTAAGTATTATTTTTAGAGAATTTGCGGCATCGCGAAAATACGCCTCGAGTCATACCGCAACCAGTACGCCTATGACTTTCGTTGTATTTCAGCTTTGCCGAGATTTGGATTTGAGTCGCACCAAGTGCACACTCGTTCAATGGAAGGTATATTAAAATCGTGCCCTAAATGATGTCTATCGGCTTTTAACTTTTGGGAGAGGCTATGGAATTTGCTATTAGCCTCTCCGGATCTACTATGTTATCTTATTACTAAATGGGGGCCCCGGCGTTCGTTATTCGGGCGAGGCTCGTCCCAATTTTCATTAAAGGATTCAAATCTAGTATTTGGCTATGTTTTCTATATTTGTTTTTCCTTAATCGTATTTCTAATATTAAACATTCCGGGCCCGTAATTTTTGTTGTTTATTGGGCCTGGACTCTTTTCACTAAACATATGCTTGAACTGCCCTGGTCTTCGAGACCCAGGCTGCTGTTGGATTTCTGTTCGCAGGCCCAGTTGGCATTATATAGAGATTCAGGCCCATAACACGTATTGGGCCCAAACTAAATAAAATTGGAAACAATTGAGGCAAAAGAACAAAGATACACATTTGAAATAGAAGGCACTTTTATTTATTCAGTAAAGGAAATCAATATCATACATCAGCTATAAACTAATTATTTATTACCATAAATCAGAACTAACAGACTACTTCTTCTTCTTACACTTGCATTTTGAAGTTAATACCTAATCTGAGAAGACGACGTAATTACATAATGAACTTAAAGAATCATTAAACTAATTAACTATGGGTCTGAATTAACTGATTAACTATTCACGTATAATCACATTACCAGTTTCATTATATACTAAGAATTGTTTTTTTTTGCATTACAAATATGTGGTTCTAGTTAAATTGTTTCAATACCCGTAAATGAATAACTCAGAGACCTATTTATGATTATGTTACTGATTTCAATGTGACTTGTTTTATTACCGGATTACTAACCTAAAACATGATTAAAGCACTATCTAATCTAACATTTCCTATTTTTAAGCTTATCTATGTGTGAATGACATATGATACGTGATTAAGACTTATGAATCTGCTGTGAGTGAGTGACCAACCGATTTTTGAAATTATTATTAACTAACCCATGTTTTAAGATCTATTACCTAATTAAGCTAGGTGATGCACTATTGCTACTATACTACTAGCTATTACAATATCTTCCTGTTTTTGTTTTTCAGTTATATATATACTACAATGGATAAGTCACAAATTGAAAACAAAATCAAACTATAACTACTCAACAACACATAGTCAAATCTGGAGCTTTATTTCAGCAACTCGGCATTACAGCTTTAATGAAAAGGGTGGTGTACCTGGTATTGAAAAGAAGGGGAAGATGGAAAATCAACAGGCCGGTGAAAGTACAGCAACAACAACAGTAACAACCAGCAGTAGCTTCAACACCTCAATCCCGAAAATCCCAGCAATATGGAGAAAAACAAAAACCAGTAAAAAATAGAAAAGAAAACTATATTCCAGATTTTCTCTTTGTTTTGTCTTTCTAGCTTTGAACTCTTTTCAATTCTCAAAAGAAACTCTCAAAAATTGAATTTTTCGCCATGTATACTTTGTATCTAGAGTGTATATCGAGTGTATACTACAGCAGGGAATTTTTTATTTTTTCTTGTCTTCCTATTTTTCCTCTCTTTTTTTCCACCTCTTTTTTTCATAAATCCTCTCTTCTATTTATAGGCAATAATTTCGAAAATTTTCAGATTTTTTATTAAAAAGAAAATATTTTTTTAATTTAAAGAAAACCCACTAATCCATGTTTTCCTCTCCTTGTTTTCTTCCTTGATTTCCTTGCTCCCCACTACTTTATGTCATGTAATTATGATTATTTTTTGCTAAAAAAATCTGAAATTTTCTTCTTGGGCCAAGGGGTTTTGGGTTGGGTAAGGGTGCTTAGGATTGGGCTTGTAACTTAATTTGCAAGATGGCCCAATCCAATTTTTTCTATTTTGTTCTTCTCCATTATTCAACTTCCTAATTAATAAATCCCAAAATACTAAGATTAATTTCTAAAAATTAAAATTATCTTGAAATACTAATCTCATAATAATAATTGTCATCTAATTTTAAATGGTAATTAAAATACAATCACACAATTTGGACATTAAAGGCTAAAATGCAAAAGATGCCTATTTTTGTGATTTTCATTTTTGTAAGATAAAATTAATTACTCCTAATTGTAGAATTAAATCCTAAATGCAAATGCGATATATATATATATATATATATATATATATATATATATATATATATATATATATATATATATATATATATATATATAAATGCGATATATATATATATATATATATATTGTCATTATTTTTAAAAATGACACTAAATTCACAACAATTGCAAACAAACTAAAAAAAATATTTTATTTTGAATTTTTTGGGAGTAATTCTTATAGGGCAAAAATTACGTGCTTACAGGAGTCTTTGCACAGGCAATTTGAGCGTCTTCATCAGGGTTCTATGCCTGTCACACAGTACGAGATAGGTTCATTGACCTGGCTCGTCATGCCATTGTCATACTTTCCATAGATCGGGAAAGGGTGAGAAGATTTATTGATGGCTTGAGTCAGCCAATTCGTCTGCAGATGGTAATGGGAGCAGGGATGAAAATCACTTTTCAGGAAGCGACCATTGCAGCCCGCCGGATCGAGATGGCTCTATCACAGGGAGCAGGTCACGGGTTGGATAAGAGACCCCGTAATTCAGGCAGATTCAGTGGTACCTCGTCTGGGGTAGAGATTCTCATGGTAGAGGCCATCCTCCTAGGCCTTATCAGTCAGCTCTTAAGGTTTCTCACGATGCTTCCATTGGTCGTAATCCTTAACCACACTATTCGGACCAACAACCTATCAGCGCACCACCACTCCGTTATTCTCAGTAGCCGAGAGCTTGTTACATGTGTGGCAACCTTAGGCACATTGCAAGGTATTACCCTCGAGCTTCTGATAGCTTTCAGCAACAGGGTTATTTTCACGACCCAAACCCTGGTCGTGATGGCACCCAACACAATGCTAGGCAAGCCCGACCATATTATCCCTTAAACCAGCGAGTTATTAATTCAGATTAATCAAATTAAACTTAAACAACAAATGATCATATCAGGTGATAAGCGAAATGTAAAAGCATACAAAATACGGTCCCAACCATATTGTGGTGTCACGAGACTGAGCCTCTACAGAATAACATCCTAATACAAACAAGTCTAGGCAACAAAAAATCAACAAGATGATAAAGAAAGAGAGAATAGGCTCGGCGGACGCTGGCAGCTACCTCGTAATCTCCGCAAGAGTAGACAAGGATCAGCAGCTACAATGTCTCAACTGCTCTCGGGCACCTGTGGATTTGCACAGAAAGTGCAGGGGAGTGGGGTGAGTATATTTCAACTCAGTGAGTAACAATAATAAATAATAACTGAAAGTAAGAACTCCCGTGCTATCACTTAGCAGTTCTAAGGCAACCCTCACAGGAACGTCATCACTGTAGTAAGTACTCTGATCTCCAGTCCACATCTATCTCTACAAGATCCCACACCGATCAAACCCTCACTCGTACCCCTACGGTGTACGGCCATCTCAATATATGAAGACACATACCTATGTCTATAATGTATAAGTATTTAAGTAGGTAATAGGATATGAATAAGTATAATGCTGCGGCGTGCAGCCCGCTCCAATACATATACCGCTGCGGTGCGCAGCCCGCTCCATTTAACGTCGACGGTGCTCACTGGGGTGTATATAGACTTCGGAGGGGCTCCCTAGGCCCAAACGCTATGATGTTGCGGCGTGCAGCCCGATCCACACATGTATTACTGCGGCGTGCAATCCGATCCAATATATATATGTATATATAGTTGTACTGCTGCGGCGCACAGCTCGATCCCATAATATGCACCAGCGCTCACTGAGAATGTGTGCAGACTCAGACTCCGAAGGGGCTCCTACAGCCCAAGCGCAATAATACTGCGGCGTGCAGTCCGTCCCACATGTATATTACATGTATATTACTGCGGCGTGCAGCCCGATCCAATATAGGTATATATATATATATATAATACCTCATAATGGGTCCTCGTCCCTATCCCAGTCAGTATATACTTGGCCTCTCAGGCCCAATATAATATATCACAGTGGGTCCTTGACCTGTCTCAGTCAATATAGACTTGGCCTTTCAGGCCCACTCAGCTAGAATAGGGTATTCCACCCTAGATAATCTCTCTCAATCTACACATCTAGTACGGGCTCATATTATGCTATACAGCTAGAGCTACGGCTGAGTGTATGTTTCCAACATGATATAAGGGTCACCTAGCTCTATAGGTTCCCTAATGCTCTACAGATCGGCACAAGGCCCCAAACATGGCTATCAGCCCAATTGCACAGTTATAAACTTATTATCAGTCATAACACATAGTATACTATTAGTCGGGAAGGACTAAGTCCAAGTCCCCAATCACAATGTCACCACGCTCGTCACAAGACGCGTGTCTCATCTCAACATAGCACTGTGAAGTGCTAGTACGGGGTTTCAAACCCTCAGTACATTGTTTACTACTACCACTCACCTCGAACCGGTAGAAGCTTCAATCCGCCTTGCGCTTGCCTCGCAACTCACTCTTCTCGGATGCCAAATCTGCTCAAAATCATAGAGAATGCATCAATATATGCTAATTTCATGCAATTCATTCGAAATAACCCAAATTGTGACAAAACCCACAAAGTTGTCAAAACTCGACTTTTGGTGCGCTTCTCGAAAAATTATAAAAGTTACATATTCGGAACCCTCGTCTCAATACGAGTCTAGGTATATAAAATTTGCCAAATTCTGACTCAATTTGCCCGCTCAAATCGGTATTTTACCAAAGCCCTGGCCTAGGCTAAATTTCCCCATAATTTGATTCGATTTTAGTGAAATAAAGGGGGATTTCTAGATAAAAACGCATAAATGAACCATAAAACTTACCTCTGACAATATCCCGATGATTTCCCAGCTATTTCCCTTCACTTCCACTCTCTAGGCTTCAAAAATGGAGGGTTTTGCAAATGAACCCGTAAGTGAAATATTTCTGGTTTTAATTCACTGTCTGAGCCATTTACTCTACGCGTTCGCGATGCCCAGCTCCGGATTAACCTTTGCGAACGCGACCTCCCTAACGCGTTCGCGATGCACTAGCTCCCAGTCGTCTGATTTTCCTTCTATGCGTTTGCGATAACCCTCACGCGAATGCGATGCACACCCTCACAAACCTACGCGAACGCGATCGCGAAGCTCAAGAATCCTGGCCTACGCGAACGCGGTAACCTGTCTCGCGATCGCGATGCTTGACTCGCCTGGCCTTCGCGAACGCGGCCCATGCCACGCGAATGCGAAGGCTTGGATTTTGCCCAGTCATCTGCAATTTTTCTGCAGATTTTTAAGTTCCAAAAGTGTCGGATGATGGTCCGGATACATCCCCGAGGCCCCCGGGGCCCCAATGAAAACCACCAACAAACTCCAAAACACGATGCAAACTTGTTCCAAGCATAAAAACACCACCATAAACATCAAAATCACCAATCACACACGGATTCAAGCCTAAGTTTCTTCCAAACTTCCGAAACCGACATTCGATCAAAAACCCGACCAAACGACCTCCGAATGACCTGAAATTTTGAAGGCACATCCAAAATCACCTAACGGAGCTACTGCAACTGTCGGAATTCCATTTTGACTCCCGGATCAAAAACTAACCTACCCTTCGGATTTTGCCAAAATTCAACCTTAGCCAATTCAAGCCTATTTCTACACCGGACCTCCAAATTCAATTTCGATTGTTCTCCTAAGTCACAAATCACCTCCCGGAACCGACCGAATCATCATAATCCGATTCCGAGCCCTCTAACTAAATATTCAACTCCGGGTTGACTTTTCCTTATTCAAGTTTCCTTCAAAAAGGCTATATGCCTCATTTTCAATCCAATTCACTCATAACTCCCCCGATATACTCTAACACTGACATAAAAGCATGAAATATGTAATTACAACATAACGGGGTAGTAATTCTTATGACGACGGGCCGGGTCGTCACATTTTCCCTCTCTTAAGCAAACACTCGTCCTCGAGCGGGTCAAGAAACATACCTGAAGTCTCAAACAATTGAGGATATCGGCTCCGCATCTCCTGCTCAACCTCCGAGGTAGCCTCCTCCACGGGCCGACCTCTCCACTGCACCTTGACTGAAGCAATCTCCTTGGACCTCAACTTTCGAATCTGTCTACCCAAAATAGCCACTGGCTCTACATCATAAGATAGATCACCATCAAGCTGAATGGTACTGAAGTCTAATACATGAGACGGATCGCCGATATATTTCCGGAGCATAGACACATGGAATACTGGGTGAATGCTGGATAAGCTGGGTGGCAAGGCCAACTCATATGCCACCTCTCCAACTCTCCTGAGTATCTCAAAAGGACCAATGTACCTGGGACTCAACTTTCCTTTCTTCCCAAACCTCATGACACCCTTCATAGGTGAAACCTTCAACAATACTCTGTCACCAACCATGAAAGACAACTCTCGAACTCTATGGTCCGCATAACTCTTCCGACGAGACTGTGCTGTACGAAGCCTCTACTGGATCAACTTTGCTCTATCCAGAGCATCCTGAACTAACTCAGTCCCTACCAACCTATCCTCACCAGGCTCAAACCATCCGACGGGGGATCTACACCGTCTGCCATACAATGCCTCGTACGACGCCATCTGAATACTCGACTGATAATTGTTGTTGTAGGCAAACTCAACAAGTGGCAGGAACTCATCCCACGAACCACCAAAGTCGATCACACATGCTCGCAACATATCCTCCAAGATCTGAATAGTGCGCTCCGACTGCCCGTCTGTCTGGGGGTGAAATGCGGTGCTCAAATCAACCCGCGTACCCATCTCTCGCTGAAATGCTCTCCAAAACTGAGAAGTGAACTGAGTGCCTCTATCAGATATAACAGACACTGGGACCCCATGCAACCTGACAATCTCCCGAATAAAGATCGTTGCCAACCGCTCCGATGAGTAAATAGTACTAACTGGGATGAAATGTGCGGACTTAGTCAGCCGATCTACAATCACCCATACAGAATCAAACTTCCTCACTGTCCGAGGGAGTCCAGTAACGAAATCCATGGTGATCCTCTCTCATTTCCACTCGGGAATGACCATACGCTGAAGAACACTGCCCGGTCTCTGATGCTCATACTTGACCTGCTGGCAATTGAGGCACTTAGCTACATGCCTAACAATATCCATCTTCATTTTCCTCCACCAATAGTGCTGTCTCAAGTCTTGGTACGTCTTCGCGGCACCTGGGTGAATAGAGTACCGCGAACTGTGTGCCTCCTCAAGTATCAACTCCCGCAAACCATCTACATTGGGCACGCATATACGGCCCTGCATCATCAGAGCACCATCACTGTCGATAGTCACATCTCTAGCATCATTATGCCGCACTCTGTCCATAAGGACAAGTAAATGTGGGTCATCATACTGTCGCTCCCTGATGCGGTCATATAAGGAAGATCGAGAAACAACACAAGCCAACACTCGACTCGGCTCCGAAATATCCAACCTCACTAGCCAATTGGCTAGGGTCTGAACATCATAAGCAAATGGTCTCTCCCCAACTGGGATGAAGGCTAGGCTGCCCATACTGACCGCCTTCCGACTCAAAGTATCGGCCACCACATTGGCCTTCCCCGGATGATACAAGATAGTAATGTCATAATCCTTAAGCAACTCCAACCACCTTCGCTATCTCAAATTAAGTTCCTTCTGTCTGAACAAATGCTGAAGGCTGCGATGATCCGTGAACACCTCACATGAGACACCATACAGGTAATGCCTCCAAATCTTCAAAGCATGAACTATGGCTGCTAGCTCCAAATCATGAACAGGGTAGTTCTTCTCGTGGGGCTTCAACCGACGAGAAGCATAAGCAATGACCCTACCCTCCTGCATCAACACACAACCAATGCCCACTCCTGAGGCATCACAATATACAGTATAAGGATCTGAAGCTGATGGCAGTATCAAGACTGGTGTTGTGGTCAGTGCTGTCTTGAGCTTCCGAAAGCTCTCCTCGCACTCCTCGGACCATATGAAAGGAACACCCTTATGAGTCAATCTAGTCAAGGGTGAAGCAATAAAAGATAATCCCTGAATGAATCGGTGATAATACCCTGCCAATCCCAAAAAGCTACGGATCTCAGTAATTGAGGTCGGTCTGGGCCAACTCTACACTGCGCCTCGACCTTCCTCGGATCTACCTGAATACCATCACAGGACACCACGTGCCCTAAGAATGCCACGGACTCAAGCCAGAACTCACATTTGGAGAACTTGGCATACAGTTTCTCCTCTCTCAATCTCCGCAACACAATACTCAAGTGCCGAGCATGCTCCTCCCGGCTACGAGAGTAGACTAGTATGTCATCAATGAATACGATCACAAATGAATCAAGATAGGGCCTGAACACACTGTTCATCAGATGCATAAATGCTGTTGGGGCGTTGGTCAGCCCAAAAGACATCACAAGGAACTCATAGTGACCATATCTGGTCCTGAATGCAGTCTTCATAATGTCGGACTCTCTAATCTTCAGCTGATGGTAGCCTGAACGAAGATCAATCTTCGAGAACACCCTAGCTCCCTGGAGCTGATCAAATAAATCATCGATACGAGGCAGAGGATACTTATTCTTCACTGTTAACTTTGTTCAGTTGCCTGTAGTCAATACACATCCTCATGGATCCATCCTTCTTCTTAACGAACAGGACCGATGCACCCCACGACGACACACTCGGCCGAATGAACCCCTTAACTAGGAGTTACTGGAGCTGCTCCTTCAATTCCTTCAGCTCAGCTGGTGCCATCCGATATGGAGGAATAGAAATAGGCTGAGTGCCTGGCACCAAATCGATACCAAAATCAATATCCCTATCCGGCGGCATGCCCGGCAGGTCTGAGGGAAACACATCAGGAAAGTCTCGCACAATGGGAACAGAATCAATACTGGGAGTCTGGGCCTCGACCTCCCGCACAAATGCCAAATAAGAGAGACATCCCTTCCCAACCATTCGTTGGGCCTTGAGGAAAGATATTACCCTGCTAGGTACATTCTCAGTCGTGCCTCGCCACTCGATCATCTGAATACCCGGCATAGCCAAGGTGACTGTCTTAGCATGACAGTCTAGAATAGCATGACATGGAGATAGCCAATCCATGCCCAATATAACATCAAAATCAATCATGCTGAGAAGCAACAGGTCCACTCGGGTCTCCAAGCCCCCAATAATGACCAAACAGGACCGGTATACGTGGTCCACAACAATAGTATCCCCTACCGGGGTAGATACATGCATTGGCGGCTCAAGACACCCTCGGGTCGTGCTCAAATGGGGAGCAAAATATGTAGACACATAAGAATAAGTAGAACCAGGATCGAACAATACTGAGGCATCTCTGTGGCAGACTGAAATAATACATGTGATAACTGCATCAGAAGTAACAACCTCAGATCGGCCCTGGAGAGCATAGAATCTAGCATGTCCGCCTGATCGGTCTCCCCCTCGAGGGCGACCTCTAGCTGACTGACCCTCACTCCTAGCTGGTGGGGCAGGTGCTGAAGTAGAAGGACCAGATGACGAGGGCTGCCCCATCTGCTGATAAGACCTGGAAACAAGAAGGGACACTCTCTACAGATATGCCCAAACTCTCCGCACTCGTAGCAACTCCCCGGTCCTGGGGGCTGAGACTGATAAGGATCCCTGGTGCTGGAGTGGCCAGATGATGAACTAGGCCGAGAATAACACTAGGCAGATGGGGCCTGTGAAGAACTCTGAGATGGAATGGCACTGAGAGATGGCTGGATCGGGTGCGAACCTTGATAACCCTGTCTAGAAGACCATCTGCGATGATTTGAGCGACCCGGCTGCGAAGACTTGAAAGAGCGACCTCGGCTCTGCTGATTCTGGCCTCTTGTCTGAGTGCCACTGGAACTAGCCGAACCTCGAGGCCTCTTGGCCTCCCTCTCATCCCGCTCTCTGCGATGATCTGTCTCTATGTCGCGAGCAATATCCATACCATCCTCAAATGTACGACACAAATCCCTCTCCCGAGTCATCAAAATACGAATGGGATAAATGAGGCCGTCCTCAAAACGTCCAATCCTCTCTCTATCGGAAGGAACCAACCATGGTACATACCTAGACAACCCTGTAAACCTCTGACACTGACATGTCCCCCTGACGGAGACCCTCAAACTGCCTACGCATCTCCTCTCTCCGAGATCGAGGCACCCATTTCTCCAAGAACATAGTGGAGAACTCCGGCCATGATAGTGGTGCTGCTCCGGCTGGCCTGCGGCGCTCAAAAGCCTCCCACCAAGCGAAGGCTGGCCCCTGAAACTGAAAGGTAGTGAAAGATACCCCACTAGACCCCAAGATCCCTGCCGTACGAATCATCCGATGGAACTTGTCCAAGAAACCTTCGGCATCCTCGCCCGGAGCTCCTGTGAACACTGGAGAAGATAACCTGGTGAATCTCTCGAGACGACGCTGCTCATCGTCCGTCTTAGCTAGGACCCTGTCCCCCTGAACCTGATCTGCTGGCTGGATCGGAACCACAGGCTGAACTGGAGGAGCCTCTGGTGTCTGTATGCCCTACACTGCTGGCTCTGGAGTGCGTACTGCAGGGGTCTGATGACCACCCCCGATCCCTGATGCAGCTGCTGCAGTAGTAACTGAAACCGCCTGTGCTAGGCCAGTGTAGACTGCTAGTATCTATGTCAGGGTCTCCTGTAGACCCGGAATGACAATGGGCACAGTTGGTGTCTGATCTGGATCTGCTAGCACCTCTGCAACTGGGGGCTGTGGGTCGGCTGGTACTGCCTCAGCTGCCCTAACTCCGCCACGACCACGGCCGCGTCCTCGGCCTCTAGCAGATGGTAGTGGTGGTCGCCCTCCACGTCCGGATGATCGAGTTCTCGCCATCTATGAGAGAATAGAATGCCAAAGTTCAGTTCAAGTCAAAAGTAATCGCACGACAAGAATTCCAAGAATAGAAACTTTTCCTAAAAGGTTTGCAGCCTCCCGAGGATAAGTACGGGCGTCCCCGTACCGATCCACGAGGCTCTACTAAACCGGCTCATGACTTGCGAGACCTGTTAACCTAGGCTCTGATACCAACTTGTCACGACCCAAACTCCGGTCGTGATGGCGCCCAACACAATGCTAGGCAAGCCCGACCATATTACCTCTTAAACCAGCCAATTATTAATTAATCAAATTAAACTTAAACAGCAAATGATCATATCAGGTGATAAGCGAAATGTAAAAGCATACAAAATACGGTCCCAACCATATCGTGGTGTCACGAGACTGAGCCTCTACAGAATAACATCCTAATACAAACAAGTCTAGGCACAAAGAAATCAACAAGATGATAAAGAAAGAGAGAACAGGCTCTGCGGACGCTAGCAGCTACCTCGTAATCTCCGCAAGAGTAGACAAGGATCAGCAGCTACAATGTCTCAACTGCTCTCGGGTACCTGTGGATCTGCACAGAAAGTGCAGGGAAGTGGGGTGAGTATATTTCAACTCGGTGAGTAACAATAATAGATAATAACTGAAGGTAAGAACTCCTGTGCTATCACTTAGCAGTTCTAAGGCAACCCTCACAGGTACGTCATCACTATGGTAGTACTCTAATCTCCAATCCACGTTTATCTCTACAAGATCCCACACTGATCAAACCCTCACTCGTACCCCTACGGTGTACGGCCATCTCAATATATGAAGAGACATACCTATGTCTATAATGTATAAGTATTTAAGTAGGTAATAGGATATGAATAAGTATAATGCTGTGGCGTGCAGCCCACTCCAATACATATACCGCCGCGGCGCGCAGCCCGCTCCATTTAACGTCGACAATGCTCACTGGGGATGTATACAGACTTCGGAGGGTCTCCCTTGGCCCAAGCGCTATGATGCGGCGGCGTGCAGCCCGATCCACACATGTATTAGTGCGGCGTGTAGTCCGATCCAATATATATATGTATATATAGTTGTACTGTTGCGGCGCGCAGCCCGATCACATAATATACACCAGCACTCACTGAGAATGTGTGCAGAATCAGACTCCGAAGGGGCTCCTACAACCCAAGCGCAATAATACTGCGGCGTGCAGTCCGTCCCACATGTACAGTCCGATCCAATATATATACTGCTGTGGCGTGCAGCCCGATCCAATATAGGTATATATATAATACCTCATAATGGGTCCTCGACCCTATCCCAATCGGTATATACTTGGCCTCTCAGGCCCAATATAATATATCACAGTGGGTCCTTGACCCTGTCTCAGTCAATATACACTTGGCCTTTCAAGCCCACTCAGCTAGAAGAGGGTATTCCACCCTGGATAATCTCTCTCAATGTACACATCTAGTACGGGCTCATATTATGTTATACAGCTAGAGCTATGGCTGAGTGTATGTTTCCAACACGATATAAGGGTCACCTAGCTCTATAGGTTCCCTAATGCTTTACAGATCGGCACAAGGCCCCAAACATGGCTATCAGCCCAATTGCACAATTATAAACGTATTATCAGTCATAACACACAGTATACTATTAGTCGGGGAGGACTAAGTCCAAGTCCCCAATCACAATGTCACCACGCTCATCACAAGACGCGTGTCTCATCTCAACATAGCACTGTGAAGTGCTAGTACGGGGTTTCAAACCCTCAGTACATTGTTTACTACTACCACTCACCTCGAACCGGTAGAAGCTTCAATCCGCCTTGCGCTTGCCTCGCAACTCAATCTCCTCGGATGCCAAATCTGCTCAAAATCATAGAGAATGCATCAATATATGCTAATTTCACGCAATTCATTCGAAATAACCCAAATTGTGTCAAAACCCACAAAGTTGTCAAAACCCGACTTTTGGTGCACTTCTCGAAAAATTATAAAAGTTACATATTCGGAACCATCGTCTCAATACGAGCCTAGGCATATAAAATTTACCAAATTCGGACTCCATTTGCCCGCTCAAATCGGTATTTTACCAAAGCCTTGGCCTAGGCTAAATTTCCCCATAATTTGATCCAATTTAAGTGAAATAAAGGGGGATTTCTAGATAAAAACGCTTAAATGAACCATAAAACTTACCTCCGACAATATCCCGATGATTTCCCAGCTATTTCCCTTCACTTCCACTCTCTAGGCTTCAAAAATGGAGGGTTATTGCAAATGAACCCGTAAATGAAATGCTTCTGGTTTTAATTCACTGCCTGGGCCATTTACTCTACGCGTTCGCATTCATTACCACTTGTTCGCGATGCCCAGCTCCGGATTAACCTTCGCGAACGTGACCTCTCCAACGCGTTCGCAATGCACTAGCTCCCAGCCGTCTGATTTTCCTTCTACGCATTCGCGATAACCCTCACGCGAACGCGATGCACACCCTCACAAACCTACGCGAACGCGATCGCGAAGCTCAAGAATCCTGGCCTACGCGAACGCGGTAACCTGTCTCGTGATCGCGATACTTGACTCGCCTGGCCTTCGCGAACGCGGCCCATGCCACGAGAACGCGAAGGCTTGGATTTTGCCTAGTGATCTGCAATTTTTCTACAGATTTTTAAGTTCCAAAAGTGCCGGATGATGGTCCGGATTCACCCCGAGGCCCCCGGGGCCCCAACGAAAACTACCAACAAACTCCAAAACACGATACAAACTTGTTCCAAGCATAAAAACACCACCATAAACATCAAAATCACCAATCACACACGGATTCAAGCCTAAGTTTCTTCCAAACTTCCGAAACCGCCATTCGATCAAAAACCCGACCAAACTACCTCCGAATGACCTGAAATTTTGTAGGCATATCCAAATCACCTAACGGAGCTACTGCAACTATCGGAATTCCATTCTGACTCCCGGATCAAAATCTCACCTACCGTTCAGATTTCGCCATAATTCAACCTTGGCCAATTCAAGCCTATTTCTACACCGGACCTCCAAATTCAATTCCGATTGTTCCCCTAAGTCACAAATCACCTCCCGGAACCAACCGAATCATCAGAATCTGATTCCGAGCCCTCTAACTAAATAGTCAACTTTAGGTTGACTTTTCCTTATTCATGTTTCCTTAAAAAAGGCTATATGCCTCATTTTCAATCCAATTCACTCCTAACTCCCCCGATAGACTCTAACACTGACATAAAAGCATGAAATATATAATTACAACATAACGGGGTGGTAATTCTCGTGACGACGGGCCGGGTCGTCACAGTTATCGTGCTATGGTTCAGGCCCCGGTTCCCTAGCCTGCCCAGCCAGCTAGAGGCGGGTGTAGAGGACATAAAGGTGGAGGCAGAGGTCATAGAGGTGGAGCCCAGACCGATAGAGGTAGAGACTAGCCAACAGCTGATCGTCCCAAAGATACTGCTCAGGTTGGTGGGGCCCAGCCCCGATGTTATGCACTTCCTTCCGGACCAGAGGCTGAGTCCTCCGATGCTGTTATTACATGTATTATTTTGGTTTGTGATAGAGAGGCATCAACATTATTTGACCCTGGGTCTACATATTCGTGCATGTCTTCCTATTTTACACCATATTTGGTTCAGCCTAGTGATCCACTGGGTGTTCCTGTTTATGTGTCTACACTAGTAGGCAATTCTATTGTGGTTGATCGAGTTCATCGGTTATGTATTGTAGTGATTGAGGGTCTTGAGACCCGTGCTGATTTATTGCTCCTAAATATGGTGGACTTCGATATTATATTATGGACTGGCTATCTCCATATCATGCTATTTTAGATTGCCATGCCAAGACTGTGACCTTAGCTCTACCGAATTTGCCTCGTATAGAGTGGAAAGGAATTTATGGTCACACTAGCCACAATGTTATTTCTTATGTTAAGGCTCGGCGTATGGTTGAAAAAGGGTGTTTGGCTAATTTAGACTATGTCCGTGATTCGAGTGCTGATGTTCCTTCTATTGACTCTGTTCCCATGGTTCGCGAATTTCCTAAAGTGTTTCCTTTAGACATACCGAGTATGCCACCCAACATGGATATTGATTTTTGCATTGACTTGGTTCTAGGCACTCATCCCATTTCTGTTCCCCCATATCGTATTGCTCCGCCAGAGTTAAAAGAATTGAAGGAGCAGTTGCAGGATTTACTTGAAAAGGGTTTCATTAGACCCAGTGTTTCGCCATGGGGTGTGCCGATATTATTTGTAAAGAAGAAAGATGGTTCGATGAGAATGTGCATTGATTATCGGCATTTGAACAAGGTGACTATCAAAAATTAATATCCACTCCCGCGAATTGATGATTTATTTGATCAGTTTCAGGGTGCCAAGGTCTTTTCGAAGATAGACTTGAGATCTGGCTATCACCAGCTGAAGATTAGGGCATCTGATGTCCCTAAGACAACATTTCACACTCGGTACGGACATTATGAATTCTTGGTCATGTCTTTTGGGTTGACAAATGCCCCAGTAGCTTTTATGGAATTGATGAATCGGGTGTTCCGGCCTTATTTGGAAATATTAATATATTCCCGCAGTCAGGAGGAGCATGCACAGTATCTCAGAGTGGCTCTGCAGACCTTGAAAAATATCCAACTATATGCAAAATTTTCAAAGTGTGAATTTTGGCTAAGTTCAGTTGCATTCCTGGGTCATATTGTGACGACATCAGGTATTCAGGTTGATCTAAAGAAGATTGAGGCAGTCAAGAACTGGCCTAGACCGACATCAGCCACAGAGATTCAGAGTTTCTTGGGATTAGCAGGTTATTATCGGTGATTCGTGGAGGGGTTTTCATCTATTGCAACCCCACTGACCAGATTGACGCAGAAAGGTGTTCAGTTCGAATGGTCAGATGAATGTGAAGTGAGCTTTCAAAAGCTCAAGACAGCCCTGACCACATCACTAGTATTGGTCTTACCCACAGGTACGAGACCTTATACTATTTATTGTGATGCTTCTCGTATTGGGCTTGGTGCAGTATTGATGTAGGATGGCAAGGTTATTGCCTATGCTTCGAGGCAGCTGAAGATTCATGAAAATAACTATCCAGTTCATGATCTAGAATTGGCGGTGATTGTTCACTCATTGAAGATCTGGAGGCATTATTTGTATGGTGTGGCATGTGAAGTATACACCGATCACAAGAGCATTCAGTACCTGTTTAAACAGAAGGAGCTGAATTTGAGATAGAGGAGGTAGCTAGAATTGTTGAAAGATTATGATGTCACCATCTTATATCATCTGGGAAAGGCTAACGTGGTGGCCGATGCGTTAAGTAGGAAGTCAGCCAGTATGAGCAGTCTTGCTTATATTCCAGTCAATCAGAGGCCGCTTGCTTTGGATGTTTAGTCCTTAACCAATCGATGAGGTTGGGTATTTCTGAGCCTAGTCGAGTGATAGCTTGTACGGTCGCTCGCTCTTCATTATTGGAACATATCCGCGATCAATAATACAATGATCCTTATTTATGTGACCTTAAAGACACGGTTCAATGAGGAGGTGCCAAACAGGTCACCTTATGTCACGACCCGGATTTTCCACCATCGAGGTCATGATGGCGCCTACTAAATGGAAGCTAGGCAAGCTAAATATTAATTACATCTCCAGTAATTACCAATTTCTTATTATTCAAAACATATAAATTACAGCGGAATAATCAAAATTAGCGGAAGACTTAGTCAAATATGATAAAGAAAACCCAAACATGATACACTACCCAAGACTGGTGTCACAATACTCACGGACTTCTAAGAATAATACACATAATTGTCTGAAAGAAGATACAAGCTATTTATCTCGATTACATGAGATAACAGAATGAAAAGCATAGATAGAAGAGACAACGGGTCCTGCGGACGCCTGCAAGGCTACCTCGTAGTCTCAGTAGTCGAAAAATCCACAATGTCGCTACCGCCGCCGCTGCTGTCCGTAACCTGTATCTGCGCAAAAAGAGCGCAGAGTGTAGTATCAGCACAACCGACCCCATGTGCTGGTAAGTGCCTCGCCTATCCCAGCGAACTAGTGACAAGGCTAAGGCCAGTCACCCACCTAAACCTGTACAGTTGCAATATAGATATATATATATATATATACAATACATTTATAAGGAAATACTCTGCTCTGAAATAACAGTCAATAACTCACGATATCCAGAATAATCTAATCAACAAAATAAATCTTACTTTCATGTCTCAATTCCTCTTTCATTTCATGTCTCGTGGTAGGCGTACCACCCGCTCCCAACTATCACAGTAATTATATCTTGTGGTAGGCGTACCACCCGCTCCCAACTATCATAGTAATTATATCTTGTGGTAGGCGTACCACCCGCTCCCAAATATATCAATAGTTATATCTTGTGGTAGGCATACCACCCGCTCCCAAATATATCAATAGGCTACCGGCAACTATGGCTAATGCCAAGATTTAAGTCACTTTGTGGTCGGCGTACCACACGATTCCAATTCATAAATATATATACTACCGGCATTTAGCCAATAATCTCTATATCAACAATATTTATAATTACCGGTTTTAAACCAATAATTGATAATAATTTCAATAATTTATCTTCATTACCGGCATAACACCAATAACTCTTAATCAACAATTTATTCATAACCGAATTCCTATTCCTACAAACTAGGATAGAACAAACACTTACCTCGAAAGTTTACGAATGATTCAATCCGTAGATATGCCTTTTCCTTTCGAATTTGACTCCAATCCAATCGTATTTATACACAATTGATTTAATATCATCAATACTACTCAACAAACTAATTCCCAAGACCAATTACAACTTTTACAACATTCTGCCCGGAATAGTGAATTTCAACCCCGGGCCCACATGGTCGGAATTCGGGGTTAGGACCAAAATCCGGTTACCCATCCCCCACGAGTTCATGTATATGATTTGTTTCAAAATCGGACCTCAATTCGAGGTCCAATTCCCCAATTTATGAAAAACCCTATTTTCTAATAAAAACAAGAATTCTACCATGAAAACCTTTGATTTTTAATGAAAAACATGTTTAATGATGTTAGGAATTGAAAGAATTAAGTAAAAAGTGACTTACAATTGTTTTGATGAAGAAGGAATCCGTGAAGAATCGCAAATGGGTGTTTTTGTTTTGTAAAAAGTGAAGAAATGACTGAAAATCGTGTTTTACAAGTCTCTGTGTTCGCATTTGCGAACATGGGTTCGCAATTGCGAACCCCGACCAATTTTCTGGAGTTTGAAAAATAAGCTAAGGCTGGGAAGTTCGCATTTGCGATCACTGGCAGACAAAGGGGTGTTCGCATTTGCGAACTAATGTTCGCATTTGCGAACACAGGCTGTATAAGGCAGTGTTCGCATTTGCGAACAATGGTTCGCATTTGCGAACCAAGGCAGTATGGGAAATGTTCGCATTTGCGAACATTTGTTCGCATTTGCGAACATAGGCAGGCTCTGGGGACTTTCGCAAATGCGAACAATTGTTCGCATTTGCGAACAAGGCTAGGTCAGTGGGGCTTCGCATTTGCGATCAAGGTTCGCATTTGCGAGCCTTGCCTCACACTGTCCCCTTCGCAATTGCGAGAAATACTTCGCAATTGCGAAGACAACAGCTGGGTGAAAAAAACCAGCAGTGCAAGAACTCAGAATTTCATCCAACGGCCTATCAAATCTTTACCCGAGCCCCCCGGCTCCAAACCAAATATGCACACTAACTCAAAAACATCATACGAACTTGCTCGCGCGATCAAATCGCTAAAATAACATCAAAACCAATGGATTGAGCCTTAAAACTCAAGAATTCTTTCAAATTTCTTAATTTCCAAACTTTCCAATTTAAGGTCGAAACACGTCAAACGACGTCCGTTTTCAACCAAACTTTACAGGAAGCGCTTAACCAATATATATGACCTGTACCGGGCGTCGGAACCAAAATACGAGCCCGATACCAGTACTTTTTAATCAAAATTCAGTTTCATTTTCCTTAAACATTTTCAGAAAACAATTTAACAGAAAAATTCTTTTACCGGGGTTCTAGACCTCGGATTTCAATTCCGGACATATGCCCAAGTTCCATATTTTTCTACGGATTTTCTGAGATAGTCAAATCACGGATCCGGGTCCGTTTACCAAAAATGTTGACCAAAGTCAACCATATCAATATTAATATCAAAATTCTTCAACTTTTTCACATATTTCACATATTTCAACATAAATATTTTCCAGGCTTTGTGCCCGGACTGTGCACGCAAATCGAGGCAACTATAAATGAGGTTTTCAAGACCTCGAAAGCTCGGAATGATTAATAAAACAAGTGATGACCCTTTGGGTCGTCACAATCTCCACCTCTAAAACAACCGTTCGTCCTCGAACGGACAAAAGAAAGAAGTACCTGAGTCAGGAAACAAATGTGGGTAGCGGCTCCGCATATCAGACTCGAACTCCCAGGTCGATGCCTCAGGAGGCTGACCTCTCCACTGAACACGCACAGAAGGATAACTCTT